>JALIZH010018336.1:385000-803964 GCA_030522465.1 Rhipicephalus appendiculatus | reverse complement strand
CGTGCGCCGAACAGGTGCGTAGAGACGCGCCTAAAAAACAAATGAGCGGGAAACTGGCGGGAACCGCGACTGACAAACAGCCGAATGCAGTCGTAAAGCGCGTCGTCCGTCGGGAACAGACACGGCCGCAGCGATCAACACACGGCAGGTGCGTACGCGGAGTCAGTGGTGCGCCTGGGAATCGCCGGGCGCACGCACGAGAGAGACAGCAGCTTGTGTGAGTGTGTTAGAGAGAGAGAGGGGGAGAGAGAGAGAGAGAGGCGGAGGAGCTTGTGTGTGTGTGTGTGTGTGTTGAGAGAGAGAGAGAGAGGGGGGGGGGGGGGGAGTGCGCGCTCACTTACCGGGTCTGCATTCGAGCTCGAACTAGGACATTAGGGTACTCAACAGGGGGGATTCGTCGGGGTAGAGTAGAGATAAGAAGAGTGGAACAGACAAAGACGCGCACGTTAGAAGAAACGGCGGCGTTAATCAGAGAGCAAAACAAAGAAAACAAAAGGCGCGCTCGCTTCCGGGGAACACAACCGGTAACACTCCGCGAGTTTCTTTTCATTTTTTTTTTTTCGTATTTCTGGGGTTCTCTCTTATCCAAGCCCGACATTTGGGCTGCGTGCTATACAACTGCGTGCTTCGTCAATTCCCAGAGGCGTTTGCTGTGCGCTAAAAATAGAAGAGAAACAAGCCACGGACTTCTTTCTTTTTTTCTTCCAAGTAAAGTTCGGGGGGCTGAGTAAACCGAGGCCAGCATTTCCCCCAACGGTATACTTTCCCTCTCGATGTATAACGGGCAAATAAAGAAATAATAATAATAAAAAAAAACGGGGAACGGCGACGCAAGAAGTTCGAGGGGATGATGCCGGAAGATTAAAGACAAGAACACGCGCGGTACATCGTTCAGTATGGCTAGTCTATATACAAGACCGTATATACAGACACCAAAAGCGAGAACTCGAGGAGCCCTTGAGTGGCGCGGACGCTTCTCGCTAGGGATAGCTGGAGAGTTGTCAGTTCCCAAGGGGGAACCCGAACAACTAGCACGCTTTTCCTCAACGCGCACACCCCAAAGACTCCACCGCCTGACACGGCCACTACAGGCTAAGCTGTGGCGCTGACAGTTTGCTGGAGTGATTCGAAGCTCCCTTTCTGAAGGAAGTGGAACGGGGATGCGGAATAGAAGAGCCCAAGCCATACAGAGCTCCCAGAGGGATGCTGCGCGTGCCAGTGAAATCAGCGCCAGCACAAGTGCGCTAAAGGAAAAAAAACACAGAAACTGCCACCCTAGAAAGTAGTTGCTACTCTTTGTAAGTGGCCCAAGAACCCTTATAATCGCGCACCCTTGCCCCTGCTACACTCAACACATCCTGCGGCGTCTTCTTTTCGTGAAGCTCTACGGGTAGACGAAGGGGGGATGCTAAGAAAAATGACGTGTCAAGGGGCCAACGAGCCTACACGCCACCAAACGCCCACAACAACAAACAACCACGCGACTCTTTTACTTTTATTCTAAGACTAAAACTGTCAGTCCACCTACAGAGCAGAGTACCAACGGAGCAGAAACCTGGAGACTTACAAAGAGGGTTCAACTTAAATTGAGGACAACGCAGCGAGCAATGGAACGCAAAGTGAAAGGTGTAACCTTATGAGACAGGAAGTGAGCAGAGTGGGTCAGAGAACAAACGGGTCTTAAAGATATCATAGTCGAAATCAAGAAGAAATGGCCATGGACAGGGCATGTAACGCATAGGAAGGATAACCGCTGGTGATTAAGGGTAACTGACTGGATTCCAAGAGATGGCAAACGCGTGAGGGGGAGACAGAAAATTAGGTGGGCAGATGAGATTAAGAAGTTTGCAGGTATAACGTGCCAGCAGAAAGCACAGGACCGGGATGATTGGCGGAACATGGAAGAGGCCTTTGCCCTGCAGTGGGCGTAGACAGGCTGATCATGATGTCAGTCTACCCTGTGTGCCGCCGTCGTCGTCGCCATCAACGTAGTAGTAGTAGTAGTAGTAGTAGTAGTCGTCGAGCAGGGCATGTGACCAGAGGAGGGAGTGAACAAAGAAATAAAACGAAACGATGATTGCTATGCTCGAGTGGATGATGCTAAATGCTGATGATGATGGTTGTGATAAAACTAAGCTGTCTCCGTCGCTTACAGCTTCGCGAACCAGTTCTCACGGCGTACAACTGGCCTAATTGCCAGTTGTACGCCGATTTCTGCCATTGAAATGCGAATTTTCGGGAGCGTTGAAGTGACTGGCGTACAAACCAAATTCCCCCCGATGTTGTCGGGGCGATGCACCCTTCCAAAGCGAAAGTGGATCGAATCCTCTTCCCACATCGATTATAACCAATTAAGATCATTTCCTACGAAATATAATTACCTAATATTGAGCACTAAGATCCACTAGCAGCTAGGTGTATAGTCTATAACCCACTCCTCTCTGTGCACACACTTCGATCTTGAACAGCTTGCGCCAAGGGCGAGCGGCGAGGTCAGTCAAATTCGCGTGCATCACGGAAGATCGAACCCCGGTACGGTTAACTACGCACCAAAACGGAAGCTGGCGGCTGGTTTCCTACAAAAAAAATAAATAAATAAAAGAAATAAAAAAGGAGAACAGAGTTAAGGGCCCCTGCATACTATAACTACACGGCTCCCAAAAGTAGGCCGCGGCAAACCCTCGCCCTCTTTCCTTTACGCTTCGGCTCGAGTGAAGCCGGAGCCGATCCAGTGGCTCGTAAAACGTAGCCATAGCGCTGTAGCCTAAATTATAGATCAAGCGGAGCGCGCTCGTCTCCCTTCTGCCGTCAGCGATCTTCGTCTTCTTTTGTTTGTTTGTCTATTCATTCTCGACCGTCCATCGATATAAAAGAGGAGGGGAACTTGGTTCCCGGGAACACAGGCTGCACCCTATACGACCAACACTGTCCCTTATACAACCCTGGTGCGCGCATAGCCTCGCGAAAGTAATGAGACAGCGGGCAAGCGGGGCCGCTATCTACGGCAGATGAGGAGGAAGTGGCAGGAGGCGATTATCAAGAGACAACGTTACACGCTGGAGAGATTGCACTGACATATCAATTATTCAAATTGAAGCTGAAAAAAAAAGCAAATCGAAGCCCCGTGACTTCACTGCATCTCTGGAGGAATGCTTCAGAAAACTACCGATTACATCACGCCCAGAAAATCGAAAACTGCGTCGCCTGACACAGCGCTTGTCTATGTCGCTCACTTTGGTTTCTGTCCTCGTCTGAAGTCGCGCTGCTTCCTTTTTCACTGATCGACAAGTTAGCGCAAAATGGTCGAGCGCCGCCCTTGGGACAAACGAACGATCGCACGTCATACACATGATTTCGCGCATTTGTTTAGACTCACTGGTGATTTTGTACTTTTTTTATCCCAGTGTAGGGTAG
The DNA here is from genome assembly GCA_030522465.1 of Rhipicephalus appendiculatus. Classification (NCBI taxonomy): domain Eukaryota; kingdom Metazoa; phylum Arthropoda; class Arachnida; order Ixodida; family Ixodidae; genus Rhipicephalus; species Rhipicephalus appendiculatus. Next base: position 800,550 of record JALIZH010018336.1, on the reverse strand, counting down.
CAAACAGGATATTTCGACATAGTTTAATTCCCTGCCTTTCCTCTATCCCTCCCCCTTTTCTCTTACAAAGCTATCGAGCTGTATTTACGTTTCCAGGCGAGAGAACGGGAGCTGGGGTAAAAGATGTATCCAGTGGTGGTGATACTCGAGTAAATGCGGTAGTTCAATACAGTCAGGAATTACAAATGTCGGCATAGACAACATTATAGTGTTACAGAAGATCGAATAGGTCTACGAAGAGTTTGTCTACGAAAACATGCACTATGGGCCTCAGACCTCTGCACACCTGTTACACCGAACGTGTTAGACAAGGCAAGTACAACTTTGTCCACCGTACAAATGATCTTAATACCGATCGATGCAGCGCTCGCTCTCGCGGGATCTCCCTGGTTGTCGAGTGCTTGAATATTGACCGTTATCGACGACCACGGATATTTTCAACGCGAGGTCTATTTTTTTCTCCAGACAGTGACGCAAAAAAAGTCACTACGTAGGCGGACGCGTGCGACGCGCCAAAAATAGCGCCGCGACATATGCGTCTAACGGTATACATTCGACTGGTCGTTTTCGAGCGCGTTAGAGCGCTCTGGCGACGCGCGTCACGTTCGGATGGTCGAAACAGCGCTCTAAAATACGCTGGGCTGGTTCTTCCAGAGCACTACGCTCCAACTCGGAGCGCAAAGGACATGCGTTCATGTGATTGCCGCGCCTCGTCTGTTTGCAACACAAGAAGCGGTGACGCGTTTCCTCTTCCAGCCTCCAATTGCTCTCGCGAGCGGCTGCACCTTCGGCTCGGACACCTATTCTCTGGCTCCGATCAAGAGCGGGCTCTCTTATCAAAGGCAAACATTGACCGGCCGTGACGTGGGCGTCAACAGGAGTGATTAAAAAAAAAGATCGTCACGTGATGACGTCTCCATGTGACGGCATCAACTGCCATATTTCTGCGTCATCACGTGATCACGTCGCTTGGTCAATGGTGGGCCGAAATCACAGAGGCAGTGGAAAACCAGATGAGGTTCAGAAACCTTGCAATGCCTGAGAAGACAAAGATGGTGGTTTTCGCCTTCGAGTCGTCTTAGGCCTGACCACACGCACGCGTTGCAGCGCGTCAGTGGGTGACTATTTGACGCGACGCCGCGCCCTCTCCCTATGGAGAGAGAGGGCGCGTGGCTACGCGAAGCTGCGCGTCCTCTCTCCACAGGGAGAGGGAGCGGTGACGCGTCAAAAGCCACGCGCTTGCGCGCTGCAACGGGTGCGCATGGTCAGGCCTTTTAGGCGACTGCATACGGGACCCTGCGAGTTTTGCAATCTGAGTGACAGCGCGGCGCTGCCCAGCCGAATGTACCAAAAATATGTGCGAAACGTCGCCGCATGAAGCACACTGTTAACGAACCCCACGTGGTGGGTCTGCGCGCTGCAGGTTGCGTCATTACCTCAGGAGCTGGTCGTCACTTGTTGTGCGACATGCGTCGGTACCATGTTCTCTTTCATTCGATCAACTTATGTCGTAATAAATGTATGCGAATGAGATTCGCTGAACTTGTAATGTCATTCCTGCATATATCCACTGGCATAATCGCATAAAGCCTGCGGCGAATAACGTCAACATTTCGGATATCTTCCAATAAATCAAGAACTATTTGAGAAGTCGAGCGCATAACCTTCTCTTTCAGCAGGATTCGGGAATCAATCATCTTTACGCATCGCTCAGTGGCGCTGCGACTCTGGACAGGCAGCGCCATCTCTGGCAGAAAAATAGAAATTGGGAATATACGTTGCGCGTTTTCCCTTCTCTTCGCCGCGCTGCCGCTCGCTTCTGTGCACGTGCAGCGCTTTCGCGCTACGCTTGCTGCGCCTCGCAAGAAACATAGAAACTGGGGGTAAACGTCGCGCTTTTTCTCTCCTCTCCGCCGCGCTTCCGCTCGCTTCCGTGCACGTGCAATGTTACACTTGAAAAAGATCTCCCTGCTGTAGAGGCACTTCGAAAAGCGAACGTAATCAAAGGAGAAAAGTTCGTTAATCACGTTAATCGATGTTCCACGTTGTCGACTATGAATAACATGTGATTGTTGTTTAGACGTGCATGCTGGCAGTGGCAAACGCGTACTGTTTCGCGAAGTGAAAAAAAAAGAGAAAGAAACAAAGATTACACAGCTATGGCACTAAAAAAGCCTGCGAAGGTTCGAGTCATGCCCTCCGTACCGCTGGAGCATCACCCGCTGACTTAGCCACGAGGCAGCTCGCCTAGCTTAGCTTTAACCGCTGCGAAGCAAATATAACTGCTCGCCTCGTCTGTCTGTCTGTCTTTTTTTTCTTTCGCTTCTCGCTTCGTGCTTGCACTCCCTTTTTTATGAGAATATCGACTTTACAGGTGTGTAAGACTTCCTGCGCGGACGATGCTCAGTGTGAGAAATGTCGAATTTCAGGCGCGATGTGGTATCGGGTGCGCGACGAGCTCGCGCAAAGCGCACCCGTGAACGCACACTCGAAGCAATGTACGGGTGCGCGGTGCGCGTGAAAGAAAACCGCACAATCTCCGAAGGTGGCAATTACAATGCCTGAATTAAGTGCCAGTTAGATTCAGCGGCTTAAATATATACCACCCTAATAAAGCGACAAAAACAGAACAAACCAGCAAAACGATGTGAAAGTTTGCTGAAAATGCACAGGCGTTCGTTCCGGCGCGATGATACAGCCTTCCCGACGCGTGAATTGCCGGCGGCGAACCTTTGACAATTGCGGAGTTCATTTGAAAGCAACCAACACCGCAACGCTAACCGCGGTATGACGTATGTGAGCGTGAACATCCAACAACGACAGCTAGGTCTCACGAACACAAGGAATCAAAACACAAAGTTGCTTCAACATACAACCGTAATTGGATGTAAAAATGCGAGACGGCGAGCAATCACAACTGCAGTCGTTGCATGCACGCGCCGCGTTACGGGATTCAGGTAGTCGAAACAAACGATTTCAAGCGAAGAATTGAGTCAGCCAAAACGGAAGGCGAGACAGAGCTAGAACATTATTCCTTTAACTGCGGTGATCCACGTTTGTGTACGTTCTCTCGTACGACTTGTCTGGGAAGCGTACAGTTTTACAGATGGATCGCGTGCCTTGGTACTGTCTGCACTGCTGTGGCACACAGTAGTACTTCGGACCACGCTTCCGCTTTCGTGGGGTCGCTTCTACCATCGCGGAAATGCAGCTTCGCAAAGCAAGCCTCTCGGTTTAGCGTGCCAAGCTCACGGCACAACGTCTAAGCTCCCCGCGCCGACCGAAGAACGCGTGCGAACGCGTGCCGCCGCGGTCAGCTTTCGGGGAAACAGGCTGGATCGGCCGCGCCCTCTGCCGCGCTTATTCCCAATTTCACCAGCGCTTGCCTCCAGAGCCACAGTGCGGCGCTGTCGTCGCTCCGCAAACTTGAGCTTTGGTTCCCTATAATACGCAGTGCATTCGCAGCACGTGGCGTTGTGCCTCTGAACGCGCCGTGTAGCTTTCGCTTCAGAGCACGTCGACTTCTCAATCAAAGCACGGACGCATGGCCTTCAAGAAATGGAGTGTCGACATTGGGGTTAGGCCCAGCCCGAGTCGGTTGTCGTCGGCATAGCAAAAAGATATAAGCTGTCTAAATGACCATTTCATTGGATATGTATAACGGGGTTTACATACGCGAGTGTATTGCAAGCTTGTAGCCAACGGATAAGTACAATCGCAGAGCTCCGAGCGGCACGTACGCGCTACGCACGCAGATGACTGGAACGACTACGGGTAATGACGTGTACACGCCTACGACATTCTAAGGAAACGACAAGCACGAGCAACGAAATATGAAAAGCTGGAGGGAGGGGTGTTCAGTACAGAAGTAGGCGAATGCACAGGCTGTCTATGTCCTTGGCTGGCGTTGCCTACGTAGCAGCACGCACGCGCCACTCGAAGAAGCTGCCAAGATTGGCCGGCGGGGTCATCCTCGTGCCCAGGGTACCTCCTTACAGTATCGACTTACACGGACCTGAGGTGTATCGCGAGAAATCCAATGTTGCCGAAACGGTCGCACAAGACACGTGCGTGGGAGCAGGGCGAATGTTGACGGACTACGTTATCGGGGAGAAGGAAACAGTGTGTCCGCCAGCTGCCAACGATAGTACCAATGCCGTTTCCTTGCCTGGTGCCCACTGCCCTTCTACTCTCATTAGCACGAACACACGTGGCCCAAAACCTGATTACTCCTAGTGGACCGTAATAGAAATGCGCAACCCCCCCCCCCCCCCCCCCCTCTGGGCTCTCGCTTTCCTAAGGCTGAATACAGCGAAAAGATCGTTTCCAGGCCAAATGTGAATATGTTCATAGCCGGCGACTACGTTTATTCATTAAAAAAAAAAAATCTGGAATTTTAAGTTCCAAAACCACGCACGCTGTAGCGGACAGTTCCGACGACCTGGTTTTCATTAAAGGAGTCCTGACACAAAAATTTTCGCCCCGCGTTTTTTTTTTTGCTGCAATGTGTTGCTGGGGGGCCTGTTAATCATAACACGGCACATCGTTTGCTGCAGCGCGCGACAGATAATTAATTACAAGCTCCTCATTACCGACACAGCCTCAGTTTCGGTTTGACAGAGCTCCAAAAACGACAAGCCGCCGGGTGCAACTATCACCACCTAGCGAGTGAAACGCTCGGTCACGGAGCACACAGAACAGTGACGCACTTACGCGCGGTCTGCATCGTCTGCTTGCATTCGCTTGTCACACATGCTGCGTGATGTCGTCGCCGTTGTCGTCCTCGCTGTCGTCGTCGGGCTCATCGTCGTCTGATGGCGACGATTTTCTTGCGGCGGGGATGGAAGGAATTTTCGACGCGGCGAATCACTTCAGGTTTGACCCGCTGGAGAGGAGTGCTTCGTCGGGAAGCGGCAGCGATACCAGCGACGACGACCACGATGAACCTCGCGTCGGCAATGTACTATGGCAAGACCCGACACATTCGTGCACAAATGTTCTGCAGGGCAATTCATTTAGCCAAAGTACGTTCGCTTTTTCTACGTTCAATATCCGATTGAATCACTTGATAACATTGTGATGGCCTTCAAGTTGTTGATGCCGAAAAGAGCTAGGTAACACTATAGTAACACCACAGCACCAGACGTGAGCGATGCAGGGTGCAGTCGGAAGACCCATGTACACCAAGTCCGGCGCCTGTGTGGTAAAGCAATGCGCCTCGAAATGGAGCCCGCAAACGCGACTGTTCTGCGCGGGGGACCAGTCCTGATACTCCTGACGTCCACAAGCGCACACGAACTTGATCCACTTCTGCCGTCGAGGTTCATCGCGGGGAAACATACGCAGCGATACGCCTGATCCCGACTTCGACGTGCAGAAGGAAACAGCGCAGAAGGATTTCGGTATTGTGGCCTGTCACTGCAGCCCAGGCAGCACAGGGAAAGCTGTAGTGTCGCCAAACACAAAACTTTCAACGCGTGCGCCGCGGCAGCGCCTCCTCTTGGCCGCGGCCACACACTCGCGAGCAGCCGCCGAGCAGTCACCAACAGCGCAGTGGCGAGCGCGCCAAAACACAAATGGCGGCTAACGACGTCATCATAACCTGTTGTATCCGCTGCGTAGGGGGTCACCTCGGGTCACCTCCGAGGGTGTCAATGCCACCAGGTGCGGCCTAGAATGCTGCATCGCGCACGCGAACTTCAAAATTCATATAAAATACCTTCCAAGCTTTATTCGCTGTCGCTATTTTGCAGATGGTACACGCATGTACACGGGAATCGATCCAGCAGGCTATCTCGGCCGCGAAATTTTGTGTCAGTACCCCTTTAACGTGTATTGACAACGCACAGAACACGGGTCTCTAGCGTTTCGCCTCCATCGAAATGTGACAGCCGCGGCAGAGATCGAACCCGCGACCTTCAGGTCAGCGGCCGAGCACCGTAACGACTGTACCACAGCAGCGGCCGCTGCGCTATCCTGGTGTGCCCACACTCACAACCATAGCTCGGCAAACTAGGTCATGAGTCGACTCACTCAGACTCAGATCGAGCCGTGAGTGCAACTCTGAGTGAGTCCCGACGAGTAATATTACGGTGAGTCTGAGTCCGAGTGAGCCCGGTTGAGGAAAATGAGCACTTGCAAAAACTCAATCAAGTGCTTTCTTTTCGCGTGACAGCAGAATAGCTGAGACGAACAATAAGAATCAGGTTAGGACGACCACAGCGAGTAAGCCTAATAATTGGACAACGCAATACCATGAAGACAGCGCTTCGGGACCTGGACAATTAGGAGGGCGCCGGGGTTGGCTTTGCTGCGGTTCTGACGAGCGAAAGAAGCAACTTCGGCAACGAGCTACAGAACCATTACCGATGATGGCACGTGGACTCACACGCAGGAGACCAGACCTCATAATCGAAACCCCCAAGAGGGAACGACGTTTTTGCCCTGGTCACTTCTTTTGCGACAAATGAATGTGAGACAAGAACATCAGTTAAAGCTTATTGTCGCAATGGTGACTTGGGCTATGCTGCGCCAAAAGCAAGGTGCTAGGCGAGTCAGACTATACACCATTTTCCGGACGCACTCAAGACGCCGCCATCTTGGACTGATAACGTTGTACTTTTGTATCCGTATCAAATAAACAAACAGTGCTACGGTGAACTCGCATGCACGAAAACGCTTGGGCCAGTACACTCAACGTTTCGTGACCATTATCATTTCATATTACGACATAGAAAACCGGCCAAACAATCGCTTATCAGTCAAAGATGGCGGCGCCCATGAATGAAAAATAAAACCGCGCATAAAACAGCAAAATCTGAATTATTCGAACTATATTGATATTGCTACGTGCCAGTGGCATCGCGATCAAGTAGACGAAGAGAAGGACGACCGAAGATAGACTGGACGTGAGCTGATCTTATCGGCATAGCTGTTCGCCTAACCAGTTGTAAATGGAGCTGTGTCTTTCCCGTAACATTATAAGGGTACCTCCAAGAGACGGGCTTTAAGCTATTGGCAGTGCTCTGAGAACAGTGCAATTTGTTGGTACAGTTTCAGTTTCTGAAACTGAAACTGTACCAACAAATTGCACTGCACCAAACTGGTACTGGGTGAATGGAAGACCTGCTATCACCGAGAACGCTTCATTGAGGTAACATTTAACAGAATTCGAATGAGGCACGCACACCAACCACCCACTTAAATTCTCACAGAAGAATCCGAGCCGATATGTGAAAAATGCGACCATCCACTAACAGTATTGAACATTCTAATTGCGTGCCCACACATCGAAATGCAGGCAAACATTTCACAGAGGGGAAAAAAAAAAGGCATGATTATTGACCGAAAAAGCATTCCGTGTGCTACCTTCAAATACAGAAACACACGACAATTCGGACAAATGCATACAATTGCCCGCATGAAAAACATAACGCGGCCAAAAAAAGAAAAAGAAAAACCCAGTCGATAGTAACGGGAACCAACAAGTCACCAGCCGCAGACGTGGTATTGGGGCCAAATAAAGACTACACTTTAACGAGTGCTATACCGCCGTAAAACAAAGCGGCGACTCGTTTGCCTTGCATAGCCGCCCTCCGCAAACGCCCGCATCATCTGCCTCTCGGGCCCGCGCGAAGAGTGGGACCGGCCCAACAAAGCGGGCAGCTTAATCACCGCGCCACACATCCGGGATTACCTCGTTCGTCGTGGATGAGGCTGTCTCTGGCCGCCCGCGACAGGGAGAGGGGCTCGCGGCTACGGCGCCTAAGCACCTCCTTTCTCCCTTTCTCTCTCTCCTGCCATTGTCTCTACCACCCTCTCCCTCATCCTATCTCTCTTTCCGCAAGCTCTTACCAACCGTTGTCGCGTACAGATAGCTCGTTAGAACGAAGGAAGATATCCCCGGTTAAAGATCGCTAATTGCGCGATCGATTAAGAAGCGCTTACGACCCGCAGGTGATCGAGAAACAAGCGGGAGGAGGAGGAAAGCGTAGAGGCGGAGAGTGCGCTAAGCGATGTAGGCCGCGGCGAGACGGCACTCAGGCGCGCATCCTCGGAAGAGAGGACCGCGCGAACCGCGCACTCAGATGCATGTTTCCAGCAGCGCAACTCGTGTACTACGGAAACCCGCGGACCAGAAGAGTACAGTAGTGGTCTGGCCGCGTAGCGAAACGCCACATTGACCGAAGCATTTCGCGCGATGTAGAACGCCGCGACCTTATAGTAACGGCGCGCTAGCGCGCACATAAACATCGCCTGGCGCGGTAAACACGTTGAAGGGCCCCTAAACCACATGCGACAATTTTTTTAGCATTTCAAGTAAACGCACTGATCGAGTTCAGAACGCCGCGACGATCATTAGTGCCAAACGCGGCAGCGCTAAGAGCTGCCGGCGGGCCACAGGTTCCAAAAAACAATCCCTCGTCCTCTCCGCGCCTTTCGGTAATCCCCAGCGTTGGCGGTGACGTCAACGTTCGCGTCTGCTCACGTCATCCACAAAAAGAACCCGTTTGTCTGCTCGCAGGTACGCACGCCCGCCGCTTTTTCCTCCTCGCAGTGTGAGGAGGAGCACTCGGTTAGGAGGAGGGACGAGCCGACGAACGAAGAGCAGCGAAGGAAAGCGAAGCGTGCGGTAGCCACTTTTGGATCATCAAACGCGTGTAACTGCGCTATCACGGCACCATTTCGAAAAGTTCTCCCGGCTACGTGTTTGCTGAAAACTCGTGAATAACTCCTTCACTAAAGTTCGACCTCTGGGTCGTTTAGGGACCCGTTATTGAGTGCCTATGTGCCCGCTGGGCAATATTCTCGCGACTAGTTCGGCAAACTATCACAAAAGCTTTAGCGGAGGCAAGAGTACAAATTTGCCTAGGCTCCTGGTGGAAATCAAACCGCTCGCGCACGCAAGCCTACAACGCAAACGATTTGCGTGCCGTAATCATGATACTAAAACAAAGCCACTGTCTTAAACGAATGGGGCAACTTTTCGGAAGCGAAACCTAAATTCTCCTCGGATTCATTTTCTGATAGCGCTGTTCATCCTAAGTACACACTACACACTATACACTACAAATCCCAAGTACACATTACAAACAGGTGGTTGTCTATTCTCCCTTTCTTAACCCTTCCGCCACCTTGCGGGGTTCCGCTGAACTGATTTGCAATTACACTCTCAATCGTCGTGTGGTCGTCGCCTAGTTATGTGTACATTTCGTAAATTTTGGAACGCATCTGTATACACTTCACGAAAAATAAGAAAAAAACGTTTGCTCAACAAGCGGCATGACCACCATCAGCTTGAAGAAAGGCGAAACCAAGGGGATAAGGGAACACACAAGGAGGCAACAGACAAAAAAAAAACAGAAAAAACAAGAAAAAACTTGATAGGATAACAAAAAAAAAAGCTAGAAAGAGATAGAGGGTAGGGGAGAGGCAGAGTACGCGCAGCGGGAATGGAAGGCAAATTACCGGAAAAGAAACGACCGCCTTCGGAACAGTGAAGGAACGAAACAATCTATTGACCAGCATCCGCGGTATAAGCACGGCTAACGTCGCCCCCCCCCCTCCCCCCCCTCCCCCCCCCCCTTCCCCCCCCCCCGCCCAACACACGCAACATTCGTTCGTCGGATACTCCGTTTCTATACAACGGGTGACTCCACGAATTAAAAAAAAAAAGTATATATGTATATGGCGGGTAGGGGAGGAGGCGGCAGTACGCACACGCAGATATTACGGGTCTGACGTCCGAAGAAACTCCGGCCAACGCGGAGAGGCGACGGAAACCTCGAAAAGAAAAAAAATAAAGATACAGAGAGCCTCTCTATAACGTCGTAGAATTAGCGCACTTGATTAATCGTATCAGCGCCTTCATTTGTCCCCCCCTTTCGTTCCACTCCGTCATTTCACGGGGACACCGGGAAAGAAAGAAAGAAAGAAAGAAAGAAAGAAAGAAAGAAAGAAAGAAAGAAAGAAAGAAAGAAAGAAAGAAAGAAAGAAAGAAAGAAAGAAAGAAAGAAGCCGAGAGGGGAGTTGACGGAACGAAATCCAGAGAGGAGGACAAATGAGAGATGGAGACGCGAAACGACCAGCGATCGCGCGCGCGTCCAGCAATTTTTCGCTCGAAAAGCGTCCAATGCCGCCGCCGCCACCCCGGGAGCGCGCACAACAGCGGGACGTGCCGCTTGGATCAAAACGATAGAAGAAAAAAAAAGCTCCAGGCGCGGTTCCCGGACCGCCAGCTAACATATATATATATATATATATATATATATATATATATATATATATATATATATATATACACAACATACACTGTGTAACCGCCATTGTTTTCGTCCCGCGCAGCTAGAGAATGCTAGCTAAGGAAGATGGACGGCTTCTGGCAATCGCCAGCAGCGCCACCGCCTATTCGCCCTCCGCTACATCCCTTCCCTCTTCGTTATTGCCCCTCACAGTCCTCCCTCCACTCCGGAGTTTCTAAGCCCTGGAAGCAAGTTGCGGACAATAAAGGAGCCGTAAGGAATAGGGGCGCTAGTGTGAAGGGGTGGGGAAGGAGAAGGAACAAGAACTGGGGCATGAGGAGAAATATGACCCCCTTTTGTTTTTTGTACTCTAGCGTTATTATAAACTCGTGTGCTGGTGGGTGGGTGCGAAGATTAGATGGGACTGATACAGATTAGATAGACGGTTTCACGATAATGACGATATATTGATGTACATATTATGATGATAATGATCATCAACTTGCCGGCTGCGGCAACTTATCTTTTCGTCCACTTTTCTTCTTTCACATTTACATTACAATTACTTCTAATAACACACCCTATGCTTTCCTTGACATCATTGTCTGTTAGTTCTCATTAGTATTGTGTCTAACCAAGAAAAAGAGCCCTTGAACTTACACTTCTTTCCTTTAGCAGACAGGCCGATTTATATTTTCTCTCTCTCTCAAGTTTTAATATTGCTACACGAAGAAACAAAGGGGATAAGAGATGACAAGGCTGATGGCTCCAGATTAATTTCGCCAGTCCTAGCGTTATCCCTGGCGCGAAGTGACTAAGCCGTCTTCCTTAAAGTTACTTCAGCCAGGAAACGAATGCATGCTAGGGAACCAGGGACGCGGAACGGGCCGTCCAAGCAAACAAACGCAACGAACTACAACATTACGAAACCCCCAGGACTATAGGGAAATTAGGGAAGGAAGTCAAGGAGGAAGAAGCCTCCTTTTCCCTAAGGTGGATCGCGCGCCATTTGCCCGGGAAAAAAAAACAGGCGCGCCAACTGAAAGCCACTGCAAAACAAACAGCGGGATTGCCAATTAGGGAGCAAGCGGTGGAGGCTGGAAAGGAGGGGAAAATGGGGATAGACGAAAGGAGAGGAGGTGAGAAGCTAAGGAACACTCTTTCCCTAATGGCGCGCTTTTCTCGGAGGGGCCGCGACGCCTAGCGGCGGTGGCGGAAAGCAACCAACCACGGAGATCAGCAACGAGCGCACGTGCTTTTTGATTACACGTTTTGGCGCGCTGGCTTGACAAAAAGCAAAAGCAAAAGAAACGGGCAAACGCCGTACATCCCTAACTCCCGGGACCGGGACGCTAATATCTCTTCATTTCCGGACGGCAAAATAAGAAACGCGGGATGCGCGCGAGACTGCACCCTAAACGCACGGGTCGTAAATAGCGCGTGTCTCGTCAGTAACCTTAGTGTAGAGCTAAAAAAAAAAGAGATAGGCAGGCATCGGAAAACACTTTTGTATCGCTAAACGACAGTAATCAAGAGCCAGTTAAACAATCGCGGTGTGCTCGAAGTAATCATTCCTCTATTCGCCGCTTAAGCACCAGTATCATTAGTAGGACAAGTCATTAGTGAATAGCGTAATTAGTAGAAGCAGCTCACTATAGAACGTCGAGTAACCGGAAGTTTAGGGGCTCCTGGATCTCTTCATCGCGTACGCTTGTTCTCAATGAGCCGGTGGTCGCAACGCAAGTTCGTAATATCCCTCAGCATTAGATCCCCGGGTTCGAATGTACTACAGGCGTTGTTCAGGGGCCGTATTCTGACACGAAGGCTTGCGGCAACGGTGTCGCTTTGCTGGCCTGGTTTATACTCCCATCCACTTTAAAAAGCCAGCACCTCTGATAGATTCACGCCTTCCACTCCACTGAGTTTTCTTGAATATCCTGGCATTCAGTCGCAATATCTTGAATAGACTCCGAGTCATTATAGCAGCAGACTCGCGCCTCTATTATGTTGTGAAGTCATAAGTTAGACGTTAGAGTTACTGTTGTAGCTAAGCCTTGGAACGCTTGTAATAGGGTCACCGTCTCCAGCGCCTTCTAGTGAGTTGCCCTCTTTGGCTCCTTTCGGAGAGCACGCCGCTCGAGCTGGGAGTCCGTGCTCCGTCTTGACTGTCGCCGTTGCGTATCGTCGCCGAGCGCCCACCAATAAACGCCTTTACACTGTATACAATACCTTTAGGTAGCAGAGCTTGCGCGTAGGTCCGGTTAGCAACCACGGCTACGCAGGCGAAGCCGCACTCTGTTTTTGCAGGCGACATGGATACCGTGTCGCCAATCGACATGATTGGCGTGTCGAAGACCGGTGATTAACTAGACTCGTGGATTACTAGCGTCAATCCAGCTCACTGCAGCGGCGGCGTCGAGAAATACAAAAATTGGTACGAGCGCCAGCTTCTCCGCAACGCGTGGCTGCTAGCGGCATTTGGAAGACAACACGCGCCACTCTGCTACCTAAAGGTAGCATATACAGTAACACTATTGGAGGTCGGCGCTAGAGTTACTGCACATGCTACGTTTAAAAGTAGCATATACAGTAACTCTAGTCGGCGCTGAACGACCCTCTGGCGGACGTCCGCGCAGACGATCAACGGCGCGACATGTTCACGCGATTCAATCAGCAAAAAAACAACAGACGAACCAAATAACAAATCCACCCCTTGTGACGACAGTGAACGTACTAAGACATTACTCTGGTCGCAAATAAAGTAGCGCTCCGCCCCCCCTCTCCTCCTCTAGCGGCAGCCCGCAAAACGAACGGCGGCTAAGACAAAGAAAAAAGGGCTGAAAGAAGCCACGCGGACGGGTGACAAAACGAAGTAGTTGGTGTCTGGACTCGAGGAGTTGAACGAAGAAAGCACGATACAGAAAGAATTACAATGTGATACGCAGAGGGAACGTAACGGCTAACAAAAAAAAAAAAAAGAAACACCAAGAAACGCGCCGCGGGGAATTTCTTTCCGAGGGCAATTTGTCACCCACGAAACGATGACAACGTTCGCGAGTGCAACCACGGAGCGAAGACGAAGCGATGCCACTTTGCCGGAGCGCACTTACCGCAAAGAACGAAAAGAGATAAGCAAAAAAATATATAGGATGATAATAAGCCATCATCGTCACGCTCAGATGTTTGAAAGAAAGAAAGAAAGAAAGAAAGAAAGAAAGAAAGAAAGAAAGAAAGAAAGAAAGAAAGAAAGAAAGAAAGAAAGAAAGAAAGAAAGAAAGAAAGAAAGAAAGAAAGTCCGACTTTCCCGCGCTCTTCTTCAGCCAAGTACCATTTTCTAATGTTCCGGCGTTTTGCCCATCTCATATTTTCTGTCGACTGTCTCGTTTTCTCGTTGAAGAAAAGTTCCAGTTTTGAAAAGAACGGAAAGAAGAAACACTCTGGCGTTTCAATTTTCCTCCGGCGAAATGACATAGCCTCGTACAACAGAAACAACGCGACGCGGCCTTTGCGCAGTTCTTCTGTTAGTTCCTGCCGGCTCGCCACGGATACGGACTCTTGGGTTATTTCATTCACCGCGACCGTATAAGAGAAAACGAACGGCGGAGCTCCGGCTTGTGCGTTTATAATAACGCTGAATCGGACAAAAGACCCACGAACACAGACGCTGTCTCCCGGTGAGCGTTACCGAAACCACGACTGAAATGTCAACTCATTACGGTTACGAAGACATCTTTTGGAGACGTAATCAGGTCATCGCGAACAGCATCGAAAATAAAATGGTCGATTACTAAAAGCAAAAAAAAAAAAGAGCAAACAAAGAGCAGTAACCACTTACTAGACGAATTCCAGATAAGCGTCACTTTGGGATTACTCATATGACGCCTACATGCAGACCACAGAAACTGGCAACGAACCGCACGTTCCCAGTTACCTAAGTTCTACTTTATTATTATTCGCATTTTCGTTTTTATTATATATATATATATATATATATATATATATACGGATGAAGAAAGAAAATACGACTTTCGTTGGTTTGGCACTGTATATATATATATATATATATATATATATATATATATATATATATATATATATATATATATATATATATATATATATATATATATATTACATCAAGCACGCAGGAAAAATTGAACAAATACTGACGTTCTGGCCGCGGCCGAAACGTCATAGTGTGCATATACACTATAAAACGCAAATTGTAGTGGTCCATACTCTCTTGCTGCACTGAAATTACGGCACGGTTGGTTGCGACAACTGTATAGTCCTGAAATGCAAAAACAGGGCTCGTTCCTGCGCCTTCTGTTCCCTATGTCTTCGTATTGTCGTGATGCACTAAAGAAGTTACCCTACCAACTAGCCAGATTAAGATAAAAGCCTACTTTTCAGACAGATGATCCCGTGAGCTGTACAGCGTACATAATATTCATTACAGTATTCCCACCACGGTATCGAAATTAAGGGTGACGCGGCGCCTCAGTATATCTCGTTTCTCGTACACTACCAACAACAGCTAAAAGTCTGATAAGAACGCGCGCTAAGAAAAAGAAAATCCTATTGTTATGAAGAAGTACCACGCTTCTTTGAGCCACACGTACATTTACTGTCAAGCTGCAAGGTTGTGGCTTTCTTTTTTTCGTCACACCCTTATTCCTTATGGAGAGATAAAGGTTCCCTTGATTGATTGATTGATTGATTGATTGATTGATTGATTGATTGATTGATTGATTGATTGATTGATTGATTGATTGATTTACCGATTGATTGAAAGAGCTTCATGCGTGCTATCCTGCAAATCTGTAGCAGCACATCTATGACGTCAGCTTAAGTAATTAATCGAGAAGGCTTAGCGTATGCTATCTTGCAGCTTCCTGAAACTCTATCCTAGCACATCTGTGACATCATCTTAAATAACCAAAGAAACTTAATGCACGCTATCCTGCAGTTTCCTGCCAAATCTATCCTGCTACACCTATGACGTCAACATGATAATTTATTATTAAATTAACTTATAATTAACAAGGCTTAATGTATGCCGTCTTGCCGCTTCCCTGCAAATTCTACCTAGCACATTTATGACGTCAGCTTAACTTCTTAACTAAAGAACTATTATTCGAGAAAGGTTAAGTATGATACCCTGACGCTTCCTTCAAGTTTATCCTAGTACAGCTATGACGTCAGCTAGGGTCAAAGAGTCACAGACAACCCATTTTGACGAAACCGAAAACTTTCTGCCCTGTAACGTATAATAACTACAAGTACAGATCTACGACGTCACCGAGGATGCGCGTGCGCGTACGGCAACCAATCAGCGATAAGAGAGAGAGACAGACCTCGGCTGGTTCCGGTGGCCTTGTCCCGGAGCACGTTGATCTGGTAGACGGGCCCGAAGTCCTCGAACATCTTCTTCAGGTCGCTCTCGTCCCACGACCGCGGAATCTGGCCCACAAACATCTTGATGGCGTCCGGGTCAGGCTGGTCCTTGCCCACCGGTGAATTCATCGTTCTGCGATTATAAGCACAGTCGCGGCGAGTGAGGATAAGTTCGGCTACTGTACCCCGCAGACAAGTGTACACAGTCGCGGCCCAATACAAGCTGGAACGTGCTGCCCTTGGTCAAAACGGCGCCGACATATCAAACAATCAGTGACGTAAAAACACTGTTTCGACTGTACTGGTATTTCCAAAACCAATTTCACGTTTGCTGGCGTTAAAGTGTAGGACGGCCTTTAAACCATGGCCACCGTTCTGCAACTCATATCGAGCGGCCACTGTACGTGCAGTGAAGGCACGCTGAAGGGTTATGGCATGGTGAAGGCGTATAGTAGCCCAACAAAAACAAAAACAAGAAACAGAACAAGAAAGGTTCCTGCTCCACTCGGATTGACTTTTAGACTGGCTCGACTAGCCTTGCCTTTGACTTGAATAGACCGACTCGATTTACCTGATCTTAACACCGATCAACAACGCGATCGACTTACGGAAAGGACAAGTCATGCCAAGGCGCACGGGTGGCGAGTGTCAATATTTAAGTTAAATCGCTCCGCAGAGATAGAACATATGTTAAAGGCGTAGCTAGCAGTAGAAATATACGCTTGTACGGAGAAAAAGCCGTAAACAACGACAGAGAGCCATAATGGTTAGACTGCAGTACTTGTAACAAAAGACGATTATCGCAAGGTAAGGTCGCTACTATACTCGCCGAAGCGTTTCAAACAGAGCACCAATAAATATCATCATCATCATCATCATCATTGGCGGCACGTGGAAAACGGCATTCGTTTTCCAGCCAGACACATCTCGGCGGCTCCGAAATAACGAATCCACTCTCCCGAAACGGAAAGACAGATTAAAGTCGCATCACCGCCGAAAAACCATGGTTTCGAGAAGGCGTTCTCGCAAACGTGTTCCTGCGAGAAACTACGAGAAAGCATATACGTTCTTACACGCACCTTCATCGCGCCACATCACCTCGTCGCACAGCTTTGTTCGAGCGTGAATTAAAGCGTCATTACTGGGGTGGGCGGGGGGTGGGGGATCATCATTATCAAGCGCCGCGCCGTTTCTCCCCATTCTTGCACCAATATCGTCGTTAATCTTCCCGAGTGCTCATTGCCTTCCGCACTTGTGAAAAAAAAGAATGTGCTCTCCCTCTCTCTCCAACCAAAATTACGCCCGATTCCTCCGGGTATACCCTCTCCCTCTCCCCTCCACTCCCCCTCCTTCTCACTCTCTTATAACGGTGCTCATAAACCCGCGTCTGCCGGGGAGATATGCTTCCATCTTCGCCTGATTAATGAGCCGCGCGTCGTCGTTCAAATTCGACGTGGCTCGATTTAATTTCCCCAGCGAGTTCAGGTGAACAAAAACCAAAGAAAAGAAAGAAAGAAAGAAAGAAAGAAAGAAAGAAAGAAAGAAAGAAAGAAAGAAAGAAAGAAAGAAAGAAAGAAAGAAAGAAAGAAAGAAAGAAAGAAAGAAAGCGTTATGCTTCAGCAAAGTTGGCAGGAAAGCCGTTTGGGAACATCAAAGATGACTCGACGTATCGCTCGATGGCGTGCTCAAGACAAGATTAGCCCAGTGAATCAAATAAATGAATGCAAGAGAACATACTAGAGAGAGAGAGAGAGAGTGACGAGACTGAAAGTACGTGCGAGCACAGTGAGAAGACAAAAAAAAAGATGGAAAGGGCACGCGCAGTGCAGTATTAAAGGATGATTATAATTACACGGTTTTAAACCTCTCATTAACTCTCTTGTTTCAGAAAAGCGCTAGAGCGGAAGTCAACGAGAGAAAAAAAATTTGCACGAGCTCGGAATCGGGGGATGTCAGAAGAGCGCTGTGAAACGCGAACAGCGATATCCTGTCGGTTCTTGTGAACTTTTGAAGAAACGACGCGAATGGAAACTCTTGTAGCATACGTTTATTGATCTGTGTTGTTCGTGCTGTTATGCGAACTTGGGATGAAAGTTTTGGAGCGAGGAGCAAGCAATAAAGCTCACAGGGTGTCCCTTGTGCATTCACCTAAGACGACTGGAAGGCGAAAGCCATCTTTTTATTTTCAGTAGATGCATAAATGCCTGACCACACGTGCGCGTTGCAGCGCGTCAGCGCGTAGCTTTCTGACGCGACGCCGCACCCTCTCCCTATGGAGAGAGCGGGCGCGCTGCTACGCGAATCTGCGCGCGGCCCTCTCTCTCTAGGGAGAGGGCGCGGCGCCGCGTCAGAAAGCCACGCGTTGACGCGCTGCAACGCGTACGTGTGGTCAGGCCTTAAGGGAGCAGGAAACACGAGCCGTGGTTTCACGCGCCACTGCCAAGCGATTTCTTTTTTTTTTTTTTTTGCTTTTTTCATCTTGAGGTCGCGCGCTCTGGTTTTGTTCGCCGCCCGAACGAGATCGCTACAACGGCACCGTGTGGCATTACGTCACAAGACGTAATACCAGAATTTGTGACGTCATGATGACGTCATATGGGACGACATCGAGCTATGACCATTTATTTCATCAGTCGTCCCCGACTTCACGGAACGGTCGCCGCCGACGGTCAAGTTCCCCGTTTCATGAGGCATCCTAAGGCTTTCGCCTTCAATAGACAAAAGCAAAGACGCGGACACAGTGGGCGGCTACTGTATACCAGTATTACAAATAAAGTAGCGCCAGCCGAAACAGTAAAGTGATGCAAGGGAAAGTTTTTTCGCTGTACACGTGCATTCTACCGTTTAGATTAAAACAAGCGGACCCAGCGTACACGTTTCCGCGAATAGACACCTACTTTTTCTCGTCGGTCCAAATTTATTGACCCCCCCCCCCCCCCTGGCCTCTCCCCCGAAAGCTCTCTGCACCCAGCACAGTATTGCACTACCTCGGGGATCGGTTCCACTGGAACCTTTCAGCTCCTCACGTGGTTTAGCAGAGCCTCCGAGATCGACCAACCTAAGCCCAAGCGACGATGTGATGACATCATCGCGTGACGTCATGATGAGGTCAGAAGTTTTGGCGACCCGTAACGTCAAGGGTGACGTCATATGATGACGATGATTTTTGGCATCACTCGTGACGGTCACTTTTCGCGCTTCATGCGGCATCTAAGGCTTTCGCCTTAATAAACGGCGAAGTGGGGTCTCGACGAATTCTACATCACCAGGTGGCGCCTGCAGAGCTTCTCCTCACGCCTGCGCAACCGGTATTTCAGTGTTCCGATGAAATAGGATAACAGGCACGGTCCAAGCTGAAACAATTTCCTAACCAATGCGCCAAAAGTGCCATCTTCGCAATTTTACGAAGTTCGGTGGTCTCGTATCAGACAAACTAAACCAAGACACCATCGCAAGAGTCAGCCCCTGTACGCCCAAAGGAAGTCCAGCGCGGTTTGGTCCAAACGCGGCCTTTATTAAATGACCACAGCACACTGCACATCGAAGCCAGCGCGTGCCACACCAGGTCTCCACAGCATTATCGCTGAACGCGAGCGCGCTCGAAAAAAATATGCCAACGGGGGCGCCATGCTTGCCAAAACCAGCCCAAAAAGCCAATACGACGCCCTCAGAAACACCTCCCACACCCACCCTCCCACAGCGGGAACCCCGAACTACACACTCCGTCCCACGGGCTGGCCGTTGCCAGAGACCAGGGCTCACTTTAATTACGCGGGCGCCAACGCAGCGATGTTTGACGCCGGCTGTCGGCCCCCTTCTTCATAATGAAGCCCCAAGACGGTGCGTGCGTCCACGCACGAAGAAGGGGAGAGAAGGAGGGAGATGTACACGCAGAAAATACGCGCGGAAGCATTAAGAGCCTAACGGATAGCGTCCATGCGCCCCTGAAAACAAAGCCGGGAGAGAAAATGAGTCCAGCCAGCGCCGAAGGTGAGGGCTGTGGAAAGCTATTAGAGAGCGCCTAATGGCCCCCGAGACCAACCCCCCTCTCCCCCCTCTCCCTCTATGGGGACCCTCTCCCCACGTATTTCACTCTCTCTCTTACTCCTCTCGCTGTATGGCATCACCACGCTATTATTGCCCTACACAAGGCAAAACAAACAAAAGGATGTATGAGTAAACGGTTCGCGGGGACGTTCTCCCCAGTTCCCTGGAAAAAAAAGTTGAGGAAATTAGCTCATACCATAGCAGCGGCCCAATCTCTCTTTCCCTCTCTCTTGGGGAAGCAGACCACCCTCTCCCTCTTTATTTATTCCTTTCTCTCTCTCTCTACAGCATCGCCACGCTATTATTTCCCGCCACAAGGCAAACAAACAAAAAGGAGCAAACGGTTGGCAGGAAAGTTTCTTCCCCAAGTTCCCTAAAAAAAAGTTGAAGAAATTAGTCCACACTGCAGGCAAGCGGACTGGGGAAATGGGGCGGCCAAACTTGAAACCCCGACGCCACGTGGCGGTCATAATTGGCGGGGAGAAAACTTTGTTACGAGAAACTTTACCCCGCTCACCCTTTCCTACGCCTGTCAGCTGCGAAATTTCGTGCTTATAGTAATTACAGCACGTTAACAGAATCACAGTATGGCAACGTATACTTGCTAATCTAGCGCGCGCAATTGAGCATACGCAAACCTAAACAACGGTGCCTAAATACGTTAGGCCCCTTCCTTTCAGCAGCACTTGTCATGTATCGATGCGCAGCTCGAGAGCTTGGTACATCGCAGCTGCCAAGACGTGAAAGCGCGACGCTGAAGAGCATGCCAAAACTTTGCATGGCAAGAGCAACATCGACTCAATCATACGTTTTGCGAGCAGCGCCAAAGGCGAGGCCTCACCGAAAAACAACAAAGTTCTGTATGCCTTTCCCTTAAAAGTTCTGGCCGTTACGCGTGAGAGATGTACCGGCTAATGCAAGCTTGCGCTTTGTGTTAACTGACATGTTAGGTTTCCATCAGACAATGACTCAAGTAGTGGTTTATCGAAAGTAAACGCACTGTTTCATTCCCATTTAGACAGCTGCTTGCTCCTATAGATGGAGCAACACACTGAACGCCGTGCGCACTAGATTTGTAAGTATACCAGTAAAAACTGCCTGTAGACATGCGCTGGTATCTGAATCCGTCCATCCGCACAAACACGTAGCAAAACATGAAACCGGTACGTGGATATCCTCAGTGCAGGAAATTGAAGCCAACAGAAGCACCATTAACTTAACAAAGCGAACTTCTCCAAGCGTCCTTTTCCGGCGTTTCTGGATTTCGTGCGGCTACCTGGTCAGTCTAGTCTGTAACGTGCCAGTTCAGTATCGCACCATCCTAAAGATGGACCAAATGTAATGTCAGTGTGCCGAATCCGGTGTAACGAAAAGTAAGTGAATCCCGTATACAGTACGATGTATTTAACAAGACACACGCAATAGTACGACAACTACAGGAGGTGGGGCCTTGCCCATGCATCTATTCTTAATCGTGTTCACCGCTGAAGTCTCCGTTATGGATGCTCGCACGAATCCGCGATTACGCCACAGGAAGCGCGCACACGCTTAAAGAGAACTCGTTTCCTGCTACTCACGCATCATTTCACGAAGAGCGCAGGGAGAGAGAGGGGCACACAAGAACTTGAGAAGGAAAAAACGCGGTTGCGCAAAACGCCAGGTCAGTAACGAGTTTTCAAAACTTTTACAGCGTTAAGAATCACACGCGGCCGGAACCACATTTTAAAAGTTTCTCCGCAGTTCTGATCCCCGCAATTAAAAAAAAAAAATGTACGATCATAATACTCTGGCTACCAGCATCTCGTGCCACACTCACGTCCCCCATCCTACGTAAGCATTTCCATCTCTCTCTCTCTCTCAAATAAAAGTGTGGTTGAACTTCTAACGCCGCTCACTTCCCTCCTTCGTACGCAAGCATTCCCAACACACACACACACACACACACACACACACACACACACACACACACACACACACACACACACACACACACACACACACACAGAGAGAGAGAGAGAGAGGCGCCTATATTAAGACTGCGCGCCGCCGAGCCCCCAGCGGTCGCTTCAAGCGGGCGGTCGAGTTATCCGGGAAAAGACGCGAGGAAGGCAAAGGGACGCAATTAATCTGCGGCCGGCAAACCCGGGAGGCTGACGTCCGTCTTTTTGACCGCTCCCCGCCCGCATCCAGCGTGCACTCCCTCTCTTCCCTTCCCTCCTCCTAACTCGCGCTTACTTGGTCATCGCGCCGCTGCGTTATTAGCGTGCTCGTTCGTCGCGAACACCTCAGCCGAGCAAGCCGCACGCTCGGGAGGAAAAGGGCCCGCTCAGGAGGAAAAGGGACGACGCCGCACGCAGCGTGCTCATGTATGGCTGCGGCGCGCGCGCGCGCGCATTTCATCTCGTCGTCGTAATAGCGCGCCCGCGCGAAACACCCTTTCCCTGTTCCCTCTCAAGAAATTGCGCGCGTGGCTGGTGTTGGGCTTTTCATTGCTTCTCTCCTCAAGAGCGGAGCGCGCGTCCTCAGAGAGCGCCATCGAAAACGCCGTACCTGACGGCGTCGTAGTAATTAAGAGCGCTGTTATAAGATGTCGTCACTTCGCTGACTCGTTAGTTTTTTTTTTTTTCTTTTTTTTTTTTTTTTTATCGCGAGAGGGGGGGACCGATGCATTTTGGTTGGCTCTCCATCTCGTTAGAGAGTTGCTCACACTGTAAACGCGAAAAGTTCGGGGTGTGTAATGCACGTGCTTTTTCACTTCCGACGTCTACACTTCGCGTCATGCCGACGTAATTTTGGACTGAACGCTTACATCAGAGTCAACATTACATTTGATGGCCAGATTTGCATTTATGTATTATGCTAATTTCCCTCTACACTCTTACGCTTGTTGCTGTTGTAACACGATCACTGTGTTGCTGTGTAACATGATCAAAATTTAATCAAGGAACTGTTCCGTACGACATGTTTATGCGGCTTTCCTTTCATTGCTTGAGGAAGGGCAGAATGGATGCGGGGCAAGTGGAACTAAACCTAGGCCAGTGAGGGAATACTTCATTGAAAGCATGTGTTATATGAAAGAATTGTATAGCTTGCAACAAGATGAACCACCTTGGCTGAATGTATTGGACCAACTTGTGAACTTGAAGGGCTTTCAGCTGCGTGTCAGCCAACATGAGGCAGACATTTTTATGGTGATTGACAAGTCCTACTAATACATTCCTTGTTTCTGTAAGTTTTGCCAAGCCGGTAATAAAGAAGAAAAAAAAAACACGATCACGCATGTTCCTTAATCTGTGCTTTTCATCTTGATTCATTATTATAAGCGACTGAAATTATGGACAATTTTTCTGGGGAACGGAGGCGTCCATGTTAACTAAACATGACTGTACGTCCTCACTGAGAACATACCTGAATGGCGCGCACCGCATTTTAACGCGATAGCGTTAAAGAGCTCGTTTCGCAGAAATTCCGGCGTCGGCGTCGGTGTCGGCGTCGTTGGTTGTGAGCGAAAAATCATCATCTTGTCCGTGACCGAAAAATCATCATCTTGTCCGTGACCGAAAAATCGAGAAAGATGCAAATAAAATAAATAATAAAAATTTTCGGGTCCCAGTGAGGATCGAACCCGGGTCGTCTGCGTGGCAAGCAGGTCTTCTACCACACAGCTATGCCTCTGCTTGGAAATACTGTGAAAATAACTTCCTCTGCTTGGAAATGCAGTGAAAATAACTTCCATGCTTCGCAAACGCAAGCGTCCTTTATATAGGCGTCGCAATATAACATGTAATATCCCAGGAATATTGCGTGGTACAAGCGTTCATTGCCATCAGGATTCAGAATATGTGACTATCATAACGATTTCACAGTTTAAAGCCAGCCACCCATTACAAACGGCACACACCTTACTGCGCGTATTCCCTTAACACCACGTAGTGGGTGCATTGCAAGTTCGAAAACATTTCCCACATTTGCCGCGCATAGTTGCTCCTGGTTTAAAGCATACTACCCCTTACATAGTATGCACTAAGTGATTGAAGTAGGCACTAGTGACGGGATATCGCTATCGCGTTCAACTCTTAAAGGCGAAGCTTAAGGGTTCCCCAATTTTTCGCGAAAGCATTACAGGACATCATAACGGCTTGCCTTAGCATGTGCACCCTCGATTTATTTATTTATTTATTTATTTATTTATTTATTTATTTATTTATTTATTTATTTATTTATTTATTTATTTTGTGTGTGAGCCAGCGAGCGAGCGCACCCTTACACCTAACAAGGACCCCCCAGAAAACCACCGATCCTAAACGGCGTCTTCCCCACCAGCAAATGTCGCTTTCCCACATAACTTTGCTGAGTTAGGAAAAACGCACCCTCCTCGTTCTAGGCCAGAAAGGCTGGTTCAAACTGTTACATTTGGCCCGGGAGTACATCGATGAAGATGCCATTGTGCGTGAACCTGTCTGCAGGAATGCTTTCTCCCCTGACTCGGCGCTTGGTCGGAGGCACGGAGCCCCGCATTTTCCGCATTCAGTACCGGTGGGAGATTTCTCCCGTGCGTGGTTGAACAATAAAAATTCGCAGCGTGTGCGCTAACTAAAAGCGGACTGCGGGTCTCTGTGTCCAGTCCGAGTGTTCTGTCTCTCATTGCCCATTAGCAGCGATTGGCATGTTCCAGTAGGAAACACCGGTCCATCACTGCGTGATTGCGCCTCCCTAGATTTCTCTCCTGCGCAACGCCGCGATGAGCGCCAGCGTCAACGCCGCCGCCAGTGTAAGCGTTAGCGCCCACTGCTTCGCATCTACACATGGTTTCCTTTAGCGGGAGACGGTGTAATTTTTATGTATTTTATTTGCATGTTTCTCGATTTTTCGGTCACGGACAACATGATTTTTCGCTCACAACTAACGACACCGACGCCGACGCCAGAATTTCTGCGAAACGAGCTCTTTAACGCTATCGCGTTAAAACCGTTTTAATTGTACTCATTCAGTCTACCACTGCATCCTCGGTCCCAATAATAGTAATGGAGCCTTGTACTTTTTTAATACCTTGTACAGTAAAAAAAGAATGTGTGGCACAACGGAGCGAAAACAATTTGAACCCTATTACCTGCTGTCAGCAATAAAAAAAAAAAAGGTTCGGCAAAAATAGAGTTGCAATTTAAAATCTAATGTGTACGGTAATAAACAACATGGCATAATAAAAAGGCATCGGACGCAAACCGAACGCCATGAAAACAAAAACTTCAAATACTTCCGCGACTACAAGTATTATTTATGCTTCAACCAGCTCGAAACGTTGCTTTCCTGCCCAACCCGTTCATTTAAGGCGCCAAATACCACACGCAAAGAGCATCGAGATAAAAATATTACTTCAACAAAAACAAGGCGGCGCGAAAGCGAACATAATAAACACAGTCAAAAGTCTGACGAAAGTTGTCCGGTAAGGTAGCATGTTGAAATTGTGAAAATTACGGTTACTAGCAAGAAGAGTGGTACAGAGCGGTAGAATTCATCGCTGCAGAAGATCAATGTTCACTTCTTGTTTTTAATA
Organism: Rhipicephalus appendiculatus; assembly: GCA_030522465.1. NCBI lineage: Eukaryota > Metazoa > Arthropoda > Arachnida > Ixodida > Ixodidae > Rhipicephalus > Rhipicephalus appendiculatus. The sequence goes on along the minus strand of JALIZH010018336.1, from coordinate 775,311 downwards.
ATTTTATACGAGCTATGCAACTCTGACTGTAGCCAAAGCCCAGATCGATCAATTCCGCGAACTGCCTCAACGTCCGCGCGACGTGAAACCACAAGTTACGTCACGATGCCCGTCGTGACGCAACCACATGACGCAACATCAGGTGGCAACAACGTGACGTAACGTTCGGCGGCGTAACTTGACAGGCATCTACCTTCTACAACGCATTCGAGAATTCAGCGAGATAACTGGCCGGTACGAGCTGTAGGCACGTTTTGGAACTTTCCATCTGCAAACCATTACTATCGAATACTAATAGCCAACAACAGTCGCTACATATACAAGCTGTAAGGCTGTACTGGTTGACGATACGCAGTGCTTCTAGTGTACAAGGTAGATACCGTAGTAAACTTCGGTCATCAATCATCCCTATCAGGCATCATCATATCCCATTAGAAAAGGGTGGTACCAGAGGCCCACCAGGACGGTGTTCTCAATTAAATCAGCCTCCAGTATTCCACTTCCTAAGGCGAAAGCCTTGCATGTCTCATCAAAAGCGAAAAGTGACAGTCGGCGGCGTTAGGCGTCAACACGAGTGATGCAATAAGTCCCCATGTGATGACGTCACCCAATGACGTCATCATGAAGGCACAGGTCACCAAATATTGTGACGTCACACGAAGGCACAGGTCACCAACTTTTGTGACGTCACATGAAATCGTCATTTGGTCAAATTTAATGGTGGGCCGATACGGGAGGCACTGCAAAACCACGTGACGTGCAGTAAGCTTCCAATGATCCCGGGAGGCAGCAGAAAACCACGGAATCTTTCGAGATGAGGGGGGGGGGGGGGGGGGATCTATACACTCGATCGAGAAGCAAAAGATGAAGATGGCTTTCGCCTTCGACTCGTCCTATAGGCAAATGCATAAGGCATCATGTAACATTTGTTCCCCTGTAAATGCCACTTACCGCAACACTCCGCAGCATCACAGGAAGCAAGCTTCCTACACACCATCTCATTAGATATTTTCAAGCTGTGGCCATTCCATCAGTCAAAAAAAAAAAAAAAGAACTAAGGAAACACAAACGCCTCCAAGAGCCTTCTGCCTTACGCCAGCCATACAATCACAGACACTACTAGAGTGATACAAAAATCAAACGAAAAGCAAAAAGCCAGCCACGATGTGAACGCTGATCTAGCCCCGCGTCATGATTCAAGAGCGCCGTTCTGATTCACTTTTCCATCTACCGCACTCGCTACAAACGTATCGAACCCGAATAAGAGCCTTAAGGACATTACCTGCAACCATAAGCCGGAAGGTCAGACGATAAGAAGCAGACAAATCAATTCAGCTTCGCCGGACACAAGTAAGAAGCGAACGGAGAAGGGCAGCGATAAACTTCCACAAAAAAATACGAGACGCACACAAGAAAATCGATTCAGACTAACAATCCACTTTCCGCTCTGGAGAAACCTTTATAAAAAAAATATATTGTAGGAATAAATGTTAGCAGGAAAACGACGCTAGAAACAAGCCTCGTGGACCAAATCCCGTCAGTGCGAGTCGAAGGATAAAATCCGGGCGAAGGAAAGCAAACAGGCCCGTTCGTCTCGTCTCAGCCGCGCGACCGAAAAATAATGTACCGGCTTAGGCCACCAAGCTCTCTCTCTCTCTCTCTTTCTCTCTCTCCATACTTCCTTCAGCCAAACACACCACCCCGGCGAGTACAGAGAGTACAACGAAAAAAAGTAACAAAAACTCTTCAAGCTGCATCCAAACCACGTGCACTCGAATCACTCTTCGATCTAGCAAGAGAATACAAAGTGAACGAAAGTCTCGAACAAGTTTATTACTTCACCTCTCGAAACAACACGGTTCTCCACGAAGCCCGCTCCCCCTTCTCCTCCTCCCCCCCTCCGTTTTTAATCCATCGTTCCTTCTACAGGTATCAAGGGCCCCAACTTTATCCCCCCCCCCCCACTCTGATCTGGCAAGTTAATCTTATTTTGCCAGCAGCGGCAGCTCCCACACATCGTATCTTCTTCCCCGAGAGTATCCTCCTCGAGCTAAGATTTACTTCCGGTCATCCTCTTCCTCATTTCCCTTACTTCCTTCCTTCCTTCCAACCTCAGACCCTTAAAACAATGAAATGCGGAACAAAGGAACAAACACCCCCCCAGGAGCAACAAGAAAACATTTCGCTAGCTCCATCCCTTTGGCGAGGCTATAAAGCCCACCCCGAGATTGCAGTTAGCTACTATTTCCTCCCCCCCCTTCCCCCCCTTGCTCATCCTCACCCTCTTCCGTTTCGCGCCGCCTGTCCCCCCCCCCCCCCCTGAACCGCCGCTACAGACACGGTCTTCAAACAAAGTTCCGTGACGGAAGGGGGGGGGGGCTGCGCTCTCGCTAATCCCGGCCGGCTTAACGCTAAGGACGTCAAAGGACGGCTCTCCACCGCCGCCACGCTGGCCAAATCCGGCTATCAGGACAAATTAACTTCCGGCTCGCGACGATACTTCAAGGCGACCCGGAAGACAAAATAAAGAGAGAGAGGGAGAAAAGAGGGGAAGAGGAGAGTGATAAAAAATGGGTCACGCTCGTCAGACACGCGTCGAGGATCTGGAGAGAAGGGAGAGAGAGAGAGAGAGGCTTTATTTATGGCTAAATGAATGAAAGGGGGAGAGAGGTTAGCGCGCTTCCGATCGAAGAAAGGAGATACGGCAGCTCCGCCCCTTTATTAATCTCCGAGACGACGCGTCGTTGAGACCGCGAGGTACAGCATTAGCGACGGATTAGGATGTCGTTGAGATGAGAGACGGAAAGAGGGAGAAGTGAAAGAAAAGCTAATAAAGAGACGCAGAGGAGTGCACGAAACAAGGGATTTCTCCTTCGCTCTTAACTTTATATTACCCCGCCAAAGCGACTTATCCGAAACAAAGATTTAGCATGACGTTATCACCGCTCAGAAACAAAAATTGAAGGACATTTTGTACATTCCAAAGTGTGTTCGGCGAAAGCTTGTGGCTATTCGACTGACTATGCCATGCCTTTTTTTTTTTCTTTTAGACTCTTAGTGGGATGGCACAAACAGCGAGAAACCGCAAAATCAGCTGAGTCTGATTGACCGGGCTCTCGCAGGGCGCCTGCTGCAAGCGAAGCCCTGGACTGAACCCCCCCCCCCCCCACACACACACACACACACAGACTGGAAGCCAAGAACCTCTACTACCCGGAGCTTCTCCGCAGAAATTGTCCAGCAAATGAATAAGTTTTCACCACTAGAATATCCTTGCACGCAGAGTAACGCTATGTTGCCGGTCTTGCAGGCCTCTCGTACACTGTTTATTTGAACACCGTGTACGACTTTTACACGCAATATGCCCCTTATACTTGATCGATTGAACTGGTACTCCAGTTTCCCACTCTTCTAAGAGCCACCAAGTGCGATTTTATTGCGATTTCATCCTTTAAAGCACTACGATATTTTATTACCTCGATGCAATTTCGCCTAATCTTGACTACATTATACGGGTCAGTATCGAATCCCGTGACTCAAGATTCCCGATATCGCTGATAAGACATGCTCACCGCAGCGCGGAAACCTCACAGCACTCACCCTAAACCAGTCACCGCACTCCGGCCACTACGTCATTTCCTTCCGGAATACTCAAGCAAAGCGCAAGGAACGAAAACCAATTTGACATCGAACACATCTACAGAAAAAGATCGAGAGAGTTTGCTGAGACGCGGGAAAGTTCATACAATATAGTCGCGGACAACTTTTCTTGGCAATGAAGGGAAAGCTACGGGGGCGGAGCTACCGCGCATGTACTCCTCCGCGAAGTAGTCCGGTTCGGTTCGCCTTTCCAATGACGGCCGTGTTCGAATAATAACACTGCATACAATTAGCTACGTCGCTTAGACAGCCATTTGCGAATGAAATTCGTCCCAAGCTCCTCTGCCAGTCCTGGAAATAGCTGGCGGGCAACTATCGCTCACCTAAAGACGAAGACGCCATTTTGACTGCGAGGTGCACGTAAAATGTGCGATGTTGTCACACGTGCAAAAACGCGAAATGACACTGCATAAATGAAAAGAAATATAAATATCTCCTTGCTGCGTACTGCGTCTCTTTATAAACAGCATCCAGTAGAAAATAAAGTAATGTTGTCTTTTTTTTATGATTTTCACGCGAAAAACACGGACGGAAATTGGGACTATATTCTTCAGCGGTATCACGCGCCCAGTTTGGCTCCGTAGCCTTTCCTTCATTGCCAAGAAAAGTTATCCGCGAGTATAGACTGTAACCGGGTCGGTTCGCAGCAGCTACGGGCTCCTGACAAACAAGTGGCCCCGCTCTAAAACAAGACACGGAAGCAAATATGAGAAAGTGCTGAGAAACTGTGCGAGGCGAACACGCGATAGTGGAACTGGTTTGGGAGACTGCAAGTGGGTTGCGAGGAAGGCTGAGTAAAGCGAGGGGAGGGGGGGGGGTTGCTACTGTGATTCGGCGAAGCTCGCCGACTTTACGCGCGGTCGACTTTGTTCCCCTCGGCGCCAGATGGTGCCGCCACTCACTCATCGCGCATCGACGCCAGCGCCCTCCCGCCAATGCTCTACTTCTCACGCTGCACTCTCCCCTATCTCCCCATGTCCCGGTCCAGAACAAAACGTTAAAGCGACACGCGACGGGAAGCCTCCTCACCCTTAAGACTCAAAGAAGTAACGGCATGTAAGGGAAGTGCACATATCTCAGGCTACTGGAGTGGCATGGAGGGATGAATGAAAGCGCGGGACGCACTGAAAGCTGAAGCCGCGTTAGGGAAGTAGGGAAGAGGTAGAGAAAGGCGGGGGGGAGGGGGAGAGGGCAGCGATTTCTCGACGGAGCGCGACACGGTTTTCGCGCACGACTTGTCTTACTCGAACTGGCGTTTAGGGAAACGAGGACGGGAAAAGGGGAAGGATAAGGGTCGCGAAGGCGGGGACGCACTTACAGCGCAGCGTATAGAAGCAGCGCGACGGCGTGAAAAGTTGGTCCCCATATCGTAGAAGTGGGCGCTACATCCACAGGCCAGCTTTCCAGCGAGACGGAGAAAGAGAGAGAGAGACGCACTCTTCGTTCCGAGCTTCAATCCAGCCGTGTCTGCATCTCAATATGGGGGGGCTGTTTTTTCGAGAAGTTTCGCTGAGCTGTCGTCCAAGTCGCGCGGCCCAGTTTTGCCAGGAAACGAGAACGGCTTCATACGTCACGCCCCTCCCTCCCTCCCTTCTATCTCCCCCACTCACCCTACCCCCTCGCTTCTTTCAGTGCTCCTTTTTCCCTTTGCCGATCCGCGTCCCCCGGAGCAGTCTACTGTGAAGCGGAGCGGAAGTTTTCCCGTCGTAGAACAAACGCTCTCTGCGAGTTCGTGCCACACAGTGGCCAGCATATAAACATTCTAGAATATTCCCACAGGTGTGTGGCCCAATTATTGGAAGAACGGCAAGTACAGATGAAGAAAAATGAAGGCAAACCAGAAAACAGTCACATTCAGGTACATAATCAAAGCAAACTTTATTTCATCTCTGGCGGAGAAAAGCGGGAGTGGGGAAAACTATCAAAACACCCAGACTTAGAACCACTTAACAAAACACGTTGCGGGGCTAGTTCGCCATACATCCTTAATATATTGTAGCACTACATTTTACGAGGAAAAGACAGAAGAACATGACAGGACGGGCAGCACCCGCCATGTTCTTTTCTGTCTTGTCCTCGTCAAATGCAGCGCCACGAATATATTAATTTAGAACCATTTCCATATTAAGTTCGCACTAAAACAACATAAAAGATAATATTTGATAAAAACATTCAATATACGTGTCATGGCGGCAAGTCGACAGTGCGTGAGCATACTATCGCGTTGGAAAGAAACGCGAACAGCGGAAACCGTGGCTCTCGGCCCAATCGAATGCCGACATGCCTTCACTACCGCTAGGCGAACCGTGTGCATTCAGCCGGCGTAACCGTAGCGAGTGCCACGGTGTGTGTTCCAAGTGCCAGGCATGACTGGCAGACGATTAGCACATGCGGCGCGATAGCGCAAGCAGGAGCAAGATTCTAGCGCTAGGGTGACGCCGGCTGAAAGCACAGATTCGCCTATAGCGACTATGACGGCATGACGGAATTCGACTATATATGCCTGAAAGCCACGCTTTCCGTTGTCTGCGTTTCTTTCCATGGCAATAATACACGCTAAAACGGAAAACCAGTAAATGCACTGCTATCTTTACATTGAAACCCCGCAGCTGTATCTACCTACGGGGCCTGCCTTTTGCAATTGTTTTATTGCGTCTGTTTTGAGATTGTTTCGAAGGGACGTTATTTCCGTGACGGAAATGACGTCGGTAAATTCAAGGCGGATCCCGGAATAAGCAGCTTTCGCGTTAAAAAAGAAAACGCGCAGCCACCAATGAGCCACGTTTGATGGAAATGTGTCCGCGTGAAGTTTATACTAACAGAGGAGCAGGGCGAGAAGGAAACTCGGCAACTGAATACAGCGAAAGACAAACATGACAATGTCATCAGCAGCTTTGATCATATTGCGCAAAGTCCCGAAAATTAGCTCGCGCAACTGTTCGGCGCGTTTCTCCAGACTCTCTGGAAACTTGGAGCACAGTGTATTTTCACCGGATGCGTACACTTCTTTCTTTCCATCACAACAGAGGATAAAACAACGCGATTTGAACAAGGACAACAAAGGAAACGAGGACCACGGGACAAGCGCTGACAATCTTGCTAACTTCCTTCCATCGTTCGAATGAAGCCCTGGCACGCAAGCCAGTATTTTCGATGGAGACGAAAACGCCACTCCCCGCCGCCGCCGCCACTCAACTTAGGAGCCCGCGAGAGCACACATTCGCACGAGCTTTGAGACGACTTAGAGCCGAAACAAAATGAAGCTCGCCTGTGACAGAGAGAGCGAGAATGAGGAAAATACTAAGACAGACCCCCCCCCCCCTCTTCCCGACCTCAGCCGAGTCTTGCGCGCCCAAATTAAAACCTAGCCGTCGCCAGAGCGCGGAGGCGGTCGCGTGGCGGCTGGGCCGTGAAACAAGGGCGTCAAGGCGGGGTTCTTTTGTTATCGGGAAGTGGCGGCGGCGGCGGGAGGACGACTCTGCAGAGCTCCGGGCTGCCGATGCTACGGAGCGAGTGCGGCACGACGGCTGCTTCTTCATTTCGCCCGGCAAATAACTGTTCCCGCCATTTTAAAGGGACCGACGGCGCGGAAAGGTTGTCACGGCTCCCTCTCTCTTTTCTTTAGCCCCGTGAAGCGGAAAGAGAGCGCGCGCTCTCGACAGCCGCGGGGACAGCCTCCGTACACGCTTGGTTTCACGCTTAAACCCGAGGAGTGCCTTTGCCATCTCGTGCCGATAAGCGGAACGCGCGCGCTTTCCGCCGAGAGCGTCGCCGTGCACCGGTAGCTGGGAGGTGTGGCTAAATACAACGAGGCTTAGTTGGTCGAGGCGGATAAGTTGTGCCGGAAGACTCTGGCAATCCCGAGAGAGGTACGAGTTACGAAAGGCGAATCGAATTGTATCCGAACAGGGAGGCACTCCCGCTAGTGAAGCAGAGAGAGGTGTAGACACAAAAATCAAAACAGTAACGTCAAAAGTTAAAGAACAGCGCAAGGTAAACACGGACAAGAAGCACACAGGACTAACGCTGGCTGTGTCGCCAGTCCTGTGTCGCCAGTCATGTGTGCTAGCCCTGTGCGCTAGTCCTGTGCGCTAGTCCTGTGCGCTAGTCCTGTGCGCAGTGTCCTGTGCGCAGTGTCCTGTGTGCTTCTGGTCCGTGTTTACCTTCCGGCTGTTCTTTAACTATCCATAGATATGTACCCTTTACACTCTACTTGCTCGCATTCACACACGCTTTTTAAGGAACTTCAAGAATTGTGAGCGCCAAAGCACTTCAGTGGCTGCATATTTAAATGAGTCGTCACTGCCATCGACATTAACACCGTCGCTAAAAGCTTAATCCATTAACGAAGTAGCATACGCTTTGCTACAGTAATGATACGCCTGGTTGAGCTCTTTCGCCGCCAGATGGCGTCGCCACGCGAATAACACGGACAAGAAGCTATAGCACACAGGACTAGCGCTGCCTGTGTCGTCAGTCCTTTGTGCTACTCCTGTGCGTAGTCTTCTGTGTGCTTCTTGTCCGTGTTTAGCCTGCGCTGTTTTTTTAACTATGCATAGATATGTACCAACTTGCTCGCATTCACACGCTTTTAAGGAACGTCAAGAATTGTGAGCGCCAAAGCACTTCAGTAACTACCGATTATAAAGGGGACGCTCATAGCATCCATCCATCCAGATTTAGTCAATGCAGGTAAGGCATTAGGCCAACATAAAAAGAAAGTTTTCTTTCCCTATTTTTTTTTTCGAGCCTGGTGGCAGACATGTCACCGCCCCGTTAGAAAGGGGACGCTCATAGCATCCATCCATCCATCCTTTACATTTTGACTCCGTAATAGGCAACAGCGATGGCGGGAGAAAAGAAGTGCTCCGAGTAACTACCGAAAGGGGAAAGATAAAAATCAGGTGGGAAGCATTTTATGACAACCAAAACGGAAGCACTTTACTGTTTGAAGCCAGGTCGAGTTGCCTTAGAACACGTAGTTACTCGTAGAAAGCGAGATTCAGTAAAATACATACGTGTGCTTTCTGCTGGAAAGCTAAGACGATAGAACACGTTTTCATCGAATATGAACACATCCACCCGGTCATATATGTCAGGTCACTGGCCTACACGAGGTCCCTGTGTTTTAGGGAAAGCGTTCCGAACGTCAACAGTTCCACGATAGGAATGAGTAAAATAAGGTAGGAGGATCATGGCGGCTAAATAGGGAGGCATACACCCTAAGAAAAAAAGTTGTCCTTTGACTCTCTTTTAGAGATGTGAGAGTCACATGTGTACACTCCCTTTAGAAAGGCACGCTGACGCTCTTCAGGAGGGTCGTGCATTGACTATCTTTTGGAAAGTCGAGCGTCCCACGACTCTCCTGAAGAGATTCAACGTGCCACCCTGAAGGCGATGCTAAACATGTGACTCTCATATCTCTAAAAAGAATCACAGTTCTTAAGAGTGTAGGACAAATCTGAATGCTATAAAAACAAAAGACTCAACCGTACAACGCAAAAAAAGTTAAGCTATGTATTTATAAGCTTTTCTTTCAGGTAAAGGAAATTTTAATCGAGGTAGTCAAGGCATTAGGCCGAATAAATAACAAAAAAAAAGATGAACTTCATGGCGCGAAGGTCCCCACCCCATTAAAAGTGGACGCTCATACCATCCATTCATCCATCCATCCATTTTAAAAGTGCTCAAGTTTAAGCACCCTGTATTGCGCTGACGCTAACCAGTTTTCGAGCATGCTAAAGCAAACTAACTAAACAGATAAGAGGGCCCATTACGTGTAGTTTACACGAGCGTACAATGAACACTCACTGCACAGCCCATGTAGTTTCAAAATGCGCTATACAGTCTCAAACGTACCATTTAAGTCAGGCAGTACCATAGCAGGGTTACAAACGCTGGCGAACGTTAGACACGCAACAACGCAATCTGGAGTCGTTTGCGAGTTCCTCACGTTTAATCTCACGGTAATGGCACACAGACTGCGGGCGCACTGCAGCTCGAGCACTATTTGGAAACCATACGCAACGTTACACAATGTACCAGTCCCGGGTCTCTCGACGTGATTTGTGTACCTACGCAACGCATGCTCCGCAGCAAGCGACCGTGAATACTGCCGTCACCACACGAAGACCGAACAGATCTTGTCACTGCTTTCTTAATATTTAGCGGGAACACTGCGCGATACCGAATATTGCGAAAGGTCGATTTTGGAAGCACTATTTTTTTTTTTCTTCAATGGGATATGGTGGTACGGGGAGCGGGAGTAGGTAGCAACGCCACAATGTTTGCATTCTCCCGTCTTACGAAACCAGAGCGCCGACAGACCGAACGCTCCACTTCAGCTTGGCAACTAACGATCTCCGGTATATACAGTACGCCCGCAAAGCATACGCGCACACGCAGGGCCGAACTCAGCCAATGGCCGCACTCTATTAGATCGCAGACCAAGGCGTTGCAAAACGAATACACGCACTTCTCCGAGATGCGGTACCGGATTATTCAGCGAACGGCTCTGAATACACTTAGACCAAAGTACATAGAGAAGGAAAAAAATTGGCCGCGTATATGCGTGCTTCGCTGCAAATGTCGTCGAAAGACAGTCTTCTTCCGGCACTACTATGTTTTGCCTTCAGCCTCAGATAGCGCCTCCTCTATGTTGAATCCGCGGCATCTGGCTGGCATTGATAAAATAGAGGAGGCGCTGCGTGAGCTATGGACGCCATCTGGCAATGGCATCGGGAAACATGAGCTTGTAGAGAACCCAGGGCCACTGCCAGGTTTTTTTGTGCGTAGCGTCGCATTTTCAGGGCAGCTTAAGAAACACTAGGGTCTTTAGAATTACGTATCTATGTACTTTTCTATTAAAGGAACACACCACCCAATACTTGCGTATGGATGTTGTGCCTCAGATATGCGTAACATTTGCTTTTTGATCGACAATGTTCACAACTATGAGCGCAGCAAGATTGCTGGGCGTTTAGCAAGTGGTTAAACTTTGGCCGGGTGGCTGAATCGAGGGACAGACGATAGAAAAACAGAAATAGAAAAAATTTCTGCGTTGAAGCATCCCAAGAAAGACTATGATCTTTAATAATTGGTGGAGTTTGACGTGCCAAAACCATACCATAATGGGGCGCTGTCGAGGGCTACAAATAATTTCTACTGTTCTTTAACGTGCACTGCATAGCTCACTGCACGCGCCTCAAGCATTTTGCCTCCAACGATATGCGACCACCGCAACCGGGATCGAACCCGAGACTTTCGGGACACAAGTCGAGCACTGTAACCACTATAACACTGAGGCGGACAAGGAGCTCGCAGAACAAACCATTCATCGCGCTGGTGTACGGTAGCCTGGACGTGGTATGGTACAGTCCGGGAAGCAGGGAGAGACCCTTTCAAAATTAGATAGACTGTCTATAGACTATCTAAACTCATTTTAGACTGTCTAAAATCCATTTTTGTAAAGGGAGGAAGAAGGCGGCTCGTGTTACCCGACCGTTCACTCCCTCCCTTTCTATCTTTCTAGTCTCCGTCCATCTATACGTTTCTCTTTCTAATATAGATCTATATATATATGTCTGTTATTATATCTATATATCTGTCTACTTGACTATAAACTTGGTGTATGTATGTATATGTTTCATGTCTGTATCAGTTTATCGATATGTATATCAATACATCTATCTATCTGTTTATGTATTCTTTGTATCTGGTTCCTCGGGCATATTGAAATAACCACGCCCACTCTCGGAGCAACGAATATTACAGCCAGCAATTTTTAGCGCCGCAAAGGAAGCGAAAGAAAACCACGTTCGTGCCGCGCGGTGCTAATTACGAAGAAGTTCATTAATCACGCCGAGCTTTTGGTTGCATTCGCTCGAGCGTACCAAGGCATCCCGACCAGCAATATTGCGCCCGCCCCGAATACACTTTGCTCCACACTGCCCGCGCACACTGTGTCCACGTTGCGATCATGGTGATACGCTTCCAAAAAGATCAGTTAGACATCCTAGCGTTTCAAGATAATAATAATAATAATAATAATAATAATAATAATAATAATAATAAATTAGGGGTTTTACGTCCCAAAAGCCCGATATGATTATGATGGACGTAGTAGTGGAGGGCTGCGGAAATTTCGACCATCTGGTGTTCTTTCAACGTGCACTGACATCGCACAGTACACGGGCCTCTGGCATTTCGCTTACATCGAAATGCGACCGCCGCGGCCGGGATCGAACCCGCGACCTTCGGGTCAGCAGCCGAGCACCACAACCACGGCTCCACCGCGGCGGACCTTCTCCGAGCATAAGATTCACCCTGACGAAACACGTGTTCTGCTTTCTTGACACTACATTACAGGATCGAAGGCATCAGTGCAAACCCACATCTCATTTCTTGAATGAATAAACCGTGTTTTTGTTTGTTTGTTTGTTTTTTTCAACTGTAGACCCTTTTCATAATTGTAAAGCTAGCTTTCCTGCAATGCAGTTTGCCCTACTAACGGCGGGTGGTCACATACTGCAAACAGCGTGTTCAAGCGCAGTTTGCTTGCCCTACGGCGCGGAAAACGTTCACTGGGCTCCCTTGATATAAACACGCATGATAGAAAAGCCATGGCACGTTCCACTAGGACCTCCTCTCCACTTGAAAGGTGACAGGTGCCGCCATTAGTAGGGCGAATATGCAGCACAGGGAAGCGCACTTGCGGATCATGAAAAGGGTCTATTGTGCTTGCGTTTATGACCTTGACTCATTACTATGGACGACCCACATTATGAACAATTTTTCTGGGGAACGCAAGTGTCCACATTAACGAGACATGGCTGCACCATTGTTGGGCATACTTGGCCAATAAAAAGACACACTAAGAGACCCCGGTGTTTTCCTTGCCCATGACGCAGTGTGTTTTTCATTTTTTTTTTTTAATGCTGTTTCAAAGCGTCTCCTTTACAGGCGTTTCATTATTCGATTATCGAAACTGTGAAATTCACGCAGCCCGCCAGTGGGATTCAAATAACTCCTTATCTCCCGGCACCAAATGGCGACTGCATATGGGAAAAAGAAATAATATAGAAAAAGAAACAGATGAAAGATAACTGATAACACAGACACCGCATCAGCGGCATATTACGGAGTACCGTGTCGAATGCTAATAACGACGATAGCGGCGGCGCCGCCGCTTACGGCGCGAATTTATTCCATTATTTAATCGCAATAATAATAAAGAAAAACGCGGAGTAAGCTGGAAAAGCTTACAATGTAGCCGCCAAAACGCGCGGAGCAGGCTCGGAATCGGATCAGAAATTAGCCTTAACGCAGGGCCAGTCGAGCCGAGCCAAGCCAAGCCAAGCAAGGATAACGAACTAAGGGAGAAAAGAATGACCGATCGAGGACAAAAGCACGCTACAGCACACATATTACAGGAGAGAATGATCTGCACACCACATGAAAAGCTGCTATCCCATCGAAAGCGGTACAAGGTGCGCGCCGTGTACAGTGGCGATAACGCGCTTCAACTTACAGCAGCGACAACATCATTTCCCTAATGAAAAGCCATTTGCATAGCAAAGCAGCGCCCGAAACCCTCCGCGCGCTTCCTCGGCTTTTTTTTTTTCTTTTTCTTTTGACTTGTTTTACCCGCTCCGTCAATGTTTTTTTTTTTTTTTTTTACCTTCTCTCAAATAAAGGCCCCGGTCTCCCAATGGCGTTGAAGCGATCAACAAGAAAAGAAAAGACAAAAAGCCGAAGATTCGCCGATGAACATCATCAATGTACCCCCCACTCCGGAGCACATATTTCAGCAAGCGTCTCACTGTGCACATCTGCCGTTCTGACCCCCCACCCCCCACCCTCCCAAACCAACGTACAATTACAATATCATTGTGTTTCTTTTCCTTTTATGTAGAAAAGCGATGATGTACGCTCTATGATATATTATTGTGTTCATGTGCATATCAAATATCCTTTTTTTTTTTTCGATCTGTATATTTTGCCCAGTCATGTCTTTCGCCTTTTTGCTTGCATTATTACTTGCTATATTTAAGCTTTTTTTTTGTCATCTATCAATTTATGTACGTATTTGTTTGTTTATTTTGGTATGCCTGTACCTCGTTCATTTTATCACATTGCTGTCAACAGGGTAGATGGTGCTTAGTCAAGCTGCAGGAACTGCGGCTTTTTTTGCCGTCTTCCCATTTTTCCCCATTGTACATACTTTTGGTGAAAAATCAACACTGGTTGATTGATTGATTGATTGATTGATTGATTGATTGATTGATTGATTGATTGATTGATTGATTGATTGATTGATTGATTGAACGTAAGAAGCCCTATCCCCCCTCCCCTACTAGCATATATAGTCTGTAGCTCTTTCGTTACGCAAGCATTCACTCTTTTTTTTATTCGCCCTTCGATCAAACGCAAATCTCCCGCATAATAATAGCGCCGGTGCAACGGGACTGCAACAACATTTACGCAGAAACGCCAGCGCCTGTGTTGTGTGGTCTCACCAGTGTCCCGTTTCTGCGCCGTTTGGAATAACTATGGGTACGTACCAACAAGCCCGCTTAGGCGCCATTTTGAACATTTATACATACAGCTGCGAAGCCTGCTGCTGCGGCAAGCTTCAGGAGTCGAAAAAAAAATCTAAGGGAAGGGACGGAACCATTTGGCTGCGATGAATTCTCCGAAGCTAGCTACACTTTTACTACGCCAATTTGCTATGTCTGTGTCTGCATGTAGCGCGCCCCAGTCCACAAACGGCCACAATGACTGATTAATAATAATAATATCTGGGGTTTTACGTCCCAAAACCACGATATGATTATGAGAGACGCCGTAGTGGAGGGCTCCGGGAATTTCGACCATCCGGTGTTCTTTAACGTGCGCTGACATCGCACAGCACACGGGCCTCTACCATTTCGCCTCCATCGAAATGCGACCGCCGCGGCCGGGATCGAACCCGCTACCTTCGGGTCAGCAGCCGAGCACCGGAGCCACTGCTCCCCCCGCGGCGGACAATGACTGACTAGGCGAGTTGGTGATTCATGATACTTGAAATACGAGCGCGTAACAAAAAAAATCCACGTATATCCACGACGTGAATGTTTATGAGTGGGCGAAGTACGGGGATCGTTCGGTAACCGTGAATCGATTCACATACACACATATGCTTCGACTATAGCAACGCTAACCACCATGACAGCGGACTGTGCACGTAGACGACAAAGCTAGGCTCCTAAGGTCCATAATGTCTACGTTGAAATGGCCGACTAGCACAAAGGGTTTGTGCTTCTGGGTGTTTTATATTGTTCTGTCACAATTAATATTAGTGTATTGTGAAACCTCTTTTTTTTTTTTTTTTTTTTTTTTTTTTTTTTTTTGTCATATGCTTTCATTGATGAGTGCTTAAAAGTCGGTGTTTTTGCGGTAGTGTCGCCTTTTATTTTTTTTCTGGTTAACAGTGTTTTATATTATTCTTGTTAAAGGGGTGGTGACATCAAATTTCGAGGCTATAACAAGCCTGTCGTGGGTTTCCTCTGTATGCAAGGACACTCCACACGAAAGGTCGGACACAGCAAACGTTTAGAATATATTTTAATTCACTTCCAAAGCGTACCTAAATGCTCATTTTCCCAATGGAGACCCATCGCTAGCGCATCAAAACTGACGTAGCTCTATAGGAAAGACAACGAAAGTTGTAGTGACGTCACACCAGATCTGTAGTGACGTGAGTGACCTCCGGACATCCGCCACCCCCGAAACGTACGTACCGGCAAAGCATCGGTTGCTACGTCACTCGGCGAGTTTCGATCGCTTCCTGGCTAAGTGCTGCGCATCTTCGCGCGAGCCTTGTGTGGTCACGTGACCAAGCCTCCTACACTGCTACGTCACTGCCCAACTTGGCACCCAGAAACCGAAACCGAAAGTTGTCCACATAAATAAGGCGTTATTAAATTATATAGAGAGAATACGTGAATCTTGGTGCGTGTATCATACTTCCTAGAGCTATAAGAAACGCTTGCAGCGAAGAATGCGCAAGCCACAAATTTGGTGGCATCACCCCTTTAACCTTTTGTTCGGTCATATGATTTGATTCAATGGGTGCTTAAATGTCGCTATTTATACGACGTTGTGGCCTTTTATTTTGTTCTGGTTAACAGCCTTTTATTGTGCTGTCATATACTTGATTGATGTACACATAAAGTCGGTTTTTTACACAGACGTTTTAGTTTTTCGTTGTGCAGGTGGGTTTCGGTTTTGTGTAGCGTGACGGACGCAAACAAGGCTAGGCCCTAAGGAGCTTCGCCTCTAAAAACAGGGACGTAAGCAGAAGAGGACGAGCGCTTGTCCTTGTCTGCTTACGTCCCTCTTTTTTTTCTTTTTTTTTTTTTTTTTTTTTTTTTTTTTTTTTTTTTTTTTTTTTTTGTTACGCGCTCGTATTTCAAGTTCCACAAACGGGTCGCGACCGAGCCTCGGCTTTTAGGACAATACCGACTTCAGATGAATGAGTGGGGGGTCCACGCATGATGAAGCCATTTATCCAGTTCCAATACGGACATCCAGTGCGACGACTGTACAATAAAGTGAATGGCGGGTTTACGTGGTATGCTATTAGGATATAAAGAAAAAAGAATTATGGGGGGAGGTGGCAGTTACGCATTAGTGGTGTTGAAGACGGAGGAAGAGGCGGAGCTGGTGGCGTTGCTCTCCTCCATCGTCATTTCCTCAACCTCACTTCCGTTTCCCACCCCTCGCAATAATATAGTATACCAGACTATGCTATACTTTCCCCTCTCACCTCCCCCCTTTCCCGCCGCTTGCTATACTATACAAGACCGTGCTACGGTGTGCACCTGTCCCCTCCTACTTTACCTCCACGTCACCCTCACTTTCATTTCCCACCCCTTGCTATAGACTATTCTACGGACGAGTTTGAGTGCCGCCATATTGGGCCTGTTAACCTTTGTATTTTGTATCTTTAACAACTAAACGAACAGTGTTACGGTAGACGCATACGCATGAAAACAGTTGAGTTGGTGCATACGACGTTTTATGGCCTTATTAATTCACGTCGCGATGTACAAAAACAAGAAAACATCGGCTTAGCAGCCCAAGATGGCGGCGCCCACACGTCCTACGGAAAATAGTCTATTCTATACTATATTACTATAATATACATGGCTATGGTTGTCCCTCTTTTTCCCTCTACACATAGCGCGCGGGGGGAGGGGGGGGGGGGTATCGAACTCCACCCCCACCCCTGGCTACGCCAATGAACAGGGCCCTGGCTACGCCAATGAACAGGGAAGAGTGTTGGCACAGGCTGTTCTTCGAAGCGGTCCCGTGACGCGCCCTTCCGCGGAGAACCCAACTCGGGCCTTCTAGTAGAAAGGAACCACACCGCGAAAGATTCGCCAAGAACGACACGCCTCCACGCATTCGGTTCTCGATCCTGATTGGCCGACAAACAGCGACGTAGCGTCCCCCCCCCCCCCCCCCACACACACACACAGCACCGAATCTGTGGTGCAAATCGTAACAAAGCGGAATGACTTTCTCGCATTGGTTCCTTTCTACTACCCCCTCTTGCTCACTGTTAGAAACGGGCAATGTGGTCTACACTCTCAGCAAAAAAAAAAAAAAAAGAGTATGTGTTACTCTATTTCGTTAAGTCCTGACTATCCACGTATATGACTCTCTCTAAATAGACACAACTCTCTTGTGGGTCACACAACTCTCTAACCTGAGCACAATGGTCTCCAAAGAGAGTTCACGACTCTATATACGTGCCAAGTTGGGGACTCACAAAAAAGAACAAATTACTCTTCGCTTCTCAGAGCGTAATTACTCTTACACAGTAACCAACAAAACCGCAAGGCCCACTTAGCGTGGAATTTTTTTTCTTCTTCGGTAACCATACTCGCAAAAACCAATCGCTCCTTTAAGCAACACACACAGTAGCGAAGCCTGAGCCCGCACACTCCACTCTATTATTCACGCCAGCTAGAAAAAAAAAAAACCTAATAGACCACTTTTTTTCTATTTCTTCCTTTTTTTTCCTCACACCTCCGGTTAACAGAGGACCAAACTCATCGTGACAACCCTCTTTGCTCGCGGAGCCCCGCTAAATGGTGCGAGGTAATCTTTCCTCATTAACAGCGCCTACCGACGCGTCGTCGCCCAACGCATGTCCCTTTTTATCTTTTTTTCTTTTTTTTTTCTGTTCTGCCAGCAACGAACATCTTCTGCAGGCCACTTAACCACCGCCTAACACACACACACACACACAAGCAGACAGACACACACACACACACACGGACAGACAGACACACAGACAGGCAGACACACACACAGAGAGACAGACAGACAGACATACACACAGACACACACACACACACGCAAACAGACAGACAGACAGACAGACATACACACAGACAGACACACACACACACAGACAGACACACAGACAGGCAGACACACACAGACAGACACACAGACACACACAGACAGACAGACACACACACACACACACACACACACTCCAGCAGCCGACATTGTGCGCTTATCTGCGAGCTCTATGCAGCGTGGCCGCTTCGGTAGCGCTATCGCCACCGAGGCAGTTGATGACTCGGTGTGCAGTTACGAAACGTAGTACGAGTGTTGGCATACACTCGCCTACCGTCCCGACGTTTAATCATCCTGCGGTGACCACATGGCCTTACTTTACGGCAGTGGGGAGGTGCATAGCGCAATACCGAAACAAAAGAAGCTGCTCTTCGCAACAGCAACGTCGGTGGCGACACCTAGTGGGGCCCCGTTCAACCGAGAAGCGCGGGGAAATTCGAGTTTTCAAACGGCGCGCGCTTCAGTTGAACAAGTATGTCGCAAGATGACGCTATATAGCAACTTTTATCACTATTTGTAATCCCAAAATGTTTTTTTGTTTTTGTTTTTTAAATTAATTAATTAATATGTGGGGTTTAACGTCCCAAAACCACGACATGATGATGAGAGACGCCGTAGTGGAGGGCTCCGGAAATTTTGACCATCTGGTGTTCTAGCGTGCACTGACATCGCACAGTACACGGGCCTCTACCATTTCGCCTCCATCGAAATGCGACCGCCGCGGCCGGGATCGAACCCGCGACCTTCGGGTCAGCAGCCGAGCACCCTAGCCACTGATCCACCGAGGCGGACTGTTGTTTTTTAAATGCGCAACAATTTTTTCGAACATTACAAACGTCAACAGCTCGTGGTACCGTGATCTGAACAGAAACGTCACGTGACGTCACACCAGCGCCGTACGATTTGAATTAAAGGGAAGGTTCTGCCTCGCGTTGCATAAGGGTTGCAATTTTGTCAGTGTCGGTGGTCGGCCCGTGTCAATAGATGTGTGTGTGTGTGTGTGTGGGGGGGGGGGATTGGTCAGCAGCACCTACTGTCACAGCCAAGGCCGACAGCGAAGTGTCGCTCTACCAGTGACATCATACGCGAGCGACGTCTTTGGTCATGTCATGCGACGCCAATGGAATGCGCGCGTGCGTGTGTGTGTGTGTGTGTGTGTCTGTGTGTGTGTGTGTGTGTGTGTGTGTGTGTGTGTGTGTGTGTGTGTGTGTGTGTGTGTGTGTGTGTGTGTGTGTGTGTGTGTGCGTGCGTGCGTGCGTGCGTGCGTGCGTGTGCGTGCGTGCGTGCGTGTGCGCGTGCGTGCGTGCGTGTGCGCGTGCGTGCGTGCATGCGCGTGCGCGACACGTTAGAAAGCGCACAAAAAGAGAAACGCTGATAATAATATCTGGGGTTTAACGTCCCAAAACCAAGATATGATTATGAGAGACGCCGTAGTGGAGGGCTCCGGAAATTTCGACCATCTGGTGTTCTTTAACGTGCACTGACATCGCACAGTACACGGGCCTCTACCATTTCGCCTCCATCGAAATGCGACCGCCGCGGCCGGGATCGAACCCGCGATCTTCGGGAGAGAAACGCTGAGAAGAAAGCAAGCAATTGACTACACACAATGCAGTAATTGACTAAATTACAAAGTCGGAGCATCAAGTCAGTGTTTACACAGTCGACGGAGAAAGAGAACGCGGCCACAACAGCTGTCGCAACAAGTAGCCGTATTCTATTGAACGATATCGGCTACAGATGGCTTTATTATGCCGGCTGGTCATTGTCGATGACGACTAATGCTGCCTTAAAGATTGACAATTTCGGCTAGTGTTGGGTGATCTTGGTTAGACTTGCCATATATCAATGAATAATAATTATAAGCTATTTACGTGCCAAAAGCGCGATATGATGAGGAGGCACGCCGTACGGCTGAAGTACTCCGGATTAACTGTGACCACCTGGGGTTCTTTAAAATGCAACTTAAGTTTAGAGACATAGGTGTTGTTGCATGACCTCCCCCCCCTCCCCCCCCACCATTGTATTCAAACGAAGTACGACCGAATTGGAAGGGAATCCCACCACAGCGCTTACCTGTTAAGGCACCAGAGGCAAACATGTGCGAAATCTTCGCGAGTTCAGATAGGCACCGGGAAGCGCGGCAATTCAATTCGTTACATTTATCCAATCAAGACACTTACAGGTCTTAAAATACGTGAAAAAAAAAATGGACCAGTCCAAACGAGGTCTACCATAGACGAAGCGCCATATTTGCCCGCTTCAAAGTTCACAGGAAGAAAAAACGACCCAGTGACGTCGTCCTCCACTGAGTACAAGGCGATATTTTTTTTTCTTGGGTTGTTGTCCAGCCTCTTCGGCGCCAGCTTGTCAAGGCGATAACTGCCGCAGCGGTCCCGGCCATGTGGGGCGGCCAGCCCCCCCCATAGAGACTCCCGTTATCGGTGGCAAGCCCTGCCCAGCGACCAAGGCACGAGAGATTAGATAGGAGGGGAGCCGAGAAAACAATCGCCGCTCGTGTAGCAGCGCTCTGAAGCCGCGCCCTCAAGGCAACGACTGAGGACGCCGAGTACAAGATCTTCCGGTGTTAATTAGTGTCAGCCTGTCCAGCAGCTTGAAGGCATCAGTACCGTTTACTGAAGCGCCGTTTAGGAAATACAATTCCTGTACTGCTTGCCGAGACTTTTTACAGCTGGGCTGTTAAGGTTTTCGTTAAACCTTTTCGCGTCACCAGAAAACTATCATCATCAGGAAGCCATGAGCTACGGAGAGCTGGCAATCCAAGTTGAATCCCCAATGAGGCCAGTGAAGCCACGCTCAGGAGGATACTAATTACTACTGACAGTGTCGAGCATTAGGTCTAGTTAAGCCCGCTTAGTGCTAATTAAGACTAACCAAAGTAAGACTAACTTGTGTGTACGCAAGTTTCGTGTGGCCTAACCATGATAATTGGGCCTAATTAAACCTAATTGAAATTGAGCCAAGTCGGAACTAGCTCGGAGGGCTTCAGCTCCGCTGTGACACAGCCTTGCGCCTCTAGTGCAAGCGGTCCACATTTTTTCAAAAATCCCTCACCAAGTTGCATACAGTGTTTGTAATATTTTGTCGTGTATTGTATGAGCGACTTAGAGGCACCGAATGTGATTGCCTCTACGTTTGATCCTTTTTTTATTGATTTTTATTTTTTGAAGATTGGACTGCCAAGTTGGGAGTGCGGTCCTTTATTATACAGGTCTATACGGTATGCACGGAAAGCAGTCCAGTACAATACGATGGCACCGGACACACGCGGAAGCATGCAGACTCGAACAAAAGCAGGGAAGAGAATTACGAAAGTTACTGTATTTTTTAACGCATAACCCGCCCCAGCATATTACCCCATCCCTCAAGTACAACACTGAAAAATGTTACAGAAATATGCCCGCCAATCACTCGCACAATCAACCGTGCAAGTTAACTTTTACACCTTTATAGAAATGACCTCACGAACTATGCTCCGAGACTGCAACCATTTTATTTTCACTCGGGTATCAGCTTCAGCCGTCGCGGTCACCTCCTTTGCATTGCCGTAAAGCCTTGCCGTGAAGCCACCTTGCAGATCGAAATTCACGTATAACCGGCTCCCTAGCTTCACCACCCCATTCTCGTTATTTCTTGCGCGGGTTATACGCGAAAAAATACGCCATCAAAGTTTAGACACCTGAAAGAGACAATGCCTCGGCAAATACGGTATTTACGGTGAACAAATATGGCGAGACGAAATGTGCATCAGCAAGGTATTCGGGCCTACAGCAATCGGCACAGATTCGCATCCACCCAGCGCGAGACAAGAAAGAGCAATTTGTCCTTGAGTCAATATTTTAATGCGAAATCTGAGCGTTCGGCCTCATACTAACAGCTCGCGCTTGTGTTTTCAAATCGCGAAGATTCTTGAACGAAAAGTACAATTCTTCCTAGCGCGTTAGTACGCCGTGACCCCCTATGCCCTATCTTGCCACAATGGCTGTTCGTAACTGTGTATGTCGGCTGCGGGCCCGAGAAATCCATACCATTTAACATAAACGCCTATGACGTTTTTAGATCGCTCATACAGCGGCGCTTATGCCAGCAGTCATAATTATCGTGTCATTACCTCAAGAAGTTCCGAGTATGCGTAAGCATTTTTCTGCTTTCTACGCAATGCGGCTGAAGACACAGCTGACAGACATTTCATCAGCTTCGATCCACTACCAACCGTAAGCGGACGCACATTACCAATCCGGTAACAGTACAAATCGTTGCAAATGTTTTGATAAATACCAAACTCTTAACCATCAACGGTATTCGTACCTATGGCTTAGCAATCGTAACCACGTAGCAAGGGCGTAACCAGAAATATTTTTCGAGCGAGGGGTTGTGGGGGTGAACCAACATTTTATGTACATGTATGTGCGTGATGTGCGCGTTTATCTGAGTTTGAGTGAGTCGGCATGAGTGTGTTAGCGTTCTTAGACCATGGTGTAAGTGCTCTTTAACGCCAACATCTCCCATAATCGGTGCTTTTTTCATATTGTACCTTCAAATGCGAGTTACGAGCGTTCGCAATATAGTAAGGCTCACACGACTCACACGAGATATTCTTATTGAAAACCTCCCGTGAAAGGGTTTGCGAAGGCTGGGCTCAAGACGATCGTTCTTTCCGTGACAAACGCCTCTGATCAATAAGCATATTCCGCATGAAGTCGGATTGAAAACTGGGCAAGTTGCCTCCACCAGCCATGAATATTCCGCATTAAGAAGGCGCATGAACGCTTTAAATTCTTAAGGTATGTGTCAATAGACGTGAGCTTAACCGTGAGCATGCAGACATAAGGCCGATAGTAATACGGAAGTCGAGTAGCTACGACGATAGGTCTGAAAAAAAAAAAAGAAAACAAAAAAGAAACGAAACATGAGGAGCTAACTTAGTCCGACTCACTCAAGAAACATTTTACGCTTAGAGCTCACTCCGACTCAGTCTCATTAAAATTTTCCTCAACCGAACTCACTCTGACTCAAACTCGCTAAAATGTAACTCACCCGGACTAATTCTCACACTCACGGCTCAATCTGAGTGAGTGAGTGGACTCGTGAGTGAGTATGCCGACCTACGCGACACAGTTCAAGCGTTTGTCCTGTGTGAGTCAACGTACTTCCTGAGCTGAATCCACGTTATTTAGTATTTTGAAGTGTGAATTAACAACACCCACATCAAATTTTTGTAACCTTCAACGATTACAAATCAACATCCATATGAACTGAATCCTTTGACCATGATATCTGTGGGGCCTACGATTCACTGATACAGCCCAGCAATCATCTACAAATCTTAACCCAGGATTCAGGGCATTATTAACTACAGCTTCTCATTAACATACAGCATCATCGACTAAACGTCACCTGTAATGCCAGTAGTCCACCAGTAACGAAAACATCACGACTGCGTCTTAACCCAGGAAGTCTGCGCTTAAGGCAGTCATCATCCGCATAGGCATGCGCACGAGGGGTGCAGGGGGGGGGGGCTAGTAACCTAAGATGGGGGGGCCCAAAGTCTGCCCCATACATTGACTGAATAAGGAGAGGGGGCGCTGGGATGAACTCCTTCGCCCCCCCCCCCCCCCGAAACAGTGGGACTTTACCTTGCCCCCCCCCCCCCCCTGAAGGCGAACCCTGCGCACGCCTATGATCAATCATCCTTGATCTCCGTTTCGCACAACACGAACGGCTATAGCGACCAAACTAAGCTAAGCCGGTGAATGTCTCAGTGTGAAGCAGCATTCGCTGTCCCTCGTAAACTACACACTGTTAACATCAGTAAAACAATCGTGCAAGGTCACCATCGCACTTAATACGAACAGCAGTGCGACAAAACCACGCAGTCGTCAACCAGTACAATCACCGAGGTGGCCATCCATACGGGCACGCAGTTATTAACCCGCAGTTATAATGCAAGTTTTTGCCTAAGTGTAAAACCGACACTGACGCAATCTTGACCCCCCCCCCCCCCCTCCCCCCCCAATCCCTTTGTTCTTTCGCGACACGACCGCGAGCAATGGCGATAGGCTTAGGACAACGTGTTTTTTCAGACAGCACAGGAACAAGAGGGCTCGCATGAAACAGCCAAAGTTCACACCAACACACACACAGTCTAAGTACAAATGAACTAATACGAAGATGAGTATATACAAAGCATGGACAGATAGAATAAAAGAAAAAAAAAAAAGCTCGGTGAAGGGACGCCCACTCACCTCGGACAAATACGCTCGACGATCGCCTCTATTTTGGCAATCTCCTTATCGGTCATGCCTTCGGCACAGTCACACCGCACAAACAACGGGCAGCACGGGACCACGACGACGGGCTTTTTTTGAGTGTGACGGAGAGTTTTCGAAACACAGGACAACAAAAGGAAGAGGGCGGGTATGAACAGTTACGACAGAGTAGTCACAGCAGCAGCGGTCACAAATGAAGCAGCAGCAGCCACAAACTCGGTGAACCACTTATTCCAGGTAACCGGGAGACGTGTTCCAACGAATTACGCAAGTCCACATTCACGCCTTCAAAGCTATCCGGTCACTACGGGTCAACACGGAAAAGCACGCAGGAAGGCGGTTGTCTTCGACGACGCTGGGCCGAAACACTTCTAACCACGTGGTCACTTTTTTTTGAACAGCCACGAGAGGCGGTAGGAGACACCCACGGCGGGCGATTATCAGCGGGAACACACCACGATTTGCGACATTAAAAAAAAAATTACGTGACACCAAGAGACGTTCAGCAACACAACACGGTATAGAAGCAGCAGGTGCGATTCCAAAATGTGGAACGACACGTAACGACAAAAAAAGCGACGAGCTACTCGTGGAAGGAGATAGGCTGGACCACACACAACCACAATCGAAAACGGGGGCGTAAGGACCTTGCGACAGAAGCCGGCTCACATCGATGGCTCAGCCGAACGCGATTGATAATCGCTGCCCCGGCGACAGCGCACTGTGTTAACTCGTGATCGCTCGAGACAATAGGGCCAGAGATAAGAGCCAGATAAGGTACACAACAGGCGCGGGCGTTTGGCGCGAGGGGGGGCGATATCCGATTATTAGAGGGCTGAGCTCCTAGGAAAGTTACAGAAGAAGATCTCCCGAAAGAACTCGGACACAAGAAGTCCTCAGGTGTACACGGCTCCACCACGTACGCGAGCTTCGGGAGTGGCAGTTCCGGGCACGCACGCAGGACGTGATTCGAGATAGGCGTCCCAACTGTCAATCACACATCACACTATTCCTTGCCAGGGGGGCGTTGAACACGAAACTGAGTGGTCGACGCGTGAACGAAGCCCACTGCGGGGGTTTTGAGCAAAACACGTGGTGAAGAAGTCGTTGGTTGGCGACGTTAGCGGTTTGGCGAGCAGGACTGACCGCTTGCAGCATCAGCGAGGCTTGAGAGCCGCCCCGAGAACGCGGAGGCGGGCGGGCGGCCGATAAAAACGTGGGCTGATAAGACGAGGCGAAGGCGAGGAGGTGGAGGAGGAGAGACAGGCTCTCGGGCCTAGCGGCGCAATAGCAGGTCGAGGGTTGCCTGGAACTCAAGTGCGCGTGTGCCGCCGTTATCGGAAAAGAGAGAAGGACGAGCGAGCGACGAACAGAATCTAAAGAAAAAAAGAAAAAGCAAAGCAAAGAACGAAGGCCCGACGCCAGCGCTAGCGATAAGACCGACAAGCACTTGTTGCCAGATTCGCGCGCGCGGCCAGTCGCGACCCCCCGGCCGGTTCTCCCAGGCGCGAGCCGCGAGTCCAAAAGGGCAAACCCACCCTCCTCAACAGCCTTCGCAACGCTTTGGGAAGCGGGGTCCCCGGCAAACACTTCGAAGTTCCACGTGCTCGACTTGAACGGGCAGCGCGCGCCGAAAATGGAGGCCCATCGCGAAGTATCTTCATCAGCCCGGGGTGGCGATCGCGTCCAGAGGATTTCTGGAAAGAGGGGTCACCTAGGGTGACCCCGAGCTCGGGAACTCTACTGTCTCGGCAATAAATGTCTGCTTCATTCGTTCATATTCACATGTTCATCTATCCTATAATTTTACTGTAATACTTGCCAGGGGCGTAGACAGAATATTTTTTTTTTCGGAAGGGGAAAGGGGGGGGGGGGGGGCGAGTAGGGTAGGGGATTCAGCCACCCATTACGTATGCTTGTACGTGTGTTGTATGTGTGCGTGTGTGTGTACACACGCAAGGAAGCAAGACAGGAGGGAAGACAGGGATGTTAACCAGTTTCGCATAACCGGTACGCTACCCTGCACGAGGGAAATGGAGGATATAATGAAAGAATAAAAAATGAAGAAAAAAGAAACTGATAGAGAGGGGGAACACACACAACGACATAGTCCGACCATCTTGTGCGGTACACGGCATCACTATCAGTCAACAGCCACTCGTGTAAGGTTGTCTTTTGAAATTTTACACATGCAAGATTGAAGAAATTCGTGGGCGGAGGGGGGTAGTAGAACTCCCTCCTCCCCCCTATATATATATATATATATATATATATATATATATATATATATATATATATATATATATATATATATATATATATATATATATACGCCGGTGCTACTTCCTTCACTGTAGACCACTGATGAGGTCTCCTCCCCAATAGACCCAATTACGGCCGCGTACTTTTCAATTTTCACCAGCCATTTCCATTTGGAGGAGGTGCTAGTAAAGGAGGATAGAGGTTGGGGGGGGGGGGGGGGGCGGAGGGGGGGGGGGTTACGTACAGCGGACTGTACTGCGCACGCGCTCTCTTCTCTTCCCATTATGTATCCCTTCCCTTTGCCCATTATGTATCACCAACTAGCCCAACTTTCAATCTTGCGTTTCTCTTCTCTCCTTCTGTTGTCCTTGTTTCAGCAGTTAAAACCATTACAAAATGAACGTCAACCAACAACCTAAACTCGGTGTTCTATGCACAGCGAAGTTCACACGAGTGCGACACGTATCCCTGCAACGGCCAACATGAATGCGCTAGAGTTCACAGAATGCACGCACGCGAGAGCGCATCGCATTGAAGGAGATCGGAAACATGAGGCGGCAGCCGGCGTGCGCTCTCCGTGTTCATACACAATCCGGCGAAACCCATCCGCCGGAAACAGCTTGATTCCGGCTTGTTTCGGACGAAAGCGGAGACCACACGTGTGAACGCTGTCGCGTGGTATTGCCGCGATGCGCTATAGGAGAACGCAACCCGCTACGGTCGCATTCGTACAAACATGGCTTGCCCGTGCATGCATGGCTTGTACTACATCGCATAATACAAAACGGAGGAAAGAGAAGCCGGTGGTTGTATCTTGCGCTGTACAAGCCGAATGAAGGATGATCAAGACCAAACCGCCCGGCTGTTGGTTCTGTGACATGTGCATGTATTCCCAAACATCAGGCAAGACGGCTGGGCCCTTATTTACATATTAATGACTACCCCTACTCCCGACTGTAAGCTCCGGATGGATGCTTATAAATTAAGGTGAAGTCGATGGTTTGACGAAACATCGTCTGGTATGAAAAGGTTTAGAACATTAAAAAATGACGTTTCGGCTACCGTACGGTAGCCCTGTTCACAGAACATTAAAAAATGACGTTTCAGCTACCGTCCGGTAGCCGAAACGTCATTTTTTAATGTTCTAAACCTTTTCATTTTGATCGGCGCTCATTCATTTCTGTTTCTTCATAAATTAAGGTGGCCGAAATTAAACATTAATTCTGTTCGGTGAGCTAAATTTAGAATTAAGAGTGCGTATCACCGCAAAAGGACATGAGGGGACAGAAGAGAAGACACCGAGCGCTGAACTTCCAACGGTTTATTTATTTGTAAAGCATTCACCTCATACAGTTAAGCACTGGTACAACAGCCATGCGCGGAACACAATGACTGTTGCATGGCTCTTGGACGCATGGCTGTTGTACCGGTGTTTAACTGTATATAAGTGAAGACTTTCCAAAGAAGAAACTGTTGGAAGCTCAGCGTGTCCTCTCTTCTGTCCGCTCTTCTCGTTTGCGCTGTTACGCACTCTTAATCATGTTGTACCAACACGCCCAATCCTATACTGTCTTCTACTTTTCAAACAAAATTTGCTTCAACTGCTTCAACGATAATTGTACCAACTTGCCCAACTTTCTATCCTGTCCAGCATGCCGGAGTAAGGTCGCGCACACATCCTGACAGCCTGAAATATAACTCCTGCCTCTCTCTCCTCCTGAGGGCTAGTGCTACTCCAGTTCTCCTGCTTCCGTAGTCGCCGTGTTTGGCATAAGTCAGTTGTTATGCCGCATAGACGCACGCATGCTGAAGATGAGAACCGCGGTTTCTTAATCGCGCATCTACGGCGGAAAAAAGCGCAATAGCTAACCTATTGTCCGCAATGTCCGACCAGACAGTATCAAGGACTGCTACAAGGGCATTTATAGATTTTCTGAAGAATACTGGACTTGACAGTAGATTTTAAGAAGACCACTGTGTGTTACGTGGTCATTGTACAAACGCATCACCTCTTCCTGTCCCCATCATCATCATCACTCTTTTCTTCCCTTTCCCTTTTCCCCCTGTGCTGAGTAGCAGGCCAGAGCGCACAAGCTCAGGCCGACCTTTCGGCCTTCTAATAAATCTCGCTCTCTCTCTACGGCGGAAAAAAAAAAGAACTCACAGCGTCCCTAATGCAAGACGACATGCCTCCGTGGTCGGCGCACCTTCGTCCAAGCGACGACGTGATGACGTCATCATGTGACGTCACAAACTTTTGCAATCTGTGATGTCACGATGACTTCATCACGTGGTTATCATTTTTCGCGCCACTCGCTGTTGAAGCCGCCGACGGTCCATTTTCGCGTTTGATGATGATGATACCCAAGGCTGTCGCCTCAGGTATGCACGCCACAGGTGTGTTCAGTATTAACGCGATAGCGTTAAAGAGCTCGTTTCGCAGAAATTCCGGCCGGCGTCGGTGTCGTTGGTTGTGAGCGAAAACTCATCATCTTGTCCGTGACCGAAAAATCAAGAAATGTGCAAATAAAATAAATAAAATTTTCCAGTCGTCCGAGTGGGGATCGAGCCCAGGCCGTGTCCGTGGCAAGTAGATGTTCTCTACCTTCACACAGCCACACGTCTGCTCGGAAATACAGCAAAAATAACTTCCTCTGCTTGGAAATGCAGTTAAAATAACTTTCATGCTTTACAAACACACGCGCCCTGTATACAGACGTCCCAATACAACATGTCATATCGCAGTAATATTGCGTATTACAAGCGTAAATTGCCATCCAGCGTCAAGACATGTGAATATCATAGTGACATCGTGGTACAAAGCCAGCAGCCCATTATAAAAGGCACACACGTTACTGCGCGTATTCCCTTAAGACCCCGTAGTGGGCACATAGCAAGTTCGAAAACATTTCACGCGCATAATTGCTCGTGGTTTAAAGCATGCTGCCCATTACATAGTACGCACTAAGTGATTGAAGTACGCACCAGGGACAGGATATGGCGTTCAACTATTAAAGGCGAAGCTTAAGGGTCCCCCCAATTGTTTTGCCCCCCCCCCCCCCCCCCATCGAAACGCCGCCAACGCAGCCAGTAATCGAACCTGCGTACTCCTGCTTAGCAGCCCACCGCAACGCATCCGCCAAGACGGCCAATCGCCCGGGCGGAGGCGCGGTGTGCGCCATTCATAGAAAGTGGCGCGTAACGGCGGTACTACGTAGTACACCGCGCGACGACTCGGCAATCTCGGCTACCGGCGCCGACGGCCGCAGGAGCGGGGCGTCGCGCGTGCAGATAGATGCGCGCGAGTCTGGCGCGACGCCAGGCTGCGGAAACAGCTCGCGCGTGCTACGGGAGGGGAAGGCTGCGCAGCTAATAGCGACAAGAGAAGAAAGGGGGGCCGTTTAACTGCAGCGTGCACTGGAACATCGCCCACATATAACGCAGCGCAGCTGTAAATGATGCCTGAGTGAAACTGCGCGTTCTACGTTCCGTCCATGCTGTACCGTATTCTTAAGAAGTTATGTCTTGCACAGAACTTTTCGTACTTTTCGCTCATGGTCCACGCGTTGTGACCTAGACAAGATGAGCAGCGTGCTTTTTTGCGTCAATATATTAATTGTTGGGGTTTTGCGTCCAAAAACCACGATATCATTATGAGTGACACGGTACAGTGGAGGGCTCCGGAAATTTCGCCACATGAAATTCTCTTAAAGTGCGGCCACCGCAACACCTCATGTAATACCTTAAGTAGGCCTCCGTAATACTTTCTTGACTCTACTATAGGATAGTCCACCTAAAGGTCGGGGACTCCCAAGGCAGCATCCCACTGCTGCTTCTTATTCACTATTAATTGTTTAGGGACGGAGGGAACGCTGACACCGTGGCGAAGAGACAGAATAAAATAATATACTAAATATGTTCGTTGTTAACGAAGTGCACCTGTTCAGTGGTAGTAAGAGTTCTGGTTTGATGACCTGCGCATTACGTATTGTGCGTCACGCCGACTCCGAGAGCGGTCGGCGTAAACACACGGATTTCGGTGTACAGGAGGAGGAAACACGGCAGCGGGAAACACGTAATTGACTATGCAATCACCGGACTTCATCAATCAGCTTTGTTTCACGATTCCACGATGCCTCCAAGTACAACACTTGTGAACGAGTCATCGGTGGTGGCGAGGGGAGGGGGCGAAGGACGCTGAAGATCCCGCCCATTTCACGATGCCACTGCGCATGCGCCAATCCCCTAGCGGAGAAGTCCGCGAAACGCCTCTTGGATCTCGGGGGCTTTTCGTTCTGGCATACCGGCTTGTCCCGGCCCCTAAGGTCTACACTACCAAAACGGCAGAGGGCTGCACAGGAAAATGAAAAAAGGCGGATTGTCGTCCGATGCTGATTATTTGTAACTAATAGGGGCTCCACCCATATGCACCAGTCCCCATCGTGTATGCATCAATTAAGTTGTTCTGCTTCTCCTCGGTCCCACTTGTCTTCCATAGTCTTTTTATTATTATTTTTCTCCTTTTCATCCACGCTGCCGACCCACATGGCAACACCGAAAACACTAGAAAACTTCGGCGCCGCTAAACCTAAAACTACTTACAACCGAAATAACCGTGCACGCACAAAGAACGAGTTGCGCCCTAAACCCGCAACACGGACCCGCAGTCAGAAGCACTTCATCTACTAAGCCAATGTTGACCGCCAGAAATATAAAAGCAGCGACGGAAGCAGTGTTGACGAACGGCAGACCGCATCTGTACCTAAAGCAGCTGGCCCGCCCAGTGAAGAACTAACGCGTAGCCCCACAGGCACGCACACGTGCTAGCGGGAAAAAAACATGCATCATCCGCCGAACAGTCGCACTACAAAGAACCAGGGGTCTGAGCGCTGCGCGCGCGGGTCTTCGGAGGAAGCCCTTCGAAGTTGTTCCGCGCGCACTTCAGCGCGGGAGCGAGCGACCCCAATCGCTCGAGCGGTACAGGCGCGTTATTTCGGGACACGCAAATGGTTTCTCGGAAGCCGGCTGCTTTCGATGGACTGGCACGCGGGGATGCCGAAAAAAAAAAAATGCAGGAGTAGTAAGGAGAGAGACTGAGCGAAAAGGGGGAGGGGTGCCTTGAACAAAAGCTTGCAGACCACCGAAGCTCGCACGTCACAGGTCATGCTACTATTCGAAGCATGCACTCGAGTGTACCGCAATTTCTTAGGCATACTACACGGGGTCTATGGCTTGCCTCAAACCGCCATGTTGGAGTACAAACATAATGGGACGCGAAGTTTGCGGTAATAATAATATTAATAATAATAATAATAATAATAATAATAATAATAATAACGTCTGGGGTTTTACGTCACGAAACCATATGGTATGATTATGAGGGACGCCGTAGTGGAAAGCTCCACAAATTTCGACCACCCGTTACTTTAAACTGAACCTAACTGTAAGTACGCGGACCACACGCATTTCGCCTCCACCGCGAAGTTTCTGACGACGCTTTAACGTTATCAGTACATCGCGTGCAGGTTCTTTACGTATGCATGCAGATACGTCAAAAACGTTCCAGCGGCGTCGTTATCAGGCAGCAGGTAAAAAGCCACGCAATTGTGGCTGCCTTGAAGGTATAACAACCGCCATATTTGAGTACCAGTAGGTTAAAAACCTGCGTCCATGACGTCTCCCTAAGGAGCGCGGAAGAGACACAAAGAGAAGGGACTATGGCTACCAAGAAGGCACTATTGGCTGCGCTGTTAGCGTAGCCATGGGATACCAACTATAGCCCGGTCACACACCTGGCTTTAGTCCGTCACGTCACGTGCAAGGTATCAAATACGAGGATATAATGATAAAACCTGTGGTTTTATGTCCCAAAACCATGACATCATAACGAGAGACGCCGCAGTGGAGGGCTCCGGAAATTTAGACCGCCTGCTGTTCTTTAACGTGCACTGACAGCGCACAGTACACAGGCCTCTACCATTTCGCCGCCATCGAAATGCGACCGCCGCGGCCGGGATCGAACCAGCGACCTTCCGGTCAGCAGCCGAGTACCGCAACCACTGCTCCACCGCGGCGGACTAAATACGACGAGTTCAAGCAATATATAAAACCAGCCACTCTGAAATAAAGTGGGCCGTACAGCCTTACACATGTCGTCAGTGGTGGCGGTCGCGCAGTGACGAATGACAAAGCGGTAATTAGCCCCTAATTAACAAATTATCCGTAAGTATAGCAGGCTCACGGTCATTAAGAAACTGAACAGAACAGAGCTATTTGTAACAGCCGTATAGCCAACTGGATTTTGAAAAAAAAAAAAGAGATTTTCCGCGGAACTGTGACACGGCGAAAAAAGCAAGCGAAATCGAAACTTTATACACTCGCCACTAATACAGAATGTGTGCTTCGATCTTGATGTTTATCGTTAATAAATCGATATTGCAAACAGGACAATCATTAGAAGTGGCCTGCTTCCTTAATCAGAAATGCATACGAGCGTCTCCTAGCTTAACGCTTCAATGTCATCTTGGAAAACAGGATATATATATATATCTATATATATATATATGTTTTTTTTTCTTCGAACACGAGACAGCACTTTACTGGTTAAGGTTTAGTGGCCTGCGTTTCCTCGCGCTAAGCAGAAACCGCGCTGTGGCAAACACGTGTGAATAGGATATCCGAAGACCAGTTAAGATACGCCCCACCCGTGGGGCCATCGACTACGGGAAAAGAAAATACAGACACGAGTTTCCACGGCCACGGAAATGTATGAGCTGATTCACTGGCCCCAAGCGTGGAGCCATAAGCAAAGATGATTGCTGTGAACTGGTCGCAGAATGTGCTAGCTATATCGTTGAAAGTATACAGTCGACGGAACATGTCTATAGACTATTTTCCGTAAGACAGCTGGGCGCCGCCATCTTGGGTAGTTAAACCGATCTTTTCGTGGTTCTGTATGTCGCCACGTGAATTAATAAGGCCATGAGACATCGTATGTACCAACCCAACTGTTTTCATGCGTATGCGTCTACCGTAACACTGTTCGTTTAGCTGTTAAAGATACAAAATACAAAGGTTAACAGCCCGATATGGCGGCGCTGAAGCCCATCTGTAAAATAGTCTATACACCATTTCAAAAGAAAGAAAAAAAACGCCGCCATGCCGAGCTGCACGCGGGAGTACAAAGGCGAACGTTACAGCCTCGGCAGAGCATTTTTGTGGAGGTCACGCCTAGTTAGCGCAGCCCACAGGGGACTATGGCGGCGCCCAGGGAGCCGTCTGTGAGAAGGTCTATACATGTGGATGATGGATACATGTGGATGATGCATACAGGTCTATACATGCATGATGAATGGAGAGAAAATCGTGCGAAACAAAATCGGTAAGACAGCGCCATCATTAATTGGTTTCAGATTGAACGTATAGACCATTTTTTGTAATATTTATAGTTTTTTTTTAACTTACCGCGTGGTATTTTGTTGTATCGACTTTTTGCATTTTTATTTTTATTAGGGGCGAAGCTCCTTAGGGTGTGGTTCTGTTCCTCCTCTGTAGTAGTAGTAGTAGTAGTAGTAGTAGTAGTAGTAGTAGTAGTAGTAGTAGTAGGTAGGTAGGTAGGTAGTAGCCACGTGTAGTGGAATGTACCCACTACACGTGATAACGATGACGATGACGATGATGACCATGAAGTATAAGCGCGTTCCAGACCACACATTCTCTTTTCTGCCATGGATGAAAACGATCGAGCTTCGCCCACTCATCATCACACTTCGTGGATATGGCGTGATTTTTTTTTTTTTTTGCGCCTTACTAATTTTCTTGCTTTTTTTTCTGCTTATTTTCCGTCAGAAATTGGACATCGTACATGATCGTATCTCATCACTGAGCGTGAGCGCAAGCGGCCAAGGAATACGTCCTCTTCCAACAAGTAATGAGAACTAAGTGGTTACAGTTGCGAAGATTACGCAGCGCGTTTTAAGCGTGTCACGTCTGCAGACATCAAACAAAGTCAAACCAGAAATACGTCCCCACGGTACGTGAACAGCAGTGAGACGCAGTACAGCAATTGCAAAAAAAAAAGAAAAGAAAAAACGAGCGCGACCACCCATTAGGTGTTCCAGCTTCATTCATTCATTAATTCATTCATTCATTCATTAATTCATTCATTCATTCATTAATTCATTCATTCATTCATTCATTCACAGGACAGACGTCGACACTGATGGAACAAAAACGTAGACAACATTCAGGGGCCGCGCCATGATCATTACATTAGGGTGATGGGAGGGGTAGGGGGTGCAGGCGGAAATTTCGGGGGGGCGGCAGACGCTCCCCCCCCCCCCTTCCACCCCTTGTACCCCCAGACATATAAGTACATATGAAATGACGATAACACGAGCCTCTTAGAGGGTTAGCAGGTTGTAGATTAATTGAGGAAGGGGAAATAGGATAGCCAACGCACGCGCACACACACCCAAATCGACTAAAAGCTGCACGTCATCAGGCAGCAATTGGTGAGCTACGGCAGGGCAGCAACTACATTTCCTTTCGTCCACGTTTCCTGTCTTCGCCGTGTGACACGTTAAATCGAACCTCAACTCAACTCCTTCACCTCGCCATCATGCTTCCAGGATACGTGGAGTTTTTGCCTCTCAAACGGGTCATTTCTGAAAGGGACCGGGCCTCACGACTCGGGAAACATGCCGATACAGACCTCCACAATGACTCAAATCTGGACGCCAATTCTGAAGTAAAGGAGCTTTTTTTTTTTTTCCCGTGATCCCTAAATGTCAATCAGCCCAACAATCCTCGAATAACTTCCAAACCAAACAAGACCACCAATTTCAAGCACAGAATAGTATCCGCTTAACCTTCGTGCATTCATGTATTGGTTATACGGCGCCTCACTGTATACGGCTCGAAAAGGAGCAATATACAGACTCCATACACTATGGACCAGAAGCGCCATCTCTGAACGGAGAAGCGAACCCGCTCTCAAGCAAACGCAACGCGAATGAAACCATCGATCAGCGCGCGCCGCGCAGCCTTGCGGCCACCTCCGACAGATGGCGGTAGTGCCGCGCACGCGAGCCCCCATTCCTCCCGACGGGGGCCACGTTGTTTTTCTCGGCTCTCGAGAGGCCACTCTCACTGACTCGGCTCGACGACCAGCTGTTTACATTACCGTCGGCAGCGGCGGCGCATCGCCAAGCAGGCAGGCATCGCGCGCAAGCCCCGGATAAAGAAAGAAATATATATATATATATCGAGGCGACGCAGAGGGACCCCGGAGTCAAGTGGAGCTTTCCTCCCATTGCGACCAAGACGACGCCAGAAGGAAGGGGGGACATCGAGGATGTCCCTAGAGTCCGCCGCTCCTGACGACGTCCCGGTCCGGATTTATGAATCAGTTTACAGGGACAGCCACTCAAGGAAAAAAAAAATCGCGCCATATCCACCAAGTGAATGATGATGAGTGGGCGAAACTCGATCGTTTTCATCCATGGCAGAAAGAGAATGTGTGGTCTGGAACGCGCTTATACTTCATGGTCATCAGCGTCATCGTCATCGTTATCACGTGTAGTGGGTACATTCCACTAAACTGGAACGCGCTTATACTTCATCGTTATCATGTGTAGTGGGTACATTCCACTATACTGCGTCATCGCCATCTTTATCGCGTGGAGTGGGTACATTCCACTATACGTGGCTATCTACCTACCTACTTACCTACCTACCTACTACAACTACTACTACTACAACTACAGAGGAGGGACAGACCCACACCCTTAGGAGCTTAGCCCCTAAAAAAGAAAGCAACAACATCAGAATGCTGACCACGCGTACAAGAAAAAGTACTGCGGTTAATGTAGCGCGAATGCAGTTCTAGCGTAGATGTTGGTGTAGTTCTAAATCCCGCAGTAAATCATGCGTTAATTGGGTTCTTGTGTAGGACCTGGTGTACTTCTAAATCCCGCGCCTTAATGCAGCTCTATTACCCTGAAAACTGAGGAGGTGCGCAGCACGGGCAACCCAGCGATTAACTTGGGCAATCGCGCGCTTGCCGTTGCGGTGGCGCCCTCCCTTGCGCGACGCGGGTATCAATCAGCCGGATGCTTCCGAAGCGTCTCTCGCGATTTTAGCTAAATTATTTCGATTAATTATTGGTTATTTCCTGTAGTTTGTGACATTATAGACATTGTTATTTTAATTTTGCACTGGTTGTGAGCATTGTTAGCCTTGTTTTAGGCCTCTCTTGACCACTGCGTGATCATGAAACATACAGTGGACGGACAAGCCGGGCCCCTAAAGTGCTACGCACTTAATATATACATCAAGGCGACGCGAAGGGACCCCGGAGTCAAATGGAGCTTTCCTCCCATTGCGACGAAGACGACAACGCCAGAAGTAAGGATGGACACATCGCGCGTCCCTAGAGTCCGCCACTCCTGACGACGTCTCAGACCCGGTCCCGAATTATGAATCAGTTCAAGAGGGACAGCGACTCAAGAAAGGGCAACAGCATTGGAATGCCGACCTCGCGTAGAAGAAAAACGCACCGCACGCTTCGCAAAGGATTGTAGCGCGTAGCGAGTGGGAAGTTTAGGAAAGATATATGTTTTTTTTAATGCGAGCTATTTCTGCAATATTGTCCAGACGAGCCTTGACTCGTCCCGGCTGCAAAGTAATATCGTGATGAAAACTGAGTTCTCCCTAGAGCTCACTGACGTAGCCAGGGAGGGGGCGCCTTTGCCTTTGTCTCGCGTTGGTGCCTAACCTAACCTAATCCGATTTTTTTTTTTCAATTTTGCATGCGCATACACACAAGCACAAGTACAGCAAACTCACGCACAAACATGCATAAAAGATAACTGACACAGCCAAAATGTGAGCGCCCCTGTGCAAGCAGTACACCTGCTTATGCGATCACCCTGCTGCCGTGTGCACGGACGTGCACTTTGTGCATACGCCGTAGAAACACGACTACCGTCTGTGCGAAGCAACGAACTTGCACTCGAGGCGTGCACGGCCGTAGCGTGACGCCGCAGCTGTAAATCAATAACCGTACACCGCGAGCCACTCCGGATAGCGAGAGAGAAAAAGAAACAAGAAAAGGAAAACGCGCTTCGAAAGGTGAAAGCTCGGCATTTTCAAAACCGAACGAGCAGACATAACCTAAGCGCAACCGATGTACATATAGTGCTTCGTCATGGGTCCAAACAATGGCGTGAGGTTGCCACCTGCGCAAAACGTTCAGAAAAGTCTTTTCCTGTTTTATTTTATTGCGAGCTATTCTTTTATAATTCACAGATTTCGGCGGCATCGTACGCGAGAAACTCGGCGCCGGCGAGAGTAAAGAAATGCGGTCCTCTAAGGTGCGCCGGTAACATTCGTATCTGCATAGGCGTGCGCACGAGGGGGGGCAGAGGGGGCGGCCGCCCCCCCTAGTCACCTAGGAGGGGGGCGCAAATGCAGTCCTATAGACTGACATAATAGGGAGGGGAGGCGCTGCGACTCGGGGGGGGGGGGGGGGGGGCGCAAAGTCAGCCCCATGCATTGACATAATAGACAGGGGGGGCGCTGTGACGAACCTTCGCCCCCCCCCTGAAGGGCAACCCTGCGCACGCCCATGCGTATCTGTATGCGGCGTCTTCCAACAACTGAAGCTCTCTCGACCGTGGGGTTGTCAGCCATCAGCCGTTTATGATGTGGCAATGTGATCTTTTATCGAGGTGAATTGTCATTTTACGTTGGCGCATTTCTTTGTTGCCTGAATATGAACGCATGACAGTCTTTGATGTTCACGATTAAAAACGGCGCAAAGAACACGAGACACAAACGAAGAATACACGAAGACAGGCGCCGGTGTGTTCTTCGTTTGTGTCTCGTGTTCTTCGCGCCATTTTTAATCATGAACACATACACCAACTTGCCCAACTGTCAGTGTTACAGAAGAGTTTGATGTCTGTAGCAACTGAATTGTCGCGCTGCCAAGCATGCGGATGAATGAATGAATGAATGAATGAATCTATCTATTAGATACAGCGTCTGCGTATAATAAACTACAGAAATCATTGGACAGTTTCACCCACTAATCGGTCAATCCCCTCCATTGGGTATGAGCCATGTCCTGAGGAAAACACAACAGCAATGAATGAATGAATGAATGAATGAATGAATGAATGAATGAATGAATCTATCTATTAGATACAGCGTCTGCGTATAATAAACTACAGAAATCATTGGACAGTTTCACCCACTAATCGGTCAATCCCCTCCATTGGGTATGAGCCATGTCCTGAGGAAAACACAACAGCAATGAATGAATGAATGAATGAATGAATGAATGAATGAATGAATGAATGAATGAATCTATCTATTAGATACAGCGTCTGCGTATAATAAACTACAGAAATCATTGGACAGTTTCACCCACTAATCGGTCAATCCCCTCCATTGGGTATGAGCCATGTCCTGAGGAAAACACAACAGCAATGAATGAATGAATGAATGAATGAATGAATGAATCTATCTATTAGATACAGCGTCTGCGTATAATAAACTACAGAAATCATTGGACAGTTTCACCCACTAATCGGTCAATCCCCTCCATTGGGTATGAGCCATGTCCTGAGGAAAACACAACAGCAATGAATGAATGAATGAATGAATGAATGAATCTATCTATTAGATACAGCGTCTGCGTATAATAAACTACAGAAATCATTGGACAGTTTCACCCACTAATCGGTCAATCCCCTCCATTGGGTATGAGCCATGTCCTGAGGAAAACACAACAGCAATGAATGAATGAATGAATGAATGAATGAATGAATCTATCTATTAGATACAGCGTCTGCGTATAATAAACTACAGAAATCATTGGACAGTTTCACCCACTAATCGGTCAATCCCCTCCATTGGGTATGAGCCATGTCCTGAGGAAAACACAACAGCAATGAATGAATGAATGAATGAATGAATGAATGAATGAATGAATCTATCTATTAGATACAGCGTCTGCGTATAATAAACTACAGAAATCATTGGACAGTTTCACCCACTAATCGGTCAATCCCCTCCATTGGGTATGAGCCATGTCCTGAGGAAAACACAACAGCAATGAATGAATGAATGAATGAATGAATGAATGAATGAATGAATGAATGAATCTATCTATTAGATACAGCGTCTGCGTATAATAAACTACAGAAATCATTGGACAGTTTCACCCACTAATCGGTCAATCCCCTCCATTGGGTATGAGCCATGTCCTGAGGAAAACACAACAGCAATGAATGAATGAATGAATGAATGAATGAATGAATGAATGAATGAATGAATGAATGAATGAGTTTATTGTGTCCAGCAAAACACACGCGGACGAAGGCCCCATTCCCCTCACGGAGGAAGAAAAAGGTTATAGGAGGA
This sequence comes from Rhipicephalus appendiculatus, assembly GCA_030522465.1. Lineage (NCBI taxonomy): Eukaryota > Metazoa > Arthropoda > Arachnida > Ixodida > Ixodidae > Rhipicephalus > Rhipicephalus appendiculatus. Next base: position 735,253 of record JALIZH010018336.1, on the reverse strand, counting down.
AGCATTGCGCAGTGAGAAAGAAAGAAAGAAAGAAAGAAAGAAAGAAAGAAAGAAAGAAAGAAAGAAAGAAAGAAAGAAAGAAAGAAAGAAAGAAAGAAAGAAGAGCGAAAAGGAATATAAGAACGGTAGTACATCAGTGATGCGTACGCCAAGCTTCGTGGCCCCCCATTTTCTCGTATGACAAAGGCTACTGAAATGTTCTTTTCTCTGTTGCAACGGGTGCACGTGTGCGTGCACGTGTGCGTTACATAAAGTCCCACAAGACAGATAAAGGCAACAATTCCGGCCCACTTCGCTTAGTCTATTTCATCGCACTAAACAGTTTACATAAGCAACTTCCATCACTCTGAACATATAGAGCCGAGAATCTGGTACTTTCTTTTATTTCGCGTGTTTCTGTGGGTTACATAAAACTCTTTTATCGACCCGTATCCAAAAGTCTATACTCTGAAACTGCAGAGGCGCGCCGAGCGAGTTGCGCATCGCCGCGTTGCCTAATCGTTGTTGCGCGTGCGCTTGACGTCAGAGGCTACAGTATAGCATGAGTAGACGCCTATTGGGCGGCGCTAAGCAACGATATTTTGCAAGCAGCCCTCCACCGTGGCACAGATTCGGCCGCGAAACACCCGACTACGTGAAGCAATATTTCCTCGCTTTCTTGTTGATACTACGCCAACGCCCGTTCACATTACATCACAAAATCAACCAATAAAATAATAACGCAATAGAAAAAACTCTACAGGTGTATATAAACGAAAATCAACGTATACATAACAATAGCAGCGGTGGTGGTGCTGCTGCTGGTGATGCTACCGGCAGTATTCCAACAAAAACGGTAGTACAGGTGCTGCTAGTATGCGCGTAAATGCGCCAGTCCAAGACATCGGTCACGGTTCCCCGATCTGTAGAAACTCCAAGACCGCCCCACCTATTGTAACGCGTTACCAGACAGACGGGCGGGAAAATACAAAAAAGATATGGGTCCAATAAAGCCTACGTATTAAAAGTGTGCAGACCGAGGCAGGCGTACGGCATAAATATCATATTTATCAATCGATAAAACTGGGGCGTTCTTCCTCGTACCCACCGTTTCGTGTTTCCTGCTCCGTCATATTACGCATCACCAGATATATACTGTCTGCATAGTTGGTAATGTATAGGATGCCCCAGCTAACTATTTTTTTTTTTAGTTAGCCCAGTCACTGATGCACAACCGTAGTACTGTTGGTAAAAGAGGACGGTTGACCAACCACCATACAAGTCCAATGAACCCCACATTAACAGCGAAGCTATTTTGCAAATCATTCCTTGCGAGTCGATCACAAGGGCTATCATCATCGTCAACTGGAAAGGCAACGTGGCTGCGAGAAGACCCTGAAGTGATGGAAGGCCTACGCCAACGACGACGTGCCCATAGACGTGCGCACGAGGGGGGCGGGGGGGGGGGGGGGCTAGTTACCTAAGAGGAGGCGGGGGGGGGGGGGGGGGGGGCGCAAAGTCTGCCCCATACATTGACTTAATAGGGAGGGGGGGCACTGCGACGAACCTTCGCCCCCCACCTGAAGGGGTGGCCTGTGCACGCTTATGGACGCGCCCGTAGATCTGTGAGAGGTGCGAACGCTCGGTTTCAGCGCGAGTTCTTTCTCTGGAGTTTGGACAATCGTGTCGTGTCTGTGACTGTCTGTTGTTTATCTCCAACCTCTCTGCGCTCAGAATCGAGGTAGAAACAACCTAGCATTACCTAGCTAAAGCCTAGCAACGCCCTAGAAGCAACCTAGAAACAGCCGGCATCACCTAGCTATGGCCTAGAAACAACCTAGAAGCAACCAGGTTAGTCTTCAGAATCGTCCAGTTTCGCTGTTTCAAGTCTTGCGCGGCTTAGTGTAAGCTTCGCCAATCTTTGTGCGTCATTGCTAGTTTTTTTTTCTTTTTTTTTTTTTTTTACACAACAGTCTTTCTTGGGATACTTGAGCGCAGAAATTTTGGTCTGTCTTTCTGTCTGTCTGTCACACGATTCAGCCATCCGGCCAAAGTTTAAGCACTTGCTGAAGGCCCAGCCATCGTGAACTGGTAGCTGCTTTCATACTTGTGAACATTGTCGATCAAAAAGCAAATATTACGCATATCTGAGGCGCAACATCAATTACTTAAGTATTAGGTGGTGTGTTCCTTTACTATAAAATACATAGATACGTAATTCTAAAGACCCTAGTGTTTATTAGGCTGCGCTGAAAATGCGACGCTATTTACGAAAAATGCCCTCTGCCGACGATATGGTGCTGCCACCTGGCAGTGGCCCTGGGTTCCGACGCCACTGCCAGATGGCGTCCATATCTCACGCAGCGCCTCCTCTATTTTATCAAATGCCAGCTATCGTCTTTCGACGACATTTTGCAGCGAAGCACGCAGATACACGGCCAATTTTTTCTCTCTCCCTCTATGAAGCTTGGGTAAAATTTGCCTGAGCAACTAGTACATACGCTTACTTATGTCGTTCATAGATGTCCGCTTCCGCGAGACCCCGCCATAACGCTGGCCGCGCTCGTTACACGCGACCAGTTCTCGCGCTACGCCAGAAACACGAGGCAGGGCCAGGGGATGCGAAATACGCATGCACGCGCGTGTATTACGTCGCGTGACGAATCGACCGGCAGCCCCGAGACCGGGTCGCTCGATAAGTTTAACCCGACGGGCACACGGGGAAAACACGCCCCTCGCGCATAGTATCATCTTATCATCGACTGGAAAAGAAAGAAAGAAAGAAAGAAAGAAAGAAAGAAAGAAAGAAAGAAAGAAAGAAAGAAAGAAAGAAAGAAAGAAAGAAAGAAAGAAAGAAAGAAAGAAAGCTCGGAGCCCTCCCACTACCGTGAAGATGAAACCCAGCGGACTGTACGTTCTGCAGCAGCATCATTCACGTCGTTTTCGCGCCCATGCGCGCTTCTGTGCGCGTTCGCGCTCCACCACGGTGGATCAGCGGTTACGGTGTTCGGGTGCGGACCCGAAGGTCATGGGTTCGATCCCGGCGACGGCAGTCGCATTGTAGAGGCTCGCGTATGGTGCAATGTCAGTGCACGTTAACGAACACCAGGGCAACTTTCAGACGCCTAAAACACCGCAAGTATGACGCTCTTTCCCTGTGCTTCGTCCTTCTTGCGGTGTTTCAGACGCCTGAAAGTTTCCCTCATTATGATGAACCAACTAGCCCAGCAACAAGTACTCCTATGAACACCAGGGCGCCGAGAATTGTTGTTCTACGCGGCGTCATGCCCGCGGACGCGATCCGCGAGAACCAGCTACGCTGTAAAATAATAATAATAATAATAATAATAATAATAATAATAATAATATCTGGGGTTTTACGTCCCAAAACCACGATAAGATTACGAGAGACGCTGTAGTGGAGGGCTCCGGAAATTTCGACCATCTGGTGTTCTTTAACGTGCACTGACATCGCACAGTACACGGGCCTCTACCATTTCGCCTCCACCGAAATGCGACTGCCGCGGCCGGGATCCGAACCCGTGACCTTCGGGTCAGCAGCCGAGCACCGTAGCCGCTACACTACCGCGGCGGACATGCTGTAAAAGAGAACGAACGCTCGCAGAGCAACTTCCATCATACGACGTGCGCTAGTTAGGAACAGGTCACCGAGCGTCAGGTTGTTTACTATAGAAGACTGCATGGAGGAGCAATTGCTCAGCCACTTGTTTTCTTTCTTTAGGTCATGTCCTTGTTACTTTGGCAATGCAATGCGGGCTGCCGGTTCAGTGGAGCGTACGTTGATTCCATAGCCAGAGAGGAGGGTCAGAGAAAACTGGTCCGTTCCGCCGCGCAGCACCGAGATGGTTAGGCGGTATTCTTCAAACCACAGGGAAGAGTCCGGTCGAGCTTAAAGGAGTAGTAAGCGATTCAGGAGAACAGACCGTCGGGCTTTGGATACTTGGTGTGGTGAAAAAAAGCTCACAACAAAAGACAGCCACAATACCTAGGTTGAAATCGACCAAACATAGTTACCTGTTCCACTTTTAATAAGCGGACTTGGGCATAGCTTTTCACCGAGTAGCTTGCATATTTTACCAGTCACACGTAGCGTTTTTTGTTTTTTTTCTTTCTTCTGATTGGGAGGGGAGGGAGGGGCTTCGCATTTTCTCCGCAAATATGCCTTAGCAATGTGCACCATCGGGTTAGTTGGTAGTCCATGATTTCTTCATGGCGCAAAACAAAACAAAAAAAAATAAAAATAAAAAAAACTCGTGCAATAAGGAACGAAAAGTGTAGTTCATTGCAAACCTAGTTAATTTAGTGTTTGTTCTCTAATTGAGTATTTGGTGATTAATTTGTGTAGTTGAGCGTTCAAATCAATCGTACACTGGGGGACACACCAACTAACGATATTCATGCACTCGGAAACGCGCAATATTTGAGGGTGCTCTACGATACGTATTTTGATCTTCTACCTTCAAATATGGGTTATCAGTGGTTGCAAGAGAGTAAGGGAATTTTTATGAAAGACACGACTCGCACGAGATATTTTTATCAAGAACTTCGCGTGAAAGAGTTTGCACAGGGAGTTGAGGGCACCCAACCCCCCATCCCCCCTACTTCATCTCTGAACAATAAAAAAAATATATATATATATTGAAGTGGCGTATTGAACGCCAGTGCGTTAAATTATGTGTGAGTAGTCGTGGCTATAAACGCGAGCCGATATCCGGCTGATATTAATGCTGAAGATGAACAGATAGAATGACAGGTCGGCAAGAAAAAGTGGAGCTCACTCAGACTTACTCAAGAAATATATTTTGTACTTAGGACTCACTTGTACTCGGAGGACTCACCAATATTTCCCTCAACCGGAATCCCTCAGACTGAAGACTAACTAAAATTTTTCTCAACCGGACTCACTCGGACTCAAACTCACCAAATATCAATCACCCGGACTCACTCAGACTCAGACTCGTAGCCCAATCTGAGTCTCAGTGAGTCCGAGTAAGTCGAGTCACGAGTGAGTTTGCAAACCTAAGGAACTAACAAATAACTTTCTCTTAGCGAAAAAAAGACTGCACAAGAAAGTAGATAAGACAGGGCGAAATAGCACACGGCTCTCTCCTACGTCGTCTTTTTGCGCTAAGCAAAAAAAGCTCCGAATTAGCCCGTGATTGCTTAGTGACGTTCCGACACAGTATCAGCCTTGCACGACGTTCGAGGGAAAAACGCGACAAAATGCGCTAATCTACGCAAAACTAAGCTTTTGCCTTTTGGGGGGGCGCGCGCCGCAACTAATCGCTTCGTCCACGCATACGGTATAAATAAAAGGCTGCAGTTTCATACTGCTTCAACGGGCAAAAAGGCTACGCACGCCGAAACGCTCTCGAGGCAATCTGTTAGCTACACTCCGCGCACGCCGTAAACTCTGCAACGCGGCGCAGCCTTCGCTTCAAATAGAAAAAACAATGCACTCTAAGAAAAACAAGAGTCCTTAGACTCTTTTTCGCAACATATACACCTTCACATACGTAGCTCTCTTGGCTGAAACATGTTAAATCTCTTCTAGAGAGACGTGTGCCTCACGATCCCACAAGAGAGAGTTTACGTGACTCTTAAAAGAGAGTTATATGCGTGACAAAAGAGTAAAATGACTCTTTTTTTTTTTTTTTTTTTTTTACAGCGAAGGTGTTCTTACAGATGGACTTAGTCTTGGGCTAGTTGGTGTTTGCTAATACTCGTGATGTAGCGCGAAAAGACAATACAGACACAGAGAACTACAAACCACAGGCGGCTGTGGTTCTCTCTGTCTGTATTGTCTTTTCGCGCTACATCATGATTGTAAGCTTCCCCGTCCGTTGGTGTTGGCTTCCCCGTCCGTTGGTGTTGGCTTCCCCGTCCGTTGGTGTAACGCTGGTCACGGAGTCTCGCGGCGTGGCGAGAGTGGGACTCGGTAAGAGAGGAAGATCTGCGGCGCGCCAAGATGGGAGAGGGCGAGGCTCGGTGGAAAGGGTGAACCAATGAGAGGCGCAGGCGCACAATGATGGATGAGGGTGAGCGTGATGAACGAGGGGCATCAGCTTCGCTGTCTCGACAGTGCTCGCGAAGTCGGAGCTGGCCACACTTCTTCTTGGAGCAGGCCCGTAGCCAGGGGGGGGGGGTTTAGGGGGCCCGGGCCCCCCCCGAAATTCGGATGGAAAGGGGGTGTTTTACCGAGGAAAAATAATAAAAATGGGTGTTTTTCAAGGCTTTCAACGAGTGCCCCCCCCCCCCCCCCCCCCGAAAAAAATTCCTGGCTACGGGCCTGTCTTAGAGTGTAGAGATATGCAGTTTGTTCGCACATTTGCGGATTACCGTGTTTGCGGATTACCGGGTTAAACCGCAAACGCGAATGGCGCCACCTGGCAGTGCGGAGATCAACCAGGCAAACACAAAACTTGTTCCACGGCGACACCTACGAAGCCAACTCAATATCTCTCTCTTTCTCTCTCTCCTGCGCGCCTGGGGCAGGGAACACGACACGGAGGGAACACAATAGACGCAGAAAAGAAAGGCTGTCAGCACGGCATAAAAACGGCAAAATTAAAAACGACATAAAGACGTTAACGACAAAAGAAAGAAAGAAATCGAAAACCGTGGCAGTCTCCCAAGTGGCGTCATTCAAAAGGGGGTGCCCCACGACGGACGCGCTTCGGGCTCGACGTCGTGCAAGTCGTGATACGAACGCTAAACTCCACAGTCGGTCGCTAAAGCGAGAAATGAACTAGAAGAATGAAATAAGGATCGCCAAGCAAAGAAGTGAACGCTCCATAACAGAAAGACCAGTCGAAAGAAACGCTCTCCCGCTTACCGCTCTCGGGAAGAAAAAAAAAATAAGAGACAAAAGAAATAGCGATGTATATGAAAAAAGCACGACTGTATTCAAAGTAGAAAAATATAAAGAAAACAAGAAGAAGAGGGACTGGGTATGATTCGCGTTAGCGATCCGTTCTAGGAAAGATGAGAGGCGAGGGAAAAAAAATAATAAAAATGAGCCTAGGAGGATCTCTGCAATCGGAAAGACCCGCAAAACGGAGGAAGCGTGCTTCGCGAATCCCGTTTTATTCGCCGTATAGACCCCTCCCCCTCCATCTCTCCCCTCGTTGCTATCATTGCATTCGCTTTCCCTTTCGGCACTCCGATTCAGTTACATCCGAGAGACGGCACCGAGAATGCGACGATGCGTGAAGAGAACATGAAGGGGTGGATCAAGAAAAAAAGTGGCAACATTGCCTCGGTGAGCACGGTACAAAAGAACTGACAAAAACGATATAAAAAAGAACGTACGGGCCAGTCTGGAGCGTCTTATCCGAGACAACTAGCTGCGTCCTCGTCAACGGTTGCAGCTTATGCCGCGAGTCTTTTTTATAGTGGGCACGCATTCAGTGCACGGTTCTCGGCAAGCACTGCCGCTCGAGTCGACGCTACGCGCAGTATAGTTCGGCGCAGCATAGCGGAAGGCTGCGCGACGAAAAGGACGGATAAATGCATGCTACGAGCATACCCTTTTATAACGGGGCGCGCATCTGTGCGCCGCCAAGCTCGTAAAAAAAATATTTATTTATTTATTTATTTATTTATTTATTTATTTATTTATTTATTTATTATTACGGCCTAATATCTTGTCTACATCAACTAAACCGCTCAGCCGATAGGAAAAAAAATCTATATTAACAGCCCTACGTACCCTATGATGCTACGGCAGAATGACCTTTTTTTTTTCCCATTATCTATATTTTGTCTTTTCTACCTAATTTTCCGCCGCCAATCCTCTAACCGTATCCTACTCATTTCTATCGCGGACGTGTTCAGCTTTCCGTTAACCCGAGGCTTCATGCAGGCTAGATGCCCAAATATACACACGGGTCAATATCTCCACATTCAATTAAAACATACTCCGTCGTTTCCTTTGCTTCCCCACAGCATGTCCATTTTTCTTCGTCTTTACTGAATCTCGCTTCATCACTGCGCGTTCTAACGCAACCCGACCTCCCTAATTTGTGTTTGCCCGTTCGGTAGTCACCCTGTGTCATTTTTTTTTTTTTTTTTTTTTTTTTTTTTTTTTTTTTTTTTTTTTTTTTTGTCGCTGCTACTTAAAAGCTCACAGGGCCTCTCATGAATTCGCCTAAGACGATCGGAAGGCGATAGCCATCTACTTCTTCTAAGATGCGGTGCACTTTAGGGGCCCAGGCTGTCGTATGCTGTCATCTGCTGTCATATCATGTCGTCGCTTGGCGTCACGCTGGCAAAACCACGTATAGTATAGCCATGTATAGCACAGTCATGCATATTATAGTATATGAAGATGGCGAGAAAGGGATGTTTTCCACTACCCATACAGATTTTTCACAAAGAAAAGCTGCTTGGTTGACGGAAAAGGTCGTCTTGGGGTGCCATTCAGGATTCGGCCAAATTCCGCAATGTCCTCAAATTCCGCCTTGTCGTCGCTTTGATTGGGCCCGGAGGACCGGCGCGGCCTCTATGATTGGCTGGAAATGCCACGACTGAAGACTCTGACAATATGGCCGAAATTCGACCGTCTCCAGAATAGCACCCCTGGTCCGCTCGGCGTTCGATCATGGGAAGAACGCTGCCTTGGAGCCTTTTTTACGGGTTGCATGGTCCAAGGCACGAAATCCGGACCCCGACGTACGTTCCGTAAACTTTGAAAGCTTTCTGAATACATCTGTACGAAATTGGTTCGTATCTTCGTGCAACAAACGCGTGCGGATATCAATTTCACAATACTGGGTTGGCCTGCTTCAACGCAGCTTTCTTTCACACCAGGGGACGTGGTCGAAACAACTTTTTTTTTTCGAGGGGGGGAGGGAGGGGGGGTTACTTCTTTCATGCACGTTGTACACATGCAAAATTTTAAAATGTCGGGAGAAAGAAAGCTCAACCCCCCCCCCCCCCCTTATCTACGCCAATGTTTCACACTTCTTCACATCTAAGTAAAGAAAGACTCGTGGAGTCCCTTATGAATTCGCCTGTGACAACTCGGAAGGCGAAAGCCACCTTCTTGTTTTTCGTCTCCGTAGATGTATTGATACTCTCCCGCCCCCCCCTCCGAAAGCTTTCTGAACCTAACGTGGTTTTGCACTGCCTCCAAGATCGGAGGCAGTGCAAGCTTTCTGTACCTCATGCGGTTTTGCACTAGCCTCCGTGATCGGCCCACCTTCGACCAAGCAACGACGTGACGTGATGACGTCATCGTGCGAGTCACGTGGTGTAACTTCATGACGACGTAACAGAATTTTGTCGATCTGACGTCACACGACGTCACCACGTGATCATTTCTTGCATCGCTCTTGTTGACGCCGACGCGGACGGTCACCTTTATCGTTCGATGAGGCAGCTAGGGATTTCGCCTTATAAAGAATTGGCCGCGTATCTGCGTGCTTCGCTGCAAATGTCGTCGAAAGACGATAGTCTTCTGCCGGCCGTACTACACGTGAGATATGGACGCCATCTGGCAGTGTCGTCGGGAAACATGAGCTTGTGCAGAACCGAATGCCAGGCGGTAGCACCATATCGTCTGCAGAGGGCTTTTTCGTGCATAGCGTCGCATTTTCAGCGCAACCTAAGAAACACTAGGGTCTTTAGAATTACGTATCAATGTATTTTCTAGTAAAGGAACACACCACCTAATACTTACGTATTGACGTTGCGCCTCAGGTATGCGTAATATTTGCTTTGTGATCGAAAATGTTCACAAGTATGAACGCAGCTACCAGTTCAAGATGGCTGGGCGTTCAGCAAGTGCTTAAACTTCGGGCCGGGTTGCTGAATCGTGTGACAGACAGACAGAACAAAATTTCTGCGTTCAAGTATCCCAAGAAAGACTATCGTCTTTAAAAAAGAATGCTCCGTTTCACGAACATTACCCCAACTAGGCCGCCAGGGCTTTCGCAGAACTGATATCCCATATTCACTGCATCGACTTGAAATACGCACAGCTGTATCTTTCGCATTCCAAACCCCTTTCTTTTTCTTTTTTTTGGTTGCGAATGAGAGCGGTGGGATAAGCGCATTTAGTATGAAACGGGTTACGTGTACTTCTCTCCGTGTGACATCATGGCTGAAAGCACGCACGGCCGAGGCCTTCGCTACGAGGCTCCATTATGCCGCAGATGTTGCGCAGTGTTACATACCCCGTCGTCGCAACCTAATTCGGTGCAGCGGAACCACAGGCTGGCCTAAACCGTAGCGCCGAAAAATGGCACACACACGCTGCGGAGCTGCAGTGGGGGCCATTATACATAACGAAGGCTATACAGCGAGTACAGCGTGTTATATCTCAGAGAGCTTAACTAGGAAACGTGAAAAATAAAGAGCAACACAGAAAAGTGGGGCAGGACAAAAAACCAGTTCCCCTCGTTTTGAAAAATGAGGTAAAAACGACCTCTTTGAAAGCGAATGAAACCGAGATTTTTTCGCTCGACTGGGCGCAGATGATTAAGGATGGTATTCCTAGCTCAAGCCACAGGGGAAAAGTTTCAGCCAGCTTGAAGGGAGACTAAAGAGAGAGAGAAAAAAAGAAATTCCGGAAGTGACCCTAATCTTTAGAGTTAGGTGTCTGGTAGTAGCGCTCGGAACGTCGGCGTTCCTGTGCAGTGGTGCTATTCCCGACATAACATTAATTAGAACCTACTACCAGGGGCGTAGCCAGAAAATTTTTTCGGGGGATTGGGGGGAGGGGGGGGGGGGGGCACCTCATTGAAATGGTCATTTTTCGCTCTGTATGCCATGGCGAAAAAAGAATTTGGGGGGGGGGGGGCACGTGCCCGGTGTGCCACCCCCTGGCTACGCCACTGCATACTACACACGACGCGATGTTATTAATTTAGACTTTATACGGGACATCACGGCGCCGCACCTTTCAAGAACTTGCGTTAAATGTATACCTCACCGGAGCGGAAGCGCATACACTTTTCTGCAAACACTTGCAGATTTCTTCTTTCAGGGACTGCTTCGTGAAGTTAGATATCAGGAAACAGTTTGAAGCGTGTACTCACCAACTCTGTACAGTTCCTAGGACGAACACCAGAGGCCAACAATCACCACTGCGTAAAATATAATAAAAGGCGAGGTAAATAAACAGTCAGTATAAACTCTCTCTCTCTCTCTGGTGTGTGTGTGTGTGTGTTTGTGTGTGTTTGTGTGTGTGTGTGTTTGTGTGTTTGTGTGTGTTTGTGTGTGTGTGTGTGTGTGTGTGTGTGTGTGTGTGTGTGTGTGTGTGTGTGTGTGTGTGTGTGTGTGTGTGTGTGTGTGTGTGTGTGTGTGTGTGTGTGTGTGTGTGTGTGTGTGTGTGTGTGTGTGTGTGTGTGTGTGTGTGTGTGTGTGTGTGTGTGTTTCTCATTCTGCAACTGCAAGCCGCACTGTTTCAATTTCACACCTTTGTTTCAAAGTATAACTGAAATTGAGGATCTGCGGGTATACGGTACAGCTTCTGACGTCACCGTAGAGGACATCATCATCTCAACCATGATTATCTTCACCCAACATCATCATGAGCATCACCTGGACATCCGTGTTGCGTGTGTCAATAGAGAGTTTTAGTGCTGGGGCCCCAAGCGGCTTGCGTACGTGAACCCTTGCGTTCCTTTGTATTCTCCACAGGTGCGGCAGGGAGTACAAAGGAACGCGAGAGCGTGCGCACGCAAGCACTTGGGGTACCCGGCCCTAAAACTCTCTAGTGATGCACACGGAGGAAGGAAAAAGAAAGGAGGGAGCATTACGTCACGCCGCCAAGCCTTGGCAAGCCAACCCGTTTTGAAGTCAGCAGTGTCGGTTCAACACGTGACCTATTGCGTCACAATCACGCATGGAATGACATATGCCGAGACTTCGGGATGTGGCGCCCGGTAGCCTTTATTCGAAGCGCGCTTGTTCGGCGCAGACCGGCCCGGCTCGCGAAGGAGGCTCAAAAACAGAACTCAACCAGGAGTACTAAAACTTGCCGCACGCTCTGACGTTTTGATCACGTGTTGGGCCGACACAGTAGGCTTCAATCGCTTTGCGTAACGGTTCTTCCTTTCTTTTTCTCTTTTCCGTGACCACGGAGTAGAGAAAAAAGAAAGGAGAAACCTGGCCACTTGGCCGTGCCGCTACCGCGAACCTGGCCGCTTGTCCGTGCCGCTACCGCGAACACCGGGTTTCGTCCAAGCACACTGCACCTCTACCGCGAGACCTTAGAATGGAAAGAGCAGTTGTGGACATAGCTCGGCACACTCACTCATGAGTGCACTCAACTCACACTCACTCACACTCATTTGAACGTGGTGAGTTGAGTATGAGTGAGTACTCATGCGTGTCAGTGTACGTGAGTGTGAACGTGAGTGAGAACTCATGAGTGTGAGTGGACGTGAGTGTGAACGTGAGTGAGTGAGAAGGCTGAAAAAATTGTGGTGAGTGAGTTTGAGTGAGTACTCCCTTAAAGTGCCGACCTATGGAGCTCGGCACACTCACTCATGAGTGCACTCAACTTACACTCACTCACACTCATTTGAACGTGGTGAGTTGAGTATGAGTGAGTACTCATGAGTGTGAGTGGACGTGAGTGTGAACGTGAGTGAGTACTCATGAGTGTGAGTGGAGGTGAGTGTGAACGTGAGTGAGTACTCATGAGTGTGAGTGGACGTGAGTGTGAACCTGAGTGAGTGCGAAGGCTGCAAAAATTGTGGTGAGTGAGTTTGAGTGATACTCCCCTAAAGTGCCGACCTATGGTTGTGGACACGTCGTTTTGCGCACACGGCGGAAGGTTAACGTGCGCTTATGAGTATTAATTAAAAAAAACATTCAAAGTTGCTCAATTGATTACTTGATTGGTTCCCGAAATACGACGTGCCAATCCAACGCAAAGAAAGAATGAGATCACAAGAAACTTCGCTCGCCACAGAGGCCTTCGAATTTGTTCTTACAAACTTTTTAAACATCAGGCTAAACATGATTACATCGGGGAGTATTTCAAATCAAGAACATATTCCGAATATGAAAACGTGTGTTAGATGATCTAGCCGGCCGCGAACGAAAGACAGGCAGCGGAATTATACTTCCCTTAAATAAAACGAGCTTTTCTTTATTCTCCGAATCTTCTCGCTCTCGCAATGCCCGGGATTCGAACTCTCGTCCCCGAGCTTAGCGCAACACTTTAGTCACTAATCTACTGTGACGGATGATTAATTATTTATTGAATTAATTAATAATTAATTAATTAATTACATAATTAATGCTTCACTCGTTTACATGAAGTTATACTGCGTCTTGAGTGAGGAAGAGGTGGATGGACAGACAGACGAAAAATAAGGCAAGTACGCCGTCGGAATTCATTACGTCACAAGCTTAAAGAAAGAAAGAAAGAAAGAAAGAAAGAAAGAAAGAAAGAAAGAAAGAAAGAAAGAAAGAAAGAAGTAAAAGAAAGAAAGAAAGAAAGAAAGAAAGAAAGAAAGAAAGAAAGAAAGAAAGAAAGAAAGAAAGAAAGAAAGAAAGATTGCTTCTATTTGCAGACAATGCTCACCACATACGATGTACCTCAGGTGTTTGCGAATGGTTTTCTTTTAGCATTAGAACGGGTACATAAAATATCAATTCTGCGAAAGACCACACGGTACAGGAGTGACCATGAAAGGTAAAAGATTGCTGCTATCCGTCCGTTCGTATAGCGCGAAGCTACAATGAAACCAATACGGATTTCTCCGAAAGGAAGCTTTTTTTCCAAAATGACGAAAAATGCGTCCTGGCGCGACATCTGATTTGTACAGCTTTTGTACTGCAAACCGGCGGATGACCTTTTTGTTTTTGTCCGCTTTTTTCCGCCTCTTTCATTACTACGGGTTCATCTTTTTCAGAGCGCCGGAACCGCGGTGGCCTCTCACGGGCGCGTGTCCGTCAATATGATACGCGTACACGGCAACCGCAAAACCAATAGACGCCCGGCCCCCCTCGGCTACACCGCCCAATCGCTCTTGGGGTGTTTACCGCCGCGGGAGTCTATATCGGCGCACGGCTTCTGGGTCACGGATCGATGACGCGCTGACGGCGGCAAATAGACCACAAGTGGCTCCGTGCGTCGCCGCCCCACGAGTCAGGGTTTCTACGTACAGCGGCGTCGCGGCTACACGTACGGCTGTACGTGTAAGATAAGACAGTCCTCGCGCAATCGTATATATGTACGTACGTACAGTGGCACTCAATACGACTTGCAACACGGGAGCGCGTGGCCTCACGACTTCAGCTTGCGCAAGGCTTCCACTAGCCCTTATTTGTTAGTTTGTTTGTTTGTTTGTTTGTTAATACTGTTAACCCTAGAAGGGTCATTACAGGAATGGATCAACAATCAGATACAGCTCAGTAAAAAAAACACACACACGCGCGCGACATAAATGCAGACATGATTTCAAGGGCATTGCTTGCTTGAAAGATATGCAAAGGAAAGTAAAAAGAGAAAAGAAAACAAAAAATCACAAATACACTCGTCCATTACTAAACGCGTTTCTCTCACTTGGGTATGATCCCAAATAAGAAAATAATATTTAGTTGTTCAAATAAAAACAAGTTGAAGCCATGCGAAACCTTTGAACCCGTGAGAACACGCGTTCCCTTGTTGCAAGTCATATTGAGCGCGCCTGTACATGTGCCCCCAGAAACAGGAACGAGCCTGTCTGGGAGACACGTATAGCTGCGCGGGGAGCGACTGGACGGACGCCGGGCCAATCAGAGACGCGAACCCTCGACCCCCGAAGTCTACAAGCGTCAATATATTTAAGCAGAAAGCCTTAGTTGCCGCTTCGAACGCGAAAACAGACCCTCGGCGTCAGCGTCCTGCGGCGTCGGCGTCAACAGGAGTGATGCAAAACATCATTATCACGTGATGACGTAACCGTATCAAGTCATAGATCGCCAAAAATTTGTGACGTCATCCTTACGTCATCACGTGACATCATCGCCCCGTAAAAGGAGGGCCGACCAAAGACGCAGCACAAAAACAACGTTAGATGCCAAAAGCTTTTTTTTTTGGGGGGGGGGGGTGGAGGGTGAAAAAGAAGATCAATGCTCCAACTGCTATCGAAAGGAAATAAATTGATTGATGATGATGATGATGACTAAGAAGAAAACGAAGATGGTTTTCAAGTCATCTTAGGACGAACGCATAAGGGAGCCCTGCGAATCGATTGGCCTATCTTGACTACAGAGTGATCGATCGCCATGCACCTGATAATAGCATCAATAATCAATCAATAATTTAATGAATCAATCACTTAATAAATATGTCATTTATTTATTTAACGTTGCCTGCGAACAACCGTAAGGTACTTGAGCTGGCGCACGCAAGAAAGAAGGCCAATAACAAAACAATGCAATAAAGATAGTCAACGCAACAAAATACTAATGATCACTGGGATTTCACGCGCCGAAACGACGATATGATTATGAACGACGCCGTATAATGAGGGACTCCGGATTAATTTTGACCACCTGGGGTTCCTTAAGGTGATCCTATAAGTCTAAGTAGGCACGCGTTCTTCGCCTCCATGCACTCGAAGAAAAAAAGGTGTCCTTCGACTCTTATTTTATACACTTGAGAGTCACACGTGCAGCACTCTCTTTAGAGAGTCATATTGACTCTCTTTTGGAAAGTCGTGAGTCCCACGACTCTTCCTAAATAGAGTCAATGTGATTCTCAAAGAGAGTAACACATCCCACGAGTCCCCTAAAGATAGTGAACGCGCCCCTCTAAAGAGAGTCCTACACATTTGACTCTCACATGTATGAAAAAGAGTCAATTGGACACCTTTTTACTTAGAGTGTAGGAGCGCGCACGCCTTGGCCTGGGAATCGAACTCGCGTCCTAGAGTGTAACACTCCACCTGCTAAGCTATCACGGCGGGTTTATCGTAGCATGAAGCAAAGAAAATCCATACGGATCTCTCAGAAAGGATAAAACTTATCTCCCAGAAACGTAATGGATTTTTTTTTTTCTGTGTACTACGATCGATGCAGTGGCAATTTCTTTCGCTTCCGTGAACCATCCTCACGTTGCGGGCTTCCGCGCAATTGATCTGCCGAATCGATCGATTAGTTGATTAAGTGATACACTAATTGACCTCCTCAAGGACAACAATAGCAGCGTTGTCTCGGTGCAGTTATTGAGCTGTGTTCGAACTGTCTCACAAGGTCCGTATAAGCGCCCCTCCTGGCGGTTCTTACGCCATTTGACCTTCCCTGCATTGCAAATTAATTGACTAACTGAGGGATCGATTATATCTCCTCACCGAGCACTATATGTGTACTTTCTCGGTGCAGATATCTAGCCAAATTCGAATTTAATTTCCACTGCAACGTAAGCAAACACAAACCGACATGTCACGAAACCACACTCTCTAACAAAAAAAATAAAGACATTTGACTCTCTTTTGCGAGTTCTAACTTGCCAAATATATATGACTCTCTTTAAATATACATGTGAACGCTCTTCGGAAATCATACTCTCGTAGGAGAGTATAGTGGGAGTCAAAAGAGTGCTAACGTGCCTCTCTGAGAGAGTCACACACGTGGACAAGTCAGGAATCAGCGGAATAGAGTAGGACAAATTTTTATTTTTTTTTAAGAGTGTAGTTCGACCGAACTATAACCTCGTATTCGGGAAAACAAGAATACAACCGACAATGAACGGCCGCCCATCGACAATCTCCCGCGGCAGCAAACCAGACTTCTCGTTGATTCAAATAAACAAACAATACTGAGAAACTTTTTTGTTCAGCTCCGTCACAAATCAACGCTATTCGTCCAGCGGGCACTTTTGTCAAATCGACGCTGCACATGGGCTCCGGAAAGCCGAGATTTCGCATCCCGTTCGTAACTAGAGCTCAGATTTCCCGGAGGTTTTTCACATCAGCCTCAGTAGAACAGCACTGCAGACGACGACGACGACGACTACGACTACGACTACTACTACGACTACTACTACTACTACTACTACTACTACTAATAATAATAATAATAATAATAATAATAATAATAATAATAATAATAATAATAATAATAATATACGGGGTTTTTACGTGCCAAAACCACGATATGCTCGTGAGGCACTCCGTAGCGGAGGGCTCCGGGAATTTCGACTACCCTGTGCTCGTTAACGTGCACTGACGTCGCACAGTGCACGGGCCTCTAGCATTTCGCCTCCATCGGAATGCGACCGCCGCGGCCGGGATCGAACCCACGACCATCGGGTCCGCACATGAGCACCACCATAGGCATGCGCACGAGGGGGACGCAAAGTCTGCCCCATACATTCCCTTAATACGAAGGGGGGGCGCTTCGATGAGCCTTCGCCACCCCTGAATGGGAACGCTGCGCACGCTTATGAGCACCACTGTACCATTCATTCATTCATTCATTACAGGTAGCCAAGGTTTCAGAAGTCGCCAGACGTCAAGAAAAAAGCCCAGAAGTCACCGGGAGCGTCGACAGAACGCTCGTACGGGAAGTAGCAGAGGGAGCCAATACAACGCGTCGCGGAAAAAAGGAGATGATCGTGATCGAGTGGCTTCTAACTCGTCTCGTATCGGTTGCTATCGGCCGCCGCCATCTGTGCACACGCGCCCCGCTTCGCGTGTCCGATCGACTCCGCCGCAGCTGTCGCACACGAAACGCGCCGTGCGGCTACTGGAAACATACCCCTCTCCGTTCACGATCTTGACGCGACGCGTGAGGGCTTTAGCGTGTTCACCATTCACGTATACGCAATGGCGTTTGCGCAATACCGAGTTGACGACGACGACGGTGACGACAATCAATCAATCAATCAATCAATCAATCAATCAATCAATCAATCAATCAATCAATCAATCAATCAATCAATCAATCAATCTTACTGAAATACAGATAGACGCAAACCTTCGAGCAAGAAAATTAGAGGCAGAACAGAAAGGGCGTCACTCGCAACTAACTTTATTCTCAGAACTTCAGCTACTTTTATAGCCGTAGCAACTATGCGCGCGCACATCACCTCACGTGCTCGTCAAAAAACACTCGATAAGATTGACAAGAAATGACAAAAAAAAAATTGATTAAACGAAAAAAAAAACGAAAAATAACTTTTTTTTTTTTTTTTGTCATTTCTTGTCAATCTTATCGAGTGTTTTTTGACGAGCACGTGAGGTGATGTGCGCGCGCATAGTTGCTACGGCTATAAAAGTAGCTGAAGTTCTGAGAATAAAGTTAGTTGCGAGTGACGCCCTTTCTGTTCTGCCTCTAATTTTCTTCCTCGAAGGTTTGCGTCTATCTGTATTTCAGTAAGCATGTACCAACTAGCCCAACAAAAAGTTTTATTAAATCAATCAATCAAATCCTTATTTTCCAACAAGTCTTTTTCAACCAGTTGGGGGGGTCCCTCAGGCGAAAAGCGGTCATAAAACCACTTGAGAGTGCCTGAGGTCCCCACGTACAGACGGGTTCACTGTTAAAGGGAACAGCTGCGTGCACAGCATGTTTGGTTTTCGCTATCTTACAAAAGCATAGTGGCTTAGATATGCATACGACTACTGGTGGTTGACAGTTCTGACTTCCCTTGACAGACTAGTGACGTGCATCAAGATTGTTTCCTTGTCCACTTGCTGTTCAGAGGGCCAGCAATATAGATGGTGTTCATTCAAGTGTTCCCTTTAACAGTGGACCGTACTGTACATGGCAGCAGTTTTGAAATTCAAGCTCTTAAGAAATTAGCTACAGTGTTAGCAGGAAAAATGAACAAAAAAAATTACAAGAATATTGTACAAATAGAGCAGTAGAACGAATAATCAATCAATCAATCAATCAACCGATTTATGATGAAACAAGTGCAACTTGCACAAAGACTCAGCGCAACTTGCACGAAGACTCGTGGAAGTTGCGTTTGTTTGATCATGAACCTTTACCAAGAAGCCCAATTGGCAGTTATCCTAAAGCAATCAATCAGTCAAACAAAAGCTTATTTCACCACAAGATTCTGGACGGACTTGAGGACTAAAACCTGCTCTAGGCAGCTTGACCGGGTCCCTGAAGACCCTTACCTTGGCAGCGTACGACGTTCACAGCACGAATATGCATATCAGATTATAATTACAACGTACGTGAGTAATACCCTAAGAGTTTCATGGAGGATCGCATCAAGTACTAAACATATTAAAGAGAGAGCCACAGTAAGATTCGCGTCAAATATTTAGTACAGCATAAGCAACTTTATAAAATAAAGAAAGGAACTGTAACAGCAAAAAAAAAAATGAAAATAACATTTTTTGTGAACCTGAAACTTAGCTGGTTTTGGATACAATACGGAGCAACTGTAAGTTAATAAGATCTTTATTGGACATCTTATTAGAAATCGAGGAGCTACTAGAGGCAGAACTAGGCACCCAGCATGTATTTCAATAATCAAGCGTTCATTCAATTCAATCTTATAATAATAATAATAATAATAATAATAATAATAATAATAATAATAATAATAATAATAATAATAATAATAATAATATCTGAGCTTTCACGGAACAAAAGCACGATATGATGTAGAACCCCCCCTCACATAATGTTCCAATTGGAACCTGTAATGTACTTGAATAAATAAATAAATAAATAAATAAATAAATAAATAAATAAATAAATAAATAAATATGATTATGAGGCACGCCGTAGTGAAAGGCTCCGGAAGTCTCGACCATCTGTTGTTCTATAACGCGCACAGACTTCGCAAAGCAGGCGGGCCTCTAGAATTTTGTCTCAATCGAAATGCGACCGCCGCCGCCGGGATCGAACCCGCGACCTTCGGGTCAGCAGCCGAGCACCACAACCATCAATTCAATTTACTTCAATTTATTTTCCCATCTTACAACACAGATTGAGGGGATTGGCGGAAAAATGCTACCCCAGGGTAGCTCGACAGTCTACAAACCTAAAGTTCCGTTCTGTACGGAGGCAATACCGAATGAAGCTTATACAAGCTTTTAAACAAGGTACCCCCAAGAAATCACCAACCAATACACGAAGCAGTAATATGAATACATAAGCAAATTTAAGTAATGTTATTGAAATGCATTTCGATGTTCTCGCGCGAAGAGGAAAACAAATTGAAATTAATGAGACCACTGATGTTAGGAAGAGACTGCACAGCATAATGAAGGCGTTATTATTGAAGATTCATCTATATTGCAATCGAATATCGTCGCTAGCAATATTTATTTTTTTGTTTCGTTCTTGCTGCAAGGCTCCAGCTCGATTATATACTGTCCCCTACATAGGTCGGCAAAACTTGTGGAGCTCACTCAGACTCACTCATGAAATGTATTTAGCGCTTACGGCTCACTGGGACTCAGACTCCCCAAAATTTTTCTGAGTCAGACTCACTCGGACTCACACTCATGAAAATTTTCTTCAACTGGATTCACTCGGACTCGAACTCGCCAAAACATTACTCACCCGGACTCACTCAGACCCAGACTCACGGCTCGACCTGAGTCTGAGTGAGTCCGAGTGAGTCGACTCATGAGTCCGTTAGCCTAGAATTATCTTTTTCGACAACAGTGCCAATGCTCTATAACACCATTATCTTACGTAATCGGTGCTCTTCTTGGGGCCTTTTGATATAGTACCTTCAAATACGAGTTATGAGTGCTAGCAAACAAGTAAGGCCATTTTTCTTGAAAGATATGACAACATAAGGTATATTTATCAAGAACTTCCTTGGAAAAGATGGCAAGGAGGGGGGGGGGGGTCAAGGCACTTTCCTATGTAATTCGCGCCTCCGATCAATAAATATTGAAATAATGTATGAAAGACACTGCTTTGGAATACGTGTAAGTAGACGGGAGTATAAACGTGAATCCAGGCAAGGCTGATAACAATGTTGAAGATGAGTAGATATGACCATAGGTCGGCAAAAAGAAGTGGAACTTACACAAACTCACTCAATCTCGCGCTTTGGACTCACTCCGACTCAGACTCACCAAAATTTTCCTGAGTCAGACTCACTAGGACTCACACTCACAAAAATTTTCTTCTACCGGACTCACTCGGACTCAAACTCAGCAAAATATTACTCACCCGGACTCACTCAGACTCAGACTCACGGCTCAATCTGAGTCTGAGTGAGTCCGAGTGAGTCGACTCACGAGTGAGTTCGCCCACCTATGGTCCCCTACCACAACAATGACCGCGAGTCCGTCAGCCCTTCGTTATTTTTTATTTCATTTTATGTTACTTTAGCCGCCGCTGGTAGCGACATCTCGTGATGCAGCGTGTAATCACAATGGCCTCACAGACCTGTTATCGTGTTCCATAAACGTTTTTGTGAAGGAATATAAATCGGTACACAACTTAATTAATCATTGGACTGAACGTGAACAAAAGCAATATTGCTGTATATTTTTGTTTTGTTTTTACTGCGAAAACTGGCTTCGTACGGCTTAGTACAGAAAAAACAAAACGTGAACTTCACGAGCTTGCGAGCTTTGTGAATTCAGGAGGCGATGACGTCACAAATCTCCCCGAGACAAATTTTGTTCCTGCGCAGGCCAGCTGCGAGCTGTGCGATCGCTTTCCGAAGGGTCACTTGTTATACCTATAAAGCTTTCAAGAACCAGCGTTATCCGTCATTCATTTTGACACTTACTGCAACAAAAAAGTGAACACGATCGCGCGCGCGCGGCAGAATTTGAAGCGAAAAAAAAAAAGGTCACTAATGATGGATATGCTTATTTTTATAAGTCTATCTCCCACTCGAAACAAAATAACGTCTTGTGAAATTTCAATATTGATTTATTTGATTAGAGCAATTTATTTAAACATTGCATTTCGAAAATACAATGTAAGGAACCACGGACAAAAAGTAACTTTAGACGACCTTAAAGGCAGAGGCCGAAATTTTTTTCCGGGAGGGGTTCAACCATACTTTATGTACCTTCGTGCGTGCGTTTGTATGTATGCGTGTATATATTCGCAAGTAAAATTGAAAAATTTTCGGGGGGGTTTGAAACCCCCCAACCGCCGCACCCTTGGCTACGCCCCTGCTTAAAGGGACCGACGACTGGCCGGAACGTGCGATTAGATCCTGGTACAAATGAAAGGACCGCGAAATACAGTGACAGATCCCAGCATACTTTTGACGTTGTGAGTATGATTTATATTTTTTTAATCGTGTTTAAAAGTAACAAAAAACCGGCATGTCACGCCGCCTAGCGGAAGAGCCTTGAAGCTCGATTATGGAGTCGACCACTTTGCTGTACGTAGTCACGTAGCCTGATGCTGTCTTGAGCGCCATAATTAGCTCTAAAAGTTAGACTGTGTAAATTATTATCCATCCCCGCTCTACTCTGTGCTGCTTACGAGGTAAAGGGAGTTGCACGGTGAGAAGCGGCGCTGCATTCGCGGCAGCCAATGGTCCAAGTCGAGCCGCGGCGCATGCGCAGTAAACCTCCGCGCTCGAACACGAACCACTCTCGCGCTCACTGTTGGCAGCATGCGTTGTCACGTGTGTATATGACTTCATATTCGCCACAAATAGAAAAACTGAAGAAACGAAAAGAATGAGCGTCGACCAAAATGAAAAGGTTCAGAACATTAAAAATTACGTTTCGGCTACCGTACGTCACTTTTTTGATGTGAACAAGGCTACCGTACGGTAGCCGAAACGTGATTTTTTTATGTGAATAAGGCTACCGTACGGTAGCCGAAAAGTGATTTTTTAATGTTCTGAACCTCTTCATTTTGGTCGGCGCTCATTCTTTTCGTTTCTTCATACTTCTTCCCTACCAGACGATGTTTCGTCAAACCATCGATTTCAGATAGAAAAATTCTGATTGCAAAATGTTTCACGGCATTTTCCACGTTATCATTCCGTCATTAGACACTCTCACCTGGTAAGATTTCCGTTGCACTAAAGAAAACAGGTACCATAAAAATTGGTTGTGGGTCCCTTTGATGTTCCATTTATAAGCGTCTTTAATGGCTCAATTAAGCCCCTATAGCGTTTGGTGAACTTTTGGTTCACTTAGGTAGACTTTACGGTTAACTATTGACCGTCGACTTGCATAGCTTCAGGCTACATACCCAATCCACTATGCACGGCGTGTTCACCGCCGTCCACTTCAACGAGTCGACAGATGAGCGAAATGAGACTGTTATGAAGTGGTTATGTGCCATCGTGATGGCCCATAACCACAAGAAAGCAGTCTACTCTTTCAATGAAGTCATTCAATTATTCTTCATTATTTATGCTGACAGTTAATTGGCCCCGTTTCATTAGCTCTCCTTTGGGCCGCATCTCGTTAATACCGATGCTCTGTCCAAAATCCTGGGAAATGTTCGCGAAGTCATTTAAAAGGCAACAGCAAAGAATTTTGACCGTTTGAAAAGCTTAGTTTCAGGTACTGTATAGCGGTTGAGCAACCACCATGCGAAACTTTCCGATTAGTGTAAACACGAGAGGCTGCGTCATGCATGCCTAGCAATAATACCTCTTTTAACGCGACAGCGTTAAAAAGTTCATTTCGCAAAAATACCGGTTTCGGCGTCTTTCTCTAAGAGCGAAAAAGCAGCGTTGGCCGTGAGCGAAAATTCGCGGTAGATGCAAATAAAGAGAGGATCCGGAAGGCGTTTGCGCTTTGGTTTTCTTTGCGGCACAGTTTAGGTCTCCATGGAGAAGCGAAGGCAGGCTAGCGATCGGGAAGGCGATAGTGTGTGTACGTGTGTGTGTGTGGGGGGGGGGGGGGGGGGTGCAAACTAACCAAAACATTACTCACCCGCGCTCACTCAGACTCCGACTCACGGCCAGATCTGAGGGAGTCAACTCATGAGCTTGCCGACCTACGCTCAAAACCCCACAAATCAATATTTATCGATCAGTACGATGTGAACTGCGACGGCAGGTATTCGATCGGCACTTCAAGTTCACGTCTGTAAGACACTCATCGACCATTTCGTCCGCCTCTGTGGAACAGTGGTTAAGGTGCTCGGCTGCTGAATCGAAGGTCGCGGGCTCGATCCCGGCCGCGGCGGTCGCGTTTCGACGGAGGCGAAATGGTAGAGGCCCGTGTACTGTGCGATGTCAGTGCACGGCAAAGTACACCAAATGGTCGAAATTTCCGGAGCCCTCCAGTACCGGCGTCTCTCATAATCATATCGTGGTTATGGGACGTTAAACCCCAGATATTAGTCTTATTATTATTACTCATCGACCATTTCACGGAAACCGCAAAAATAATACTGAAATCTGCGTTATTTTCTTCCCTTTTCCTTGATTACATTTTAGTTGAAAGTTAGCGCTTGTGTTGTCGTGTTCTTCTCCCTTTGTCCCCGTAGTAAGTGCGCGCTATCCTGTGAAGATGAATACATGCCAACTCGCCCAGTTTTCTGCTTTGTTTAATACTGAACCTCTTACGAACGGTTCGTCTTACAGCGCGAGGCCACGGATTTCACGCACGCGGAGGGTCCCCGACGGTCTGGAAAAAGAAATGTTTCACTGAGTCAGCGTGACATGGGGCGCCCATGCGCGCGTAATGCCATTAGCGTATATAACTCCGAGTTCCAACAAGATGGCCGCCTCCGCCGCTTCAGGACGAAAGCATCCGACACACGCACACGCAGTCGTATGCACGGATGAAGAGACGCGTCCTGCCAGCGTTGCCGGCGCACGTAGGGAGCGCGGCGCATCCCAGCATGGCGGCGGAACGACGAAAGAAGTTAATGAGCCGAGAAACAAGGAGGAAAAAGAAGAAGATGAATTGACGTCTGCGCGGCCTTCCGCCCGACATCCAAGAAGGTATACACAGCCTTCACAACCCGCCTGCATTCTTACCGGCCGGATTGCGCCGAGCGCTTTGGATGTATGGGAGAAACATTGCTATGTGTCGACTGGTAACGGATGCAACGTGCTCTTTCCGGAATAGTCTTTTCAAATTTATCGCGGCTTCAGCAAAATATATCCCACGTTGTACCGTAACGCTTGTCCGTGGTGCGGCGGTTTGCCAACTTTATATCGCATCTCTTGGGAGTGTGACCGAAAGCCAGAGAGTTTGAACTCATTTTTAGGCAACAACATTGTAGGAAGTTCGGAGCAGTGGGAGGCACAACTTGCCAGCTCGGACCCAGAGGTGCAATTAGCGCTTCTGAGTCGAGTTAGGCGAGCGGCGCAAGACAGTGGGGCCCTGGACTTGGGGCCCCAGCCAACACGCTCCTGAGTACCCCCCTTTCCTACCCCTTCCCTCAAAATAAAGTTTTGTTCTTCTTCTTCTTTCAGGAATCGACGAAATCGACGAATCGAAGCTACTTTGCATCTCCGTATATTTCGTTAAAATTAGCCAGCCAGACTTTGGGACCAAACAAGCTTTGCAAAGTTTTCTGCAGCGTGGATATAGAAAGGGAAAATAGACAACCAACCCGTTTGTAGCACGAGGCCACAAGGAAATCCGTACGGATTTCTCAGAAAGAAAAGCTTCTTAGTTGCCGAAAAATTCGTCCTGGTCCGGGGTTCGAACCCGGGACCAATGCCTTTCCGGGGCGTTGGATATAGGTGACAAAAACTCACAGGGGTACCTTACGCATTCACCTAACACGACACGAAGGCCAAACCCATCATCTTTTTTTTCTTCTAATTCGATGTATAATGAACCTCCCCGGACCCTCTACAAAAGCTCCATGCACTTTACATGATTTTGCATTGCCTCCAAGACAGGAGGCATTCCAAGCCTTCTTCACCTCGTCTTATTATGCACTGCCTCCGTGATCGGCGCACCTTAGGCCGAGCAACGATGTCACGCGGTGACGTCACCACGTGACGCCCCGTTATGTGACGTCATAGAGACGTCAGAAAATTTTGAGACTTCTCACTTCATGATGACTTCATATGGTGATGCCACCGCGAGATGATTTCTTGCATTACTCATGTTGATGCTGACGGTCGATTTTCGCGTTTGATCAGGCATCTAAGGCTTTCGCCTTAATAAAATAACAGTCCCGATGCGCACGACGCAGCGTGTCTGCCTGGGCATCCGCCACCCGCTTTGTGCGACGTGGCACGATGTCCACGACGCCAAACTTCTGGCCGAACTTTTCAAAGAAGGCGTTCCTTAGCGGGCCATTCCGGAAAATTGAAGCGGGAACCGAAGCAAAGAGTGGGGAGAAACTTACAGACACCTCTCGCAAATTCTGGAAAACCAGCGTTTCCTTTACTAAGACGATTACTTCCGTGACGGAAATTACGTCAATAAAAACTCATTGTCATTTACTGCTGCCCGGAAAATGATGAAGTTAAATTCTTAGTGAAGCCATGCATAAAGCACATTCATCCTGAAAAATCCTTTTAAATGAACAGATCGGCTGCCACGATGTTAAAGAAATGCTAATAGAAACCGCCAAGAAAGATCGGCAAACTATTCGTCCTAAAAGTTCACCAGTTTTTCGTGCGCCGACGTCTATACATTCTGCTAAACAGCTGAGCGCAAATTCGGTACAGGACATACAAGAGCACGCACACAGCACAGGACAATTAAGCGCTAACTCGCAGCTATCTTTATAGTGCAAAAAGCTTTCTCGCATATACATAGCACAGCTAACATGCGTAAGCGCACTGCCCATCAAAAACACAAAAAGAGATACATGTACTGTACCGAATTTGCGCTCTGCAGTTTAGCATTACGGGCCAGCTAGCCCAGCAACAAGTCCTTTCAAGATAAGTTTATTCTATCCCGATTCATGGCGAGGCTTGACGCTGAATCTATACCAGCCCGCCCAGTACACCACTTTACTTCACAGTTCATATACCTCCGCTGAGTTGACAATATGCAGCGCAGGTTCCACTGAGGCTTCTCAATCGCTGCCTATTTGATTAGTGCTGCCATAGTTATGAAACACACAACGACTGCGAGGCAGTTGTTTCTCATTCACAATACAATGAATTGACTGGAAGGAGTTGAGAATCGCCATAAATGTGTCGCATACCGCGACACACAGCGCACAATGTAAAGGATCGAACGCGTGACCAAGACATCGCGAAATAAACGGAGAAAAGGGCACGACATACATAAACATATCGCAAACTCCTTTCTTTTCTTCTTTATTTCTCACTCGCTTCGTTGACGCGCCTATCACTTACCCGTGCATTCCAACCAACCGCAACGAGAGAGAATAAATTCGCATTCGACGCGAGCGCTAGCAAATGAAAACATACACAAACACACACACAAACCACCGAAAGGCGCGCTCGTAAACTCACTCGCGACTCGAGCCAGAGCGCGAACCGGCAGTCGACCTCGTTGCTTTCTTTCTGTTTGTGTTCTTTCCTTATTCCCGCCTTTTTTCCGCGCGCGCGTGCCTTCACGGTCGAGTCGCGCGGCCCCGAGGCAGCGAGCGCGCCTATATATACAGCTACGAAAACTCCACAGGTGGTCGGGCCACACACAGCAGCGAGCTTGTACTGCTGGGCGGGCCCCCCAGCAAAACGCAGAGACACGCAGGGAGCGCGAGCTCTCCCCCTTGTTTTGAGCCGACGATTCTTTTACGCCGGCGCTGCGTCCGCCCCACGCGGCCGCGCATGCGCCGACACGTACGCGTATTTACGCGCGTATACAAAAAGACGAAAAATAGAACAGAGAGGCACAAAGGAATCCCGGCCCGAGATACGATGCTTGGCCACGATTGCCTTCCTTGAACCCGGGCGGTGCGCAATCCGCCTTTCGCAAGATGGTACGGCGCATGCGCGCTTCCCCTAGCGGAAATGTCGCGAAACACCTCTGAATCTCGGAGGCTTTCGTTCTGGCGATACCGGTTGTACCGGCCTCTACCAAAACACTACGCTTTAAGACAAAATGAGTATTTGGGGAGTATTTCTGCCACATAATTATATTCGCCATCTGGCTTCCTCACACTTCCTTAATTGAAAACCCGGCTCTCGCCATCAGCCACAGGTCACTTAAGAATATACAGTTAAACGAAAAGCACCATAATACAGTCGCAAAGCTCTTCGGAGGTCACGGGGGCCGTTGAACATCTCCATTCAGAATTTGCCTTTACATTTTCCTGTGCTGCTTGCTTCCTGTCATTCGTGTTCACTCTAAGAAAAAAAAAGATCGAGTATTTGGGGAGTATTTCTGCCACACATCTATAATCGTCATCTATCTTGCGTACTTTCCTTGCGTTATCACCACGGTCCCGGCCCTTCTCGGACACGAACGGCGTGCGCGATATCACTGTGATGTAGCGATCTTGATAGGAAACTACTCTTTTTGCATTGGACCAAATATACCCGAAAAGGCTATCGGTCCAAATAGATTGTATGCTTTTTCATTTTGGAAATTGTTCAATAAACATTCATTAATTGGATTGATTGATTGATTGATTGATTGATTGATTGATTGATTGATTGATTGATTGATTGATTTCAATCCCAGCGGAGGATATCGGGATTGTACACTGTTCGGGTAGTTATGGTGCAAAATCTCTCCCGAAGATTTAGGCGAACGACTGGGACTGCACTGTGCTTCAAGCACGGTGTTAAGAATAGTTCCCTTCAAGCACGGTGTTTGAATAGTGTTAGAATAGTGAGAACCTATTCTAACACCGTGGCTTCAAGTAAACAGCAAAACACCTTTCTTTCAACGAAGTGTTCCGTGAAGCCAGAGTGACCTATACTCCGTTGGATCAAATCCCCAATTTAACCAACGATCAGCGGCAGTGTGCACTTGTCAGCTCTTGATCGATCAGGCAGCTGCGGCTGTATTAAAAAACAAAGACGAACCGTAAAACCAACGGAACCCTTCAGGGATCTAGCCCACCAAACGGCGCTCTCTCATTTACATAAACAGAAATTCGCCAGATTCCTCGCACTGCGGGCACTTATATGCAAAGTAACCAGCGATGAGCTATCTATGCCGCATCGCTCGACTAAGCGTTACGAGGTGTGTCCACGTCTTTGTGTAAGTCGAGCGGTTGTGTGCGCGAGGCAGCCTCACCAGGCACGTCCTTGGGGTCTCAGTTAAAGGGAAAAAATATAATAAGAAAAATAAAGAACGCCTGCAAGCTGGGCATCTCATTTATGCTGGTCGTGCGACATGTCATTCATCAAGTCTGCCATGCATGCACATTCCGGTGAATATAGCGCTGGTGAAAACAAAACGAACTGTTTCAAGACGTATGCATCGTGTTATTTATGCCATCTGTACCATCACCTGTCATAGATGTTTTTTGTCATACACGTACACCATGTAACGGACGTTCTGATGCATACCAATGGTAAAATCATGGTGGGAGCCACCATGGAATCACGACGGCACCTTGTCATTCATGTAGTGAATACATCATGTTTCTTATGCTATTGAAGTAATGACCAGTCATCCACGTTTGTCTCGCGCTCGTGCCGTGTCACGCAACGTCTTATATATACCAGGTTAATGAAACGAACACGAGACCCCCCCAAAACGTGTGAGGCAAGACAGATAGCGACAGTATTATGAGGCTTGACTCGTCACCATCAGCGCATCGAATGCAGCACAAGATCGACATCCAAGACCAAAGCACCGCAAAATGAAAAGGAAATAAAAGTGACACATCTGACGCCATGCATTCAGACGCCGACAGTTCGCGTGCGTTGTACAGGGAAGGGATTCCCTTCAGCCGTCGCATCGGGCTTGATTCACTTGACACGCTACACGGAAACGGATCTCAACGTCGCATCAAGACGATGTCCAGGCGACAAGGGCGGCGCCAGGATATTTTTCACCGGGGAGCACCGACCACAAGCCAGTTCATTCAGGGGCGGCAGGGATGCTGAGAATTGAGGCGTTGTGTTTTGACTATGTTTGCTCTTGGGGGGCAAGGAGGGAAGGGCGAAAATCTTTTGGAGGGAGGCTCCATCCCCTCCCCCCGTGCACCCCCTTCCCCGCTGGCGCCGCCCCTACCAGGCGAATGCCCACACATGGCTTCGCCGCATCGACTGAAACACACTACCCTTGTCAGCGAAAGCCAGCGGACGAGACGACTACAACGCAGAGAGAATGCATCCCAACCGCGGCAATGACACGGAACAGAAAGACACAGCAAAAACTAAACTACAAAAGCAATAAACGGAGCGATCACGGAGGGTGAAAGTGAGACGGTCACAACAGCAGCCTCGATCGCGCCGCCGCGCGCCAGCGGCGCCTACAAAGGCTAACCGAGGTACAATCCCCGACGTACTACACCTCCGCCCAACAAACGCTCTCGTTACAGCCGCTTCCGTTTTCCCGCGGGTGTATACACGCGTAAGGCGAGACTGCCAACGAGCCCGCATGCGTCACAGGCTGCCAGAGGAGCGAGAACAAAAGAAGGCCCTCTGACAACGACGTGTGTAAAAGGAGGAGTTCTGGGAGGGAGAGGGAAAGTCGACGTCGACGTCGAAGAGACGCGGCGCGTCGACGGCACGACGTGCAAGCCGTCTCGACGCGCGCACAGCCTTTGGGAGAAAGAGAAGCAGCTCGGAAGGATCCTCAAAAAATAAATAAATAAATAAATAAATAAATAATAACACTAAATAATAATAATAATAATAATAATAATAATAATAATAATAATAATAATAATAATAATAATAATAATAATAAAATTTGTAGATGACTCTATCCCTGAACTGCATAGGTCGGCAAACTCACTCATGAGTGGACTCACTCAGACTCAGGATCGAAGCCGTGAGTCTGAGTGACTTCGCTTTCTGGATATACTACAACGTTGTTGAAGTAGCCAGAACTTGTGAAACATTCGTGAATTTAAACACATAATATTGAACATGTTTCGTGCTTCGGAATCGGATGTGTTGTACAAATGTAAATGTACGTGTGACTTCAATAATAAAAAATGATGTTTGGTAAGTGCATCATTGGTGTTATTAAGTGTTACTCTTACTAAGCATTACTAGGTACTGCAAGAGTGATGATGTTCTTGTTGTTCATATTGAATTACTGCATGGTAATTATGCTTTTACTGTCATTATCTCATTATTGAATAGAGACGACGATGCCTTCTCTTTGGCGCGAGCGCGCGCTCAATATGCTACACATGGAGCGTTATGCCAAGCGACGACGACAGTATACTACAGCACACGACAGCCCGGCCCCCTAAAGTGCTCCGCACTTACGAGAAAAGAAAAGAAAAAGCCCTTCGAGGGTTGTTTCGTAAAGTTATTCGCCTCCGGTGAGCAGTTGTGGTCGCTTCGGCGTCTTCGCCACGCGGAGATATCTTCCGCGCGCCCGTTTCACGATCGCGTCCCACGCGCAAAAATACAAAACAACGCGCACATAAGAAAAGGTCAAGATTTTACTCGAGGATGCGAAGGGTTAGCACGACCTCCCGCTGCGCGTGGAGACTTCACAGCAGACGGAGATTCGGACTCGTGCGAAGCCGGAAGGATTTCCCACAGAGCGAATAAAGCTAAGACACGAAATAGGATGAAAAAGAAAAAAAAAATGACAAAATGACAGAGGACGATTCTATGAGGGCTCAAGATTGATGCCATTTTACACGCTGCTCTCGAGTTAACCACACCGAGCCGTTCTTTCTGCTTTCTTATTCACTTTTATTTATTTGTTGTTGTTGTTGTTGTTTTTCGTCGTATTTAGGCGCCTCCGCGATTATCTGTCGCCTACGTCACCAATAACTGCTGAAAGAAATTCCAAACGGCGGCGCGCATCCTAGTGTTGCAAGCCGACATGCTTCCAGGCCCAAATTAATATGACAATAATTAACCACACATAAGAAATAATAATTAACCACACATAATATGTGTGGTTTAAAGGGCCAGTAAACAACCCCGCGGTCCAAAATGCGTGATGAAGCGTTAACTGCGCACTTGTACGATGTGAACACGCCGCAAGAATTTTGAAAATAAGTAATGTAATAAGCAAGTTACAGGCTGTAAAACGACTAGCTTCGCATGGTTTCGGTTTCTTGCTCAGCCTCCCCCCCCCCCCCCCACCCCTTCTCGGCAGCGAAGATGGTAGGCGTAGTCCGTTGCCGTACGCCCTTCGCCAACGCAATACGACGTCAGCGGTTATGTCATCGGCCAATGGCGTAGCCAGGAGGCCTTCGAAAATTTTCCATCAGCAAGCGCATGCATGCACGTACACATACAAACGCACGCACGAACATACATAAAGTATAACCGACACACCTCACCCCACCCCCCGAACAAAATTTCTGGCTACGCTACCGTCATCGAAACGCAGCTAACGACCGAGCATCGCTTCCTTCACGTGTCGATCGTGCCAGAGTCAGAGCGGCCCTAGCGACGAAGTGAGTGCTGCGTAAAGTTGCCCTCGGGAATACTTTTTATTCATTCATTCATTCATTCATTCATTCATTCATTCATTCATTCATTCATTCATTCAGTTCTTTATTTCAGACAAAAGTGTCTTGGGTACAAGGGCAAAAGGCAGATGTACTCTGCCTGACGGGACCCTGGCACCCCAATACACACTCAGAGCATGGACAAACAGAAATAACATTATATATACATTGTTAATACATACAAACGGGCGGCGCGTACCAGTGCGCGTACGAGGAGGATTCCACAGGCGCTGGAGACGGGCGCGGGAATCGTTTTTCGAAATGAGCGTCTGCGCGGACCGCAGCCCTGCGATAATCATATGACGTGATCGCCGCTTTCTGCACGAGTTAGCGAGCTTGCTTGGGAGATGTTAAAAAAAAAAAATTTAAATGTCGGAGCCTGCTTACTAGCTTTTTTTAAGGAGGCATGCCGTAGCGGAGGGCTCCGGCAATTTCGACCATCTGGCGTTATTTAACGTGCAGTACCATCGCACAGTACACGCCGCCACCGAAATGCGACCGCCGCCCGAGGCAAAAAAGCGAAGTGAACGGCTTCAGAGAGAGAGAGCTTCGATTGCCAACTCTGGCTGATTCACTTGACGCAACGCGCTCTCCTAGCATGGTTCTTCCTCCATGATGAAAGGTCTTTAGTTACGTCTCAGAATTATGTTGTAGTTTTTTTTTTACTACAACATGTTGATTGTATAACTGCCTTTGATAAAAGCATTGTATATACTATGGCTAGATTTGCTTATATGTTTCGCCCTGTCAGTGCTGCTGTACGGGTGACCAGAGCTTAGTCAAGCTGCGCAAGCGCAGCTTTTTTCTGGTCCCCTATTTTCGCATTTAAAATCCACTGTATTGTCTATTGCGGAAATAAAATTTTGATTGATTGATTGATTGATTGATTGATTGATTGATTGATTGATTGATTGATTGATTGATTGATTGATTGATTGACCCCGCCTCGAACGGAACGTAACCCCCCCCCCCCTTATTTTTTTTACCTTCGCTGGGAAAGCAGCGCGCACAACGAGAGACGCGCGAAGCCACGCTG
Organism: Rhipicephalus appendiculatus; assembly: GCA_030522465.1. Classification (NCBI taxonomy): domain Eukaryota; kingdom Metazoa; phylum Arthropoda; class Arachnida; order Ixodida; family Ixodidae; genus Rhipicephalus; species Rhipicephalus appendiculatus. The sequence goes on along the minus strand of JALIZH010018336.1, from coordinate 701,847 downwards.
CTGCGATCGTGCGAACGGAAATGAAACCGCAGACATACGTGTGGGGAGGCACGTAGTATACGTATCGGCGAAATGCTTGCTCCGTACTGCCGAACTGCAAGGATCTGCAGGTTTCGAGCAGTGGCGTAGCCAAGGGTCTGGGGGGTTCAAACCGCCCTCCTCCGAAAATTTTGAATTTTGCTTGCGTATATATACACGCTCACATACAAATCAGACGCACGAACATACATAAACTATGGCGAACCCCCCCCTCCTCCCCCCCCCCCCCCCGAAAAAAAATTCTGGCTACGCCCCTGGTTTCGAGGATTGAAACCGAAGAGGAGCGTCCGAAGCGCTCCGGACTTCTCATGCTGCCAAGTTACATGGACCCCTCACTATAGAGAAATATACTTACGTAAAGAGCGGACACTCACGCAGGACACTGCGGCCGAGCTACTGAACAGTTGTCAGCGCCACGAGCGGCTGGTCAGACCGATAATGTCTTCCGAGATGTGGGACGATAATCGTCATAAAAAAATAAATTAAAAAATAAACATTTTCTTTCCGGTGCTGGGATTTGAATCCAGGCCCTCATGCTCCGAAGGCGAGTGTCTTTACCACTGGTGCTCATACACATTCTTGACGAATGTTAAAACGCGTATATCTAAACCGAATGAATGCGCTGCACCGACGGTGCAAACAAATGTACGAAGAGAACACTTTCTATGCAGGCTTTACTGAACTTTGTGGTGAGCATTACGCTCTCTGAAGGACACGATGTAGAATTTTACATGGAGGATCGTACACATCGGTAAAATTTGACATTAGCCAAAACTTTAATGCCAAACTCGCTTTCGGTCCTCCTGAAGGCGGTCCGTTATGGGTTCTGACTAACTATAGTGGAAGCCGAAGCCCTTATATCTTTGGGGACCTGAGTGGATGGATGGATGGATGGCTGCTATGAGCGCCCCTTTATAACAGGGGCGGTGACAAGTGTGCCACCAGGCTCGTCAAATAAAGAAAAAAAAATTGTCTTCCTTTTTTTAAGTTGGCGTAATGCCTTAATTGTCTATTTCGATTAAATATATCTTACTATAGGAAAAAAACGCAAATCCACAGCCCAGTTCTCTGCGCTTTACGGCAGAATGTATTTATTTTTCTTAAAGCGCGCAAGGCTACGCCACCTGGCGGGTGTTCAGACCCTCGCTTGCTCGGCCGCGAACAGGCTCGAGTGGCCACTCTTTACTAAAGCACATTCCTGTATGCCCTCACTGCAGGTTTGGGGCATTGCAAACGAAGAAGCGCGGCGGTTAGATCGAGCGTGTGAAAGGAAGTGACGGTATACACAAAGGACTGTGCCTCAGAGGTCGCGTTTACGACACTCGGCTGCGGCCGGGCATCGAACACGCGACCTCTGCAGGCATCGCATAGTCACTGGGACACCGCGAAGCTTTTACACGATTCTCCTGAAGCACTGCTTGAATCTGAGTAAATGTTAAATATACAACATTACAACAAATATTACAACTGTTCACTGGCGAAGCCAATAAAACGGGGGTTCACCCCCCCCCCCCCCGAAATGTTTCAATTTTGAATGTGTATTTACGCACGCGCACATACAAACTTACGTAAGAGCATATATAAAATGTGGTTCAGCTAAACCCCCCCCTCCCCCCCCGAAAAAATTTCTGGCACGACCCTGTCTCTGTTGTCGCAAAGCAACATAGTGAGGGCCAATACACAGCCCTACTTTTTTTTTTTATCACGTGCAGCTATTTAAAGAAACGTTAAAGAGCAAACCTACATCAAGTTATACAGAATGGCACTGCTTCAAAACTCTTTGTTCATAAATTAACACCATGTAGCGTTAGCTTGCCTCTAATTTTAAAAGAACCACGACCGCATCTGAAAATAAACGGGTCAGGCAAAAAGCTAAGGCACGCCGGCGCGCTTGACAGGCTCGAAATTGTGCTCTAGCCAAAGGAGTCTTGCAAGATGCTTTCTCTGTGGGGCATACCACTGCGCAGTTCTGTTCCAGCCAGAACACTATTAACGCAAACACATTTCATTAAAACGTAACGACGCAACAATTACGCATCACAGCCTCAGTGCTGCTATTTAGTTCCAATAGACAAAAATTTAGGCCGGTCAAATTTGGTCGTTTTTTCAGAATACGCGATACCATCATTGAATTATCTCAACTGAGTGAACGAAATCTTACAGTCATTAGAACGGACAGCCAGTACAGTGGCGTATATAGCGAAGGGAGGTGTTGGGGGGAGGGGGGGGGGGGGGGGGGGGCAAACCCCCGAAATTTTTCAATTTTGCTCGCGTATATACACGCACAACATACAAACGCACGCACGAACATACATAAAGTATGGTTGAATCCCCCCCCCCCCCCAAAAAAAAAATTATTTCTGGCTACGCCCCTAAGCCAGTACATGCCAACGATAGCAGACATTCCTAAACAGCAGAGATAACAGAATTACATTCAAAAAGGCAAATAAATTAAAAGTTACAGCAGGCCGAAAGTAATGACACTGTACTACTATTACATTCTTTTGATAAGGAATGAAATTACTTTGAAATTGCTTTAAAAAAAATTCATCCTTTATTGACAACTCGTGTGCGATTTATCGACAGAACATTGAAATCTCAGATATCTTTGTGCAACTTCCCACGCTTGAGCTATGGGCCGCAGATTAAATCGCCTTTGTTATTTTGCTTGCTTTGTTTAGTAATTTTTTTTCTGTTACAAGGGGAGTGGACATGATATATTTCAGTAAAAAGTGATTGCGAGAGCAACGAGTAACTTTTCTTGAAATTACTTTCTTGAAGTAATTCACTGCATTACTAAATGACCAGCCCACAAAAGAAATTCATCGCATTACTCACTACATCAAAAAGGAATTCGTAAATTGCTATGGTTTCATTAATACTAAGTCTGCTAATAAGTGCTGCTAGTACGCAAGTAAATACGGTAGGCAAGGATACCGCAGCTCCCAGTTTACAAGCAGCCGAGCGTGGATGTGCGCTATGATACGTTTACGCACATTATATATATATATATATATATATATATATATATATATATATATATGGAGACCGATCTTCATCAAGACGATGAAGATCGGTCTCCGATCGAAACGTCACCAATAAACAGTTTTTTAGAGGCGTATATATATTTTTCATATATATATATATATATATATATATATATATATATATATATATATATATATATATATATATATACAGAGCGCGTCGTGTTATTCATCAATAAAATATATCCGCTCACGAAAAGTCAAAGTACGTGAAGTCCAATTCGACGCACTCAACACTGGCCCGTGAAGAGCTGCCAAAACGGCATTCAAAACAGCTCGTGCCTGGGTGAGCTCCCTCAGCAGAAATGACGAAGGAAAAAAAATAATAATAAAGAGAGAGAACTAGTTTAAAGAGCCGAAAAAACATTCGAAACCGCGCCCTTCTGGGCTCCCGAAATACACGCCTCGAATCAAATGGAGGGCATGACCCATCACGTTCGCTTCCTGAGCAAAGTGGAGAGAGAGATGGAGAGAGAGAGAGAAAACGAACATGGCTGCCGTTCGGGCAGTGCCTGTGCACACGGTGCCAGAAATCCCGTGGCTTCCAATGGCTTCTCGCGAGAAAAAAACATCAAGAAAGGAACCGAAACCGACATTCCACGAGAAGACTTCATTTTCTTGACGTTTAACAAGCGCTGCCTGCTTGGAGCTTTTAAACTAACCCCTCTCCCCCACCCCCCTCACCCTTTCACTGCCAGTTTCAACTTTCAGATTTCTGTCAACTCGATAAGCCGGCTCAAGAGGGTGGACGAAAAGAGGTTGAAAAAAAGAAAGCGAGACTGAAACGCTTAGAGTCGAGAGAGTCCAGGCAGGCATACAGGAATAGGTGGAGAACGGTGGTTGCAGCACTTTTCTGTCAGGCTGTGCAGCCCTCTTGGGTGGCCAGAAATAAGGCTTCAACCCCCTCCCCCCCTCCCCACCATCTCGGCACCGGAGGATCTCAAAGCGGAGTCCAGACCAATCTGTCGACCGCGATCTGCGTAGCTTTGCCAGCCACTGGCGCGGTTCACAGTCATCGCGCTACGAATAAACGGCTCTCGAGTCGAACACGCGGCCGACCCCGGCGGGAAATTATATATATGCAGTGAAGCACGGTAGACGCGATCGTGAAGCGATTTATTGACGTTTCAGCCGGGGATGCAGCCTTCACCAGGATGACGAAGACCGGGAGCCCGGCCGAAACGTCAATAAATACCTTCACGCTGGGCCCAGAAACCCTTTTGTTCTGACATATTTATATTATATATATGCGAGGAAGAAGTTCAATGGTTCCGGTGGGAAATGTAGTCGAAAAAGAGGACGACAAACGTACGAAACGCAAATGCTACGAACGTTTCGGCAGGAGCACCTGCCTTCGTCAGAGTACATTACTTAACGCCTGGCAGGAGGACCGCCTTCGTCAGAGTACTCTGACGAAGGCAGGTGCTCCTGCCGAAACATTAGTAACATTTGCGTTTCGTACGTTTGTCGTCCTCTTTTTCGACTATATATATATATGTATATCTGAGAGAGAGAGACAGAGGTTCGCCACATAAGAGCTATATCTTCGCAACATTTTTTTTTAACGCATGGCCACTTGCAGCTGCGAATAATAAAGGAGTTCAAACACACACAACCAAGTGACAAAAAGATCTCATGATTATGAACCAATGTTATGTCTACTACGGGATTTATTTATTTATTTGTTTATTTATTTATTTATACCCTTATAGTCAACCCGTTTTGGAGGCTATTACCCAAAGAGTGCTAAGATAAACACAAAAACGAGAATGGCGGAGCTAAAACTTTAAAAACAAGAAAAAAAAAACGACGCCAACAAAGCGGAACAGTCAATACAACGGCAAAAATAAAATAAAAATAAGAAAATAAAAAGGACCCATCACAGCCATATAGCACTACACGTCCCCTGCGTCTTCCAACAAGCGCTGACATCGTCGAAAGCTACGACAGAATTGGACAAGTTGTGTTGTTCTATAATTCGATTTCATGAGCAAGAAAGAATGATATGAAGCAATGAAGGCATCTACTACCCTTTCCATTTTCGCTCATTCTTTTTTCGGTGCTCGAAACGTCAGAGCCGAATCATCATACTTCTCGGATGATATTCGATTACACACGTCCTAGGAGGACTCAACCCTAGATTTTATTGATAATGCCACACGCACTCTTTACTATGTTTTATGTATTGCGCGTGTAGATACTCATAGACGTGCGCAGGGTTCCCCTGCAAGGGGGGGAGTGGGGGGGTGTTTGTCGCAGCGCCCCCCCGCCCCCCCCAGCGCATGCCTATGTAGATACTGCCTTGCGCAATACGGGCCAGAACGTCTGATAGCATTCTAGATAGTTTTCGGATCATCTGTCCGGCTTGAGCGCACAAACGCGAACAGCTGAGTTTATTCTGGAACAAACTCGCGTGCATTGCTTGCTGTAATTTGAGTTTCCGTTTCGCGGCCACAGGTTCGGCCAAATAAAGAGTTTCACCTTGAAGAAGCCTACTGCCGTCTTCGTCCACGTCACGACCACGTGACAATATCACGACATCACTTTCTCCTCTGCTGTACTCAGTCTACCCGAATGTTAAAAAAAAATACTTTTTTTTTTTCGACGTTTCGACCGGGGCAAAATGACCAGTCTCCGGTCGTTACCTCACCAACTCGTCGCGACGCCACAGCGTTTAAAGGGACATAAAGCGAAACAATGATTGGTTTAGATTGACAAACTGCACTCTGAGAACTCTAATGTAATATGTTTCACTATCATAAGTTCATTATTAGCGCACAAAATCAAGGTTGAAGTTTTATTTTTAAATTTGGCGCCGATATCTGCGTGCGTGACGTCAGAAATTCCAACTGTATTTTTCGTATTTTCGCGATATTGGCTCGATGAAATTTTCTGAAACTTCGCATGCTAGGTCTATGGCACCCACAGATGACAATGGACCTCATTTTTATCGATTAGAAGTTACGTAGGACTCAGTAGACGCCTTAAAAATGTATGACGTCACAGTGTTTGGTGCGGGAATCTCAAGGTGGCGTCTCCACCCGCATTTTCTTTTCGCGCGTTTTCTCGCTTACCAAGCGTCGTGTCGCGGTAACAGTGGTGTTTTCGGGATTGTGAAATTGTACTTAACTAATACGCGAAAAATTGTTCTGCCCTTTAGTGTCCCTTTAAAGGCGTCTGCTAGGATCTACACAGAGTAAATTGAGGGCAAAAATTGATCACACAGCGTTCCTGGACGGCTTGAGACTCAACGTTTTCAGATACGGGTCCTTCGCGGCCGAGCAACGAATAAAAATTTGAAATGCTCGACGCGACAGTGACGTAATGGCGCTGTCGCTACGGCGCGAAATTCGAACTTCGACCTTTCTATTCCGTTGCTAATAATGAACCCACGATCGCTCAATTAACGACAATGCAGCTCTCCAAGAATGTCTGACTTGATTTACTGTTTCGCTTTGGCGTATTCCTAAAGGAGTACTGACACGAATTTAAAATTTTTTTCAGATTGTTGCTCTAAATAAAAGTACTGGTGTCGAGAAACTTATAAAGAGTGTCGCAGTGCTTGAGAATGCCTTGGATATATTTTTAATACCGCTACTATAAAACAGCAATTTAGGTTTCGGTATCGAGGGGGCGGCTTCTCAGTGGCGTGTCAGAGCAGTGTGACGTCACGGGAAGACAGCAACTGGCGACGTACTAACGGCAAATCTGTCACCTGCTCGTGGTGCACGTAAACAACGATGAGTGAATTGCCGTCCAGTGACCCCGACAATGATTTCTGCGATGTAGGCTGCATGCAGGACGCAGAGCTCGCAAACTCGGGGAACTGTCTTGACTCGTCGGGATAATGTCCATTGCAATGGGGCTGGCGTGGAGATGCTCAGCTAAAGCTCACTTTAGCTCAGCGACGAAAACTTTAAACTCAAAATAAAATATTTTTTACGCGTTGTCTGATTCCGCTGTGTGGAGAGCGTTGACACTGCATACCAAGGAAACGAAATATGTCCCTTTTGCAGTGGCGTAAATCCACAAAATTCAGAAGGGGGGGACACACATCTTCCCATGGCGCCATTTTGTTTTTATAAATGTTTGTTTTATCTTTACCTATATAAAAATTACAATGATGCCTTGCAATGAAATTGAAAAACGAACATATGGGTACCTAACTCGCGTAATTTAATTATTCTGTTGAGTATTTTCTGGAACCGACCTCGTGGCAGTTGCGATTTCAGTAATCTCACACCTGAGGGGTATTGAACACCAATACACGCTACAAATAAAAAAAAAACACATTAAAAATGTTGAACGCGCGCGCTATACTTGACTGTCATGTCATTCAGACATATAATGTTTGAAAGAGAAATTTCAAGGGGGGGGGACACTTGCAGGGGGTGTCCCCCCCCAGCATGAGCACAAGGGGGGGTCAGCACACCCCCTGACCCCCCCCCCCCCCTTCCATGATTTACGCCACTGCCCTTTTGCGATGTTCCAAAACTGTGTCAGTACTCCTTTAAGCTTTATAACAGGCAGGCAAAAAAATAGAAAGACCCAATCACGCGGACCACAAAGCATTACGCAGTGCCTTTCAAGAAGACGATTGCAAAGCTCAGCATCAAGGCGGCTGTCTCCATTAAGTCATCCGTCTTGAAAAAAGACCCTCGCGTCGAGACAAGCGTTCGCTACGAAACGGGAGGACGAACGGCTGCCAACACGAAGGTTGGCCCACGACGACGACAGGTGCTGCGAGCTGCCATTTCCCGGTTGTAACAACAAAGTGTCACACACTCGACGCTCGGCCGTATGGGAAAGGGGGCCCTCAAGCGAACGACGAAGGAAACTGTACAGGTCGGCAGCACCCGACAGCCCGACTCAACTCTTTCTCGTCAATGTCTGCTGGTGACAAGGGGCTCCTTAAAAACCGGGGGGTGCGCTTCTGAGAGGTCTCCGACAGCGGGCCAGAGAAACGCTACACGGCTCGTGTAAACCCAATCGGAATTACCGGGGCAGAATTTTTTTTTTCTTTTTTTAAACACCACTGTCAGGTACAGCAAGGAGATTCTTGTTAGGAAAACTGTTGAAAGGAGACTGCGCAATGTAGCAGTGGCGTCGTAGGCGGGCGCACGAGGGGGGGGCATGGGGGGGCAGCCGCCCCCCTAGCTACCTAAGTTGGAAGGGGGGGGGGGGGGGGGGGGCGCAGAGTCGGCCCTATACACTGACCTGGGGCGCTGCAACGAACCTTCGCCCCTCCCCCCCCTGAAGGCGAACCCCGCGCACGCTTATGAGTGGCGTAGCCAGGGGGTGGCCCACCAGGCCCGTGCCTCCCCCCCCCCCTCCCCCCACCCCAACCTTTTTTTTCGCCAGAACATACACAGCAAAAAATGACACTCGACCACATCTGCCTGCCCCCCCCCCCCCCCTTCAGATCAAAGTGGTGCACCCCCCACGAAAAAAATGTCTGCTTACGCCCCTGCACAATGTAGTAACTATCTTTCGTCAGAGGGGACACCTCAACCACACTGCACAAAGGATAGGAGCATAAGGACATCTGAACCGCACCTCACAAAGTATAAGAATGCAAGGACAAGTAAACCGCAATGCACAAGAGATGAGTAGGACATATCAACAGTATTTCTTCAGGAATAGGAATACAAGGACTTCTCAAATGCACTGCACAAAAGATAGGAGTATAAGGATACACCAGCAGCAGTCCTCAAGGCATGGAATACACGGACATCTCAACCACACTGCACGAAGGATAGCAGTATAAATGCAATTGATGCAACTGCTCCTCACAAAGAATAGGTATACAAGGATACCTGAACCACACCGCACAAAGGATAAGAGTATAAAGGCACCTCAACCACACCCCACAGAGGATAAGAATACAAGGACACCTCATCCGCACTTCACAAAGGATAGGATAGGTCATCAGAACTGCCCATCTCAAGGAATGGAAATATAAGGACAGCTCAACAACACTACATGAAAGATACGTGTACAGGGACACCTCAACAGCACTTCTCAGGGATAGGAATATACAAACACCTTATCCGCACTGCACAAAAGATAGGATAGAAGACCTTAATGGCCCGTCTCAGGGGTTAGAAATATCAGGACAATGCAACTGCACTGCAGAAAGGATAAGAGACTAAGGATAGCTCAACCAGACCGCACATGGAATAGAATATAAGGTGTGCAGACATGGACACAAGAGAAGGCAACCAGACAACACACATAACTTGGTCGTACTGAGTCTGTAAGTACACAGCTTGAAAGAATGATGATGCCCAGTCTTCAATCTGTGCACAAGAGGAAAGACTGTGTGTTTGCACAATCTATTTCGTCTCGAGTATGCATATATGTTTGTTTTTGTTTTGCTTTTTCGGTCTCTTACCACATGCATATTCACAAACTGGAACCACCATCCTGAAGAATTTTGAAGAGATGCTTAAACTGCACGAAGAAGACAACACGTAAGAAACACACAACATGCACGCACATGAAGCACAGAAGACACAACTGCGCTTCATGTGTGCGTGTGTTCTATGTTTCCAACGTGTTGTCTTCTTCGCGCAGTTTAAATATCTCTTGAAAATCGATGAATCAACTAGCCCGACTACACACCTACTACAATATAATCCTGAAGAAACTGCTCCCATCTCAAATGATTCACACTTCCTTTTGCAAAGACCCAGCAATTTTGTTGAGTGATTAATTTCACTTATGAATCTCTTATGTAACATTATAGCCCTGATTGTATATCAGCAATGTGTTCCTATCATCTCGCTGCATAAAAGGTCATTAGAACGATAAAGAGTTGAGCTACTCGTTAGGAATTCATCACAAAAGGTAGGGCGTGCAATGCAGTCCCAAGAGAAACATGACCCTTTCAGTTGATAGTCCGCGCTCATGTTGTCTGGGTCATTTCTTGTGTCCATGTTTGCAAGCCTTGCCTTTCCACATAAAAGATCCTTATTTGCCTTTGCAGATACAGAAGTTTGTTCATTTGCACATATATTAGCCTTTGTCTTTTCTATGCGTATAAACACCCATTTGCATCAAATAAAACATTTACTGCAAGTTCTGTGCCTGTCCCATATTTAACCTTCCCTCTGATAGACATCTTTTATGCCAGTTTTATTTCATGACTAGTATGCAGCACTAGAAGACATGACAGACTTTGGATGGCTGGCATTCGTGACCAAAAATAATGTATCACTTGCATGTGGAACACAAGAGTTACGTGTGCGTCATACAATTCAACAAAATGTGAAACGTAATACTTTTCTGCTGCGGAAGCTGACTCATCTATTACACAGACAGCAATGTGAATCTTAACTTATTCACCACCAAGCTAATGGACGGAAACATGTCTGCAACCACATGCAGCGTTCATGACAAAAAAAAAAAAAAGGACATTGCACATTGGCAAAACTATGGTGGTCAAATAAAATGTGCTTTGACTTGACCTTACTTTTAGAAACCTGCTGGTAAATAAACTAAAGAGACACCACGGAGACACAATGAACCAGACTGGACTGATATGTTTGAAAGGATGTTGGAATGGACTTGGTGGTGGTGATACATGGCGAAACTATTAGCACAAAAAAAGATGCAGACGAACAAAATTGACAACAGTACGATGCGCTTACTTCCAACAGAATGTTTATTGCACAGAGGTGCAAGCAGCAAAATACATGTTGACCAGTTGCACACAGGCACTGAGAGTCCAAGCTGGGCCACCAAAGCAAATCAAATCAGTTATCATTTTGGTTGTGCTTTGTCGGCCTAGCCAGGGACTCACAGCGCCTGCGCGCAACTGGTCGACATGTGTGCTTCACCTCCATTCAATAAACATTCTGTTGTAAGTAAGCCCATTGTCCTGTTGTCATTTTCTTCGTCTTGTGTCTTTTTGCGCACTACAAGTTTCGCCACTGATACATTATCTTTTTTAAAACTCTACTGTCGTTCATTTCACCACCACGGGCCTATCATAAAAAAAAATGAAGGTAACCGTTCAATTTCTACATTTCACTCCAGATTCTCTGTGCATAAATGTCAGGTGATGTCGCGGATCTCAATGTGCTTTTTTCAAATTAGCCACCCCCTTGTGCCCCCCCTGGATCCACCTCTGACTAACATTAAGAACTATGTAGGCCCTAGACGACGCCATCAAAATCTATGACGCCACAGCGATTAATGCGTGAACTTTAAGGTGTTGAACTTGGGCATCTTAGCAAGCGCGTTGAATTGTTTAAGGTGGCATCACTGCAAGCATTTTCTTTTCCCCCTCCTTTTCACTTACCATTGTCTTCTCACAGCAATACCACTTTTGGTATCATGAAAGTGTAGCTTAGTTGCACAAGACAAATCATTTTATCTTTAGTGTCTGAGTGCCTCATATAAGGGGCCACAGATGAAACGAAATCAAAGTAGTCACCCAGTGACCCTTCTACAACCATACTACTTGCCTAGCTTTTGCAGCGCAAGTGTGTAATGCATTCACCTGCTATATCTGATGCAGCGTCCAAGAATTTTTCTTTTTCATCGGTCGCATACTGAATGCCAGCAAATCAAATCAAATCAAAGTTTATTTACATCGTGAAGATGTGGGCAAGCTTGGGCGAAAAGTGAAAGAGTTCGCTTGAGGAAAGCCCAAGCCCCCCTTATACAAGGCATACAATAGAGATACACACGTATATGCAAATACTGTTACAAAATCAAACCAGCGCGTTACATACATAATACAGCAGCGCGAATGAAGCCTGTCTTATCTTGGGAAGAAGGCTCCCACACTCCCAAAGCTTGAATGTTCATAAAAGATAGCAAGCTATCTTTTATGATAGCAATGGAATAAAAAAAAGAAAAAAGATAGCAATGGAATAAGCTACATTTATAGATTTATGTGTGTCTTGGGAGCTGTATCAATGAATATTAATGAATCAATTATTCTATTAGCAAAGAAGCTACATTGAAAAACAAAGATACAAATTTTGGAAAAGCAGGAAAGTTAACCAGAATTTATACATTTGGTTCGCTACGCAGCACTACGAGGAACGGAGAAGAAAGACGAAAAGAAGCGTAGAGATACAAAAAGCAGGTGTGCAAAAATAGAAAAAAGTTCTTGAAGAAGAGCATTACAGTTTGTAAAATTGCATTGAAGTTGCACTAGCTTGACTAGGGGCGTTCTGCGTAACTGGAGATTTTTGATGCTTCAAATGTAAACAACTTGCCATATCTCTTTACAGTAAACTCTGGGTAAACAAAAATCTCTTAAACGGAACTGTTTATTAAATGCAACAACTGTTTCTAATAAGAATGGTTTCGTATTCGAATCCTGCACTACTGTTCATTCCTCAGTAAATGGAACTCTTTTAATTGAACGTAACACATTGTCTCAGTCCCTTTGGGTGCAATTTAATGAGAGCATACCACACTTGCTGCATATGCAACTTCGTACATCCCATCTAACGGTTTCGCAAAACTGTGCACTCGGCCCTCTCCCATTATCGCAGACACGTTCTTACACATCCTTTGTAACGATTCCACGCGACACTTTGCCCTTTACGCTCGTCTGGTTACGCACGAAAAACAAGATAACGCCAACCGTGCCGCCATTTGTGTAGGGGTTACGAGAGGAATGCCGTTCGGTATGCAGCTAGCAATGTGAGCGTTGTCAGCGAGGCCTCATGGCTGGACTGATAATACTCCTATCTTTACGCAGCACACGGGAATGGCTGTTTATGAATCCTAAATGTAGTCGTGCTGTTCATGGGCTTCCCAGACAAAGAAAGGAAACCCTGAGGACCTGACAGGAGTGTCACCAGAGGGCTTTGGGGCAGTTCCCCCCCCCCCCTCCCCAGTAAAAGAACCATGCCGCCTCTGGGACCTGAGCACATCATAACTGCAACCTTTCCAACAGAGCCTGATTAAGTTGCTCCATCAATCACCAGAGAAAGTGACAAGTGCCAAAGTTGAAAGGGAACCTCGCAAGACACACCAAACAAGTATTTACTGACAAAGTACTCTATGAAAGACACATTTTCGTCGTTCCTTCATACTAGGTGCATTATTATGAGAAAAAAACGAAGGCAGAATATCAGATTTTTGGGATTTATGCCACGATCTTATTGCGGGCACATCAGTGGAACACACAAGTTTCAAGGTATTTTTCTTGCATACAGGTCATTTCAGTGGAGTAAGCACTTTTAAAACCTGCCATGCTTTCTTTCTGGTGTTTTGAAAATCCAGTTTAGCCCGTGTTTACCAACAGGAAACAAACAAAGCCCAGGCACACACTAATAAAATCTGTGACATAACTATGAACTTGTGTTAGAAAGTTTGGGTACAGGCTAGTTGATGTTTCATTTTCAAACGTGACTGCAGCACATGTGAAGACAACAGATAAACAGATCAATGAAGACACATGCTGTTGTCTTCACATGCGCTGCAGTCACATTTGAAAATGGAACACCAACGTTTGTGCCATGTCCACTTCTCATCTTCGTCTATGTTAATCATACTGTTAGCTCTGATGTAGCCCATACCCACAGCTCACTTCAGTATATTTCTAGTGTGTTGGGTATTACTAAGCAGTGCTCATCTTCATCAATCTGTCTATCTATTATCTTCATTTATGGCGCAGTCACATTTGTGTGAGAAATTCAAGGAGGTGCCACCAGCACCCTTGCTTATATACGTCTTTTCTCACTGGTAAGAAAGGGCCTTTCAGGTATTGTAGAAGGCTAGCTTATCAGTGCAGCCAGATTATTTTTTTTTTCTCTGGTGTCCCTTCACGGAAATGCTCCCTAAGCCATAAGAGACCTCTAAGAGATGCAGTTGCGGAAACCAGTTTAATTGTTCTGATCGTAAGAAGTAATTCAACGTGCACCGGAACCTATGAACAAGAGTGTTTTAGCATGCTGTTTTCATAGAGGTATGGCTTCAGCAACGAGCAAACAAACCCACAACCACTGATCAGCCCCATCCCTCTAGGTAGGTAACTGCTGATGTGAGGAATCTGACAATCGCACTGTACAAGTAATAAAGCATACTTGCATGCCATCCTTACAATTCATAAATCCATAATTACAGTTAATAAGACCATTACTAAGTTTATAATTTACTTATACCACACAGTACAAGAAAATTACAAAATGTTTTAATAAACGGCGACTAGCAAGGGATAGACCATGCCAAAAAACGCCGGCCTGCCCAACAACACCCACTTAGTCATGAAATGCTGTATATGGTTCATTTAGTCCAGGTCTTCATTTGACAGAATGTGTCTTTTTTTTCGAAGTTCCTGTTTCTTTCTTCTCCACAATCTTTTTTTCTTTTTCTTATTCTGGTCTTTCGAAGAAATGGTCTGACGTAGCAAGCCAGCCACTTCATACCTTCACTTCATACCTTCCTCACAATTATAATTTCAAAGTAGCAGTAGTCAACAATCAGCAAATTTTTCACTTATATTACGTGATTCAAAAACTTCAATGAAGGGCAGGGAGGCCCATGTATTATAATATGGAACAAAAAAGTGTGCAAAATCATGTTTACATAAGTACACATCTGCACACAAGCTTTATACGGAATGCTACGTGTAAAGTGATGCACCGCTAGTTACATAAATTTGGATGTTATGCAGATGGCCATGCTGAGGAGGTATGCAAATTTCACAAGGGACAATGCCAGGTCCCGCAAATAAGGCTACCAGTTGTACATTTCAACAAATTGTAGATACAGCTTTGCCCATGGGACCATTTTGACGCATGTTTTAGCACCGTATTGTAAATGATTAAATGTGCATCAATTTGGAACATGAGCAATCATCAAGGAGACGAGTAATTAAACCGTACTGAAGAGCCCATCAGCAACATTGCACCCAAGCACAACCAAATCCATGTGCCAAGTTTATCCCAACAGTGTTGCTTATGCAGTGAACACTTCACATGCTACCATAACCTTTAAAAATCAAGGTATCATTCATGCAACGTTGAGGAATGGTGTGCCAGGTAACCATGATTATACACTCCCCTTTAGGTGCCAAATAATTGTGCCCATTTGAAATTTAGTTATGCCACATTCCTTGAATCTCTAGAATTAACAAGAGTGCAGGTGTGGATTATATTCGAAACTTTCAATTCTTCATCAAGTTCTGTCAAGTTTACAGAAAGTAAGGTCAATGCAAGAACTCCACACAGAATCATTACATACAGAAATATATATATATAAACTTATAAACTACTTTGTATATAGCACACTCAAAAGGTGCCCCCCTCTGCAACCTAAGAAATATCCTTTTTTTTTTTTACGGGAAAAACAATTAAAGAGGTGAACTCGCCACACAACGAAGTACTAAAACTGAGTGTAAATATCCAGTTGTCTACTTCATTACACATCTTATGAAAACAGTTTCTATGCATTTAGACCTGCAGCACAAGCTCTTTGTGGCTTGTTTCAGGATGTACGTATTACATTTTAAACATCATTAGTTTCGTAACTGCAGGTGTTATGTCACCATAATGGCTCATATAATAGTGTGGCTTCATTCATGCACTCCCCTGGCACACTAGGTTACCAAGAGCCTCCATTACAAGTTAACATTTCTGTCTAGGAATGAAGCTTAAACAAGGGCGCTGGTTGTGCAGTGAAATCTACTTTCCCCTAAAAAATAGCTTTCCTTTGCTCTTGTACTCATTCTCATGATTGCTGGCCAGAGCTCAGACATGGCATAAACGCAAACTATATGTTTGTTCACTAACACTAACTGTTAATGCTTGTTGGAATGCCCTTGCTGCACACCTATAGACTATTTTATGGCTGGGTTTCGGTGTTGCCATATCAGGCTGTAGCCTTGCCGCTTTTTGTATCTTTAGCAACTAAATTAACAGCACTATGGTATACGCATACGCATGAAAACAGTTGCATTCGTGCACTGGATGTTTCCATGCCCTTTGTGAAATACAAAAAATTAAGAAACCATTCATTTAAGAGCCTAAGGTGGTAGCACCTATTTGTCGACCGTAAAATTCATCTATACGACCACGACACATTTCTCGCTAGGCTAACAGCACTGCTCTTTACAAAATGATGCAACGAATTAACGGACTCAAAATATTATATTTTCGCTGCAACAAATGTACGCCATTCAGGATGCCACGTTATGAATAAACACCGCAGTTTCCTTGAAATGCTCACTTAGACCTTACAACAATAGTCATCTTTCCCTTCTGCTGTGTAAATTTTCTCATTTTCCATTACACTACGGCAGCAAAGATACTGCACAAAAATAGGGTATGCCACCCAGGTCCAACCTCTTATAATATGCATGTACACGTGTATGCAATATGCAACACCACCCCTATGAAGCATTTAAGCAGATATGTTGCCTAAACGGTAGGGTGCCAGGCAGATGGTGTCTCATGGATACACTTACAGCAACAGGTATCGATTTCAAAGCATTTACAGGTCACACTCCTAACATCAGGAATGCTTTGAAACTGTGTAACAAAGCCTCAACAGCCTGACATGTAAGTACACCATTCTGATATGCCTAACCCGAGATGTTGCAAAGCAAATTGTTGGCATGGGAGATGCAACAGTGCTTTATGCACCACAAGGTGTCGAAGTAATGCCCCCCGACACAAATGTTTACGTATATTCATTTCCTTTAACATCTTCCTACACATTGTCAGCGTCAATACCACCAAGATATGCTCGTCTTTTATCGAGACAATATCTTGTTTCTTTAAAGTCTTGTACGCTATTAAGCCGAGTGGTTTCGTTTCACACATCTACCACACATCGCAGATGTATACTGTTCTGAAAATTGAATGAACTTTCTAAACCTTGTCGAATTATAAAGAGGCTTACGATGCCTGGCCTTGTAGGCAGCGAATACACGGACATGTACTATTTCATGTGTACGTCACACAGCTCATAATAGAGGGTCCCACTCACTATTCATGTGAGCAGCCAGTAAGAGCTTTCAGGCACCTAAACAATAAAGCACCCATAACACAGGCACTAAAACGGAAGATTTCATACCTGAGGCTCGAGAAACTGAATGAAATCTGTACTGACAACGATGACTATTGTTCATAGTTTTTTTTTTTTTTTTTGCGTCTTAGAAAGCGACACTTAATGATTTTCAAAATGAGGTATGAGCTTTTCATTAGCTCTGCACCAAAGATGGGTGGTCAATTTCAAGAGGGACGCATTGTTCTCGCGATTTGGTATTGAATGTTTTGCAGAACGTGTGCGAACACTGCATCACGCTGAGTCAAGGAGATTAGTGTCAGCTTTTTTTTTTTAACAAGGCACTGATAGTCAACAGTATCGTTGACCACACAAACACGCACACGACAGTATCGAAACACACAAAAAAACACGATAAAGCACTGCGACTGCTGGTTTCGCGGGCCCGGCGATACGCCAAATGTATCAATACAAACATAAAAACGCAAATTGCGTACGCTCCGCACGTGAAGGTTGCTGGTAGTACATACGTGTCACGCGTGCAACTGCTCAGATCGGAAGCCGCGTCCGCGTATCACGCGCGGCCTCGGTCGATTCATCGTCGATTTGACCGTGGCATTCGAACCCGCGCGCTCGGGAAAAACAAGGTTCACGAGGCGAAGGCCAAGACCTGTTAAGGGCACGACCCTTTTTTCTTTCGCGAGGCAACAATCCGCTGGCTGGCCGAACACGGATCTTCTTTCTTGAAGCGAAAGCGCGATTGCAAAATCAAACGCGACGCCGCATAGACTATCGCTTTCAAAATACGCATTTACTGCAAACAACGATTCCCACCACGTTTTTTTTTTTTCGACGGGAGCCCGAACAACGCACGATTTGTCGGGCGTCAAACGACAAAAAAGACAAAAAAAGTTAAAGCGGGCGATATGCTTCTCAAGTTTCGAAGAATGCGTGACCGCGGTATGAGTCGGCGTGCAATCTATACCGGCACGGCTCGTTTTAAATTTTGTTTCGTTAGAGGAACAAGAATCTTTGGAACGCGTAATATGAACGGTGGTTCGGTGGGGGGCGTTCGTTCGGAGGACTCGGATAACGAAACGACAGGTTCACTTCCGAACACATCCTGCAAACGACCAACCGGTACGGTATACAGGCCCTAAACCACATTAGCCTAAAATGTGCGTGCAATCTTTTCTGTCTCCCCGAACACTCAGTTCACGCACGAAAGCACAGCGTTATTTTTCTTTCGCCTTTTCTTCTTCCTCGACCCTGCGTTTTTTTTTCGGAGATCGGGGGGTGCCTTTTGTTTTCCTCCAATGAAAAAAAAATTTCGCGAGCCTCTCAGAACTGGGTTCGCGGTGATTGAAGAAGCGAGAACGCTTGCATGAGACAAGTACGATTGAACGAAGCGTGTTTGAGATTTAACCGGAATGTCCAGCCAACACGAACCCAGGGGTCAAGCAACTCGGCTGCTTAAGGCACCGGTTGCTAGCAGCGCGAAGGTAGAGGGGGAGGTGGCATTTTTTTTTTTACCCCTCCGTAAACGTATTGCTTCGCTTCGGACCGCGTTGATCAGAGAACGAAGGCGTTGTTTCGCGACAAGAAACCCAAGACGGGCACCGATTGTGAAAAGGCGGCGGAGGGACGGGCAACTTTTGCTTTTTTGTTGTTGATCTTGCACTCGAAATGCCATGCCATGCCGGCGGCAGGCGCAGACCTTTAAACGTGCGACCCAATGCGTCCGCACGGCACACCTCCCGAAGCGCTCGCCGGGCCCGCGCATGTTAGGTTATTAGAGAGATAGGTGAAAGGCACATTACCTACGGAGCACAACGGACTTGGACAGACAACACACATAGACGCACAAACAAAACAACACTAGAAAAAACACCACGGACAACACCAAACAAAATGGCGTGGCGCAGGACTTTGCCGCTGGATGGCAGCACGAGAGGGATAAGAAAACATAAAACGAAATTAGACCCCAAAAAAACACGAGAGGTCGCTTTAGCGGCGACCGCGACGCTCCCAGCGGGCGATGCCGCCTTCAACAAGTGCTTTCATTTCTGCTTTCTTTTTGTTTTGTTGCCCTTTTGTTTTCCCTTCGCGATGCCGCATTGAACAATTTACGAACGATGACTTTTTTTCTCTCTAAGCCCCAAGCGGTACTCGAGCATACAATCGTCGCCTTAGCAGCGCGCCAAGCGCTGGAAAGTCAGGCTGGAACAAAATAAAAACAAAACCATCGGTGCGATGGGAATCTTGTGACTTGGGAATATCGCAAGGTGCAAACGTCGGCGCAGATTTAAGGGTCAACGTGATCGGCTAACCTCACACGCTGCCGAGTTTGTGGAGAACCGTAGTTCGGCAAGCAAAACGTAAACCAAATCCTCAACGCGGTGGACCCATTTTAAAGCTCGCCGATCGCGACAGGCCACATGTGCGTTTGCGGAGTGCACGCATACGCAAGCGCGATGCCACGGCGAGTGCCGCGTTGGCGCCGTAGGGGCGCATTGTCGGCAATCGCCGACCGCGTTGTAAGGCATGCCAGGACTTGTACGTACCACATTTAAAAGACGCCGGGACACACGGGTATACGATTCCGGCAGAACGGCGACACCAAAACAGCCACGAAAAGCAGACGATCGCACATAAACAGATACACGTGAAGCCGCAAGCACGTATTCGCACACACCCCCACTGGCTCACATTCGCTCCCCGCAGTTTCGTACTCGAGATTCCCGCCAACACTTCTTCCCCTTCAAAACGACGCTCGCATACTACGAGTTTTTAACGTTAAACGACAAAAATAAAACCCGCGCTTCTTTTCTTGGAGAAGCAAAACACATTCTCTGAAACGTGCGGGTCAAACGCACCGCGTGCGCTTTAGGGTGTTAGGCCTAGCAGGAACGCCGAACGCGCTGTTACAATTGTTCATTCGTCATCGTTAATGTCAGGTGCGTGTGCTGTGACATTTCAAGAGAAAAGACAGGGCAAACAAAGCAATATTTACATTCTTTTTTTATAAAAACCCGACATTTCCCACAGCATGAAACGAAGCCGTAATCTTCTATTTGTCTCAAATTGTCACATACATACTGTCAAAGGCTTGTTTGAAGTATTGTTAGAAACAAAAAAATTCTTGTAATACTTCCACAATAACTAGGAACACTGCACGGTGTTGAACAATGAGTGCTTAGTGCAATCAACTTCCTAGTTCACTTGAAACACATTTGAATTGAATCATCTTCAAAGTATGAAATTGGAGCTCGCACAAATGCACCATTGTTTGGTGGCTGGGGCCAGATACTTGCAAGCTATTTTCTCACAGCTTGTCATCTGGTGTTTATTCACCAATTTAATCAAAGGCAATCAGGTTTTTCCTTCGTCTGAAACACAGTATTATCCGTGATAATTGTCACATGTCCCACAATATTAAATCGAAGGAAGTCGACTGTGCCAAACACGTGCCTAACCAAAACAGATGGGCAAGAAAAAGCCTGCAATGAAAAACCGCAGTACGTGAACCGGCACATGCAAATGGCCACACTAGATATGCACAAGCAGAACACAAGTTTTCAAAATATCTTTTTAGCCCCACAGGCATGGCTCCCAAAATTATCTATACTCTGTACTACAAAATATAATACCTTGAAATACATTACGAAAATATGCACATCATAAAGCCCGATCCCTGGCACTAGAAGCAAGGTTAGGGCAAACTTCTTTCTTAGTTAAGGGAGCACCAGCATTTTGAAGAAATGCATGCTACACAAGTTCCTAGAACATAGAGACAACCTTTCCTCCATTTCAGAATGGTCTTATTGCAGACTCAACTGTTAGGCTATTTTTTTATAGCACAGTGTGGTCACACGTCAAATGCATATGCCCCCCAAAAATTGCCTTCAGACAAATGAACTTGCACCTATCAAGGACATTCCTACATCTCTAAGGTCTAACGTGTCGTTAGACAGGGCACCGTGTTTATAACGTTATACAAAGTCAATAGGTTGCTAGTAAGTAGGCATATCGGACTCCCACGTGGAAGCCTTGGTAGTAAAATCTCCCTAGGCAGTTCTACAGACAACCGATATGACGCAGCTTGCACGTGCTGCATTAGGAAGCAACTTCTCAACCAAGAAAAACACTTGCTAAAGCAAGCAGCACACCACTCAACAGGCCACTCCCACTCATCAGGCCACTGCTCTGAACTTGGCCCCATAACAATGCACCCTTCAACAGTTCTAAACAAGCCCGCAGGCCTCAGATTGTCCATACCCACCCCTACAAGGTCCACACATCTTTTTTAACTTTTGCATTTGAAGGGCACAAATACATTTACATCAGTGGTATGTGCTACAAGTGCTCAATACTCATCACTCAGCCACTGCAGTTGAAAATGCTGCCTTGCATACAACGTGCAGGTAGCCCTTATTTCCAGCAGGTTAAAGCCTGGCCATAGCCACAACCGAAGAAGTGCAGTTCGGACACTTCGAAATGACCGACTGTCAGGCTGAAAGTGGTGAAGCACCCGGCACTACTCGTAAGCCATTTTTCTTCAAAACAGCTCAATGCTTTTGCATCAACAGATCTGTCCCCACACACCCTCATCCCGAAAATCTGTCCAGACGAAAACTCGCTAAGTGACCACTGGCCAGCACCTCCAAGAAGAATAAACTGCCACCATCAAGCAGAGGCTCAAGCGAAGCATTACATTCTGTGCTTATCAGCCAATCAACTATGCAAGGGCACAGCACGAAAACGTTAAGCACGCATCAATACCTGCCGAAGCTTGTTCTTCCAACAAGTGCATAGAGATTTGAACACACGCATGCTTCAAGAAATTTGGTCTTAGATCCATCACAGCATGCAACAGCTCCTTGCTTCATAAACATTCTAGTTAAAAAGAAAAAATCCAACAACCTGTCAAGCTCACCACAAATCCTGCATTTCCGTATGCACTACAACTGTTAGGCTTAACCAAAATACGCAACAACGCGACTCGGGGTGACCAAGGCGGTTGTGTCCGTTCTAGTTTTTCCTTGTGGCGCCACTCAGCAGCAAACATAGAATCTCTACTAGCTGGATTTTGCTCCAGATTGACTGATTCTAGAATGTTGACCCCAGACGGCAGTCTCGGAATTGGCAGCTATCGCTTTTTCGAGTCAAGCCTGATGCCGGCGGTGTACCGGCATGGCGATCGCAAGCGTAACATTGAAATATGTCGGCAACATGCAAATACATATTCAAATCACCACACCAAAACAAGGTCCGTCGCCAACTTTCCATGCATCTTTCAATGCCATGACCACATAAAGCACCCAGTGCTCAATGAGCCAGGCAATCCAACAACAGTACGCAACAGCTTTAACGCCTTGCAGCGACAGAAAACAACTATGAAAATGATTCTGGATCGTGAAACCTTCTCGCAACTTTCAAAAAAAGATCGATCCCCTCCTGTTATTAAAGCTGCAACATCGAAAAGCCCAAGGCAAAATCATTAGTCGCACCTTTCCCCATTAAACATGCGACACTAGCAATTAGTGTCACTAGAAAACTAAGGATAGCTACTACACTGTAAAGCCTTATGGGTTTAACAAAGCATAATTTGAGGCATTTATGTACAAAACACAACCTCGTGCAAAAGTCTCACACACACTTGCAACAGGTATAAAAAAAAAGGTGCAGTGCTTTGAGCATTCAATGTCACCAACGTGATTTGTCCTGAAACTTTAACAATTAAATAATAGTGAGGAAAAAAAAAAGAGTAATGACTTAGTAAGCAGCATGCAAGGTGGCACGCGCGATGAGCTTCAAGAACACGGCCTCTTTTAAGCCGAAAGCTTGTTACGTAAGGTGAAACAAATCCAAGCCAAATTCAAACTGTAGCCAAGGTCAATTATACAAATAAGACACCACTTGTCGGTCAGAGCAAAGTACGAGTGAGTCCGAGCCATAGCCAACAGGAGAACAAACGGGTCGTAAGTCCGCACGGGTCACTTGGGAACGGGGACAACATTCGCACACTTGAGTCTTCGGACAAATAGCTCGGTTTGAAACAGATGAACATAACGGGAAAAAAAATGCGTACAATACTTCCCAGGCAGCATAGTTATCTCTTCTTCTTCTCCAGAACTTTATGACGTCCATGAGATGGCGCCGGACAACGCAATTCACAGATGCTGCGACAAGTCGTCACACCACGCAAGGAAGGGTGTAATGGACAAAAGAAATGATTGAACAGCTCCACCACGACTGTAAGAAAAGTCCCGCGAGATGCTTTTTTTTTTTCTTTTTTCTGTTTCACAAATTCCTCATCGGTACAGCCTAGAGAAGTCCCGTAGTGATGTCGAAATGCTCCTCATGTGCTCCGCACTGCGCATAAAAAAAGACGAAATAAAAGAGAGATATATATTTCAGTGCAGCACAAGACACAAATACATACAGTCGAATCTCACCTGATACAATTCTGAAATGTAAAAGAAAGTAGGCGTGCAAATACGGACACGAGAGAAAAGGTCAGGACAACCCAAAACAGCAGCATTTTGTGTTGTCCTGATGTCCGTGTTAGCACGCATACCTTCTTTTAAAACAGATCCTTACCAACTATCTCAACTTACTGTCATTGTGAAATATAGGTATCTCTTTTGAATGATTAACTTTCTTTTCTTTTTCCCAGCCAACATATCAGTGAAGCAACATATTTTCACCTGAAATTGGATAATAGGACTGAAGACATGGGCGTCTACTCGTAATTTCCAAAACCCTTACACAAAAGCAAAACAGAAACAAAATCATTACATACTAACTTACGTGAATAACATTTCAACTATCCGTCAACAAAGTTTTACACGACCACCAACCATGCAGATTATGCAGCAGCAGCATGAAGAAATCACCACCGCAAGAGAGAAAAGGGAGTGCAAACACTCAGTTGAGCGAGGAAACAGCAGCTTTTTTTAACTTCCAGGACAACCTTGTAACACACATTGAAAAGAAGTTCAGCACAAACTCAGGAACTGCAGAAGAATATGCATTTGGGCTGGTTGGTTCGTGATTATATGCAGAAAACAGCGCTATAAGACGGTACAAAATGAAACAGTGCAGCGGCCCAATTTCTTTCTCTTCATCCTGTCCGTTTCCTGCACGTAACTAACGCAATGTTGCCACAAATAAAAGAGCATGGACTACTGATTGTGTGGCATTAAGCGATGGTGTTCCGCATGATGTGTGTCATGAAACACCATCACTGAACACCACACGAGCCCTCGCTATTTAGTTTGTCAGCAAGCACGCCCATTCTCACACTTTTCTGTAAATTTTTTTTGGATGATGCGATTTTGAATTATACATATCACGTTGAGGTTCCCTACAAAGATTGCACTGAGATTCCACCATGCATAAGACTCCACCGACAGGCTAAAAATTTGATAAAAGAAATGTTTCACCAACGATTATACTTTAAGCACACCATGTTTGGCATCATGGATACTGGCGACAAAAGCATTAACCTTGCTGGGACACTGACTTAACAGCATGGATGACACCATGCACAAAACCCTTCGGCAACATGCTGGCAAGGTAGTAAGCTGCGCTGATAATGGCTGTCGCATTTGAAAGGACTCTGCAACGCTTTTCAAAGTAATCTTCGAATGACTTTCTCATCGGTGTTTATTGCCTTACAAACTGACTGCTAATTTAGAATCAATCAAGATCAAGCACAGTTACAGAAATTTGTCGCGCGCTTTGAGTTCTTGCTCTCTCGTTTTGTCCAAACGAGCACGCTTAAAGCTGCACAGAGGGGGGGGAGGGGAATGACAAGAAGAAAAGAAGTTACGTCTGTCTGTAAGTGTGCATCAGGACTTAGAACAATTGTTTTTTTTTCCAACGCACATCCCAGTTTCAGCATGCTAGTGTAATTCCATAGTGAGTAATTCTAGCGCTACAGAGCACAGTGCAGGCACATCGCGGCACCCCAAAGCAGCCGCAGTGACTATGCAGCTCATGATGCTCAAGTCAGTCAGTGGCCATGTGCATGTGCTCATGACGCAGTTGGTTTTGGATTATATGGCGTCATTTATTGAGAGAATAGCGAGCAATTTCTAGCCAACTATGAAACTAAATTGTGAATTCCATGCCGCGTGCTGCGTTATAATGATTGGCTCCCACGCTCGCAGGGGCCTGGACTACGGATCGGGAGCATTTTCTGGCCATATCCAAGAAGTGCTGCAGGCAATGACTGCATCAAAAGAATGCTATGGCGTTTACAAAAAGCAAAGGCAACAATAATTCAACAGTACACACCTAGTAACTGTGGACAGGAACTCCTCCAGCTGTGCTGGTGTGGCCGTGACTGCTCCACCACTACTGTGAGTTGGCAGAAGCTTCAGAGCGTTCTCCAGCCATGTTGTCAGGGCCTGGCAGACAAATTGCAAAGGCATGCAAAAACACATCGTCACCATGCGTCAACTCGGCACAGTTCGCAGAAGCCTAAGCTATTACTGTTCCAATCTGCAACATTGCTTCCTATCACTTTATTACACTGACTCACATTGGATCATCTTTGCTCGCACTATTACACACAACAACCAAGCTGGGACACTGCCAACACTGTTTGATGGTGTAGCCCATCACTGTAATAGCATATATAAAAAAATTCAAGCGTTAACTAATTCTAAAGCATAGGCACATGAAAAATGAATGTTTAATTACGATCACATACAGTTTGAATGTACAGTGGACTCCTCTTAAACAGAACTCGAAGGGGCCAGAAAATTTGTTCCATTTATGAGAAGTTCCATTTAAGTAAAGCCCACAAAATAATGAAATACACTCAAACCTCATTATAACGAAGTTGCATCTTACACAAAAATAAGTTCGTTATATCCGAAAATTCGTTATAAAAGTATATTCCGAACACTATATCTATAGCAAGACTATGCTTCATTTACTTCGTTATAACCGATATTTCGTTATATCCAGGTTTGTTATATCGAGGTTTAAGTATATAACTTTATTTCAAAAGCTCCAAGCTTTCCCGTTCGCGTGGTACGTGACAGGCAGCATATGCACGCCTTTGAAGCAGCGTGGGTGCTTTTTATTTCCCCGCAAACACCATCTTCAACTTTTCACTACCGTCCATGTTGGCACCTACTAGCACCGTAATAAGATTTCCGCTTTGCTCTCCTGCCACACAGGTTTCCCTCTTGTAAGCGAGTCTTAGTAGTAAGTGCCTTGTAAAACAACCCCATTTCATCAACGTTAAACAGGTCCCTTCGTTCGTAGGTTTCCAAAATTTCTTGCAGCCTCACCTGTTGCCAGAGGTTACAGACATCTCTGTTTACAGCTGCAGTTTCTCCGGAAAGTGTCTTGAAGACAAGTCCATGCCACTTTTTAAAACGGCTCAGCCAGCCATCGCTCACCCTGAAGTACTCGATCCCCATACGAGAAGCAATCTCTTCCAATATGGGGCCGCTGATCGGGAAGTTCACACCATTTGCACGCTTGAACCAGAGGAAAAGCACATCCTCAATTTCGTTGTTCTCATCCGCATTCTATCCGTGGCGAAGTTCCCAAGTCTGACAGCTTCTTCAATTTTCCCTTTGTTCTAGAGTATCCTCTACAGCGTGGACTAAGGAATATCGAACTTCTTCGCAATTTCTGTCTTCGATAGGTGTTGCGATCAAATTCTTGGATGATCCTTACTTTCGTTGCGAGCGAAAGCGCATTGTGCTGCAGTTTTTCTTTTTTTTGTCGTTTCTATCTCAAATTTACGACGTGCTGTCGATCGTTGCGTGGTGCGCGTGAACATGTGCGATCGCTGGATTAGCTTGCCTAGCTTCCGTACCTGTTTCATAGTTGCTAGACTGCCATGGCCATTTCCGATGTTCATGAATTGTGCCCATTTTAGTTTCGTTTAACCGATGTAAGCAAATAGAATGTTCCCATTACCTGAAACTTTTTAGCATTAAATATATAGGAGACCAACCAAATGTGCTCACGAAGTTTCGTTTATGCGGGTTTTCCGTTTAAGTGAGTTTCGTTTAATGGGAGTCCACTGTATTTTTGAGTGAAACACGAGGTTTATACCAAGGTCAACAGCAATCAGCTTCAACGCCCTCACCTGCCGGTCAAACTCGATCATTTCGTAGAGCACCTCTGCCACGTCGGGCAAGAGCGCAGTGGGCAGGCAGAAGATGGACGACTGGATCAGGGTGGTCACAATCGTCTGGCCCTGGCTCGCCAGCAGGGCTCCCACAAGCGACTGCCGCTCCGCAAAGTCCGGCGTCTCCTGCGAGCACCAGCACACAACACAACTGAAAGCAATGTCAAAAACATGGTGGCCATGGCGCGTACTTCTGTCTCCTGCATTCACTCTCAGAGGACGCGGTAATCAAAAAAAAGTCACAGTTTAACCACAAGGGCGAAGCAATGAATGCGATAGCAACAAATTGTAATGTTATACGAAGTGAGGCTGGCAGCTAATTCTTTTGGATCCAATCTCACGCAACTCTAAACGCTGGTTTAAGAGAATACGGCCGCTCCAGGACACTCTTCACACCACATGCTCTTCGCGTTGAGAGCGCAGCACGACGAAGGGTATACCGGCCACCCGCTGTCGGCTGCCGAGATAGGGAACATTCCCCCCCCCCCTTCCCACCCCTCGCGTCTTTTCAAGCTCGCAAACGACAGGCGGAGCCGGTCGGTCGAACAGTTGGGGGGATCTTATCGCATGCGCCTCGGAGCGACGGAGATGGGCCGGCTCGTTTGATCTCCGCTTCAGCCGCGTTCATCACTCCCGCTCGCGCGCTATTACCCGCTGGTAGAACGTATGATGCGCAGAGGGGCTCTTATCAATTTGGACTTCATACGCGACATGATAACGGCGGCGGCGGCGGCGGCGGCAACGGCGACGGCAAAAACCCGTCGAGACTGTCCATATAATTGCTATCGCAATAAAAGCATGGCCCTGCCTTGGCCACGCGTTCGGCGCATTCTGCCGACATCACACTAACGCCGGTGTTGAATCATAACTCGGGAGCCCTTCCTTACTGGAAATATGGGGACAACTTTTCTTTCTTTTTTTTTTCTTTTTATCGCACTGTGCAACACTCCCTCCTAACTTTTTCCTTCCTCCATGCTGGGAGTATGACCTTCTCCCATATGCTTCTCAGCACAACGCTTCTGCTGCAACAGGCAACAACGACGGCCATGTGTTCATATTCCAGGCAACAACGAGATGTGCCAACGTGACATGACAAGTGACCTCGATAAGTGATCAGACTGCCATATCCAAAACGGGTGATCACCAACAAAACCGTGATCGAGAGAGCATCGATTATTGGAAAATCGAGCACATAAAGAGGCATGCGACCAGCATACCTCTGAGGGCCACGTTTCTGAACGCCAGCCGGCACAGAGTTTGTCGTGCACAACACCTCAAGTGAAACCTATTAGTTATAAAACTTTTGCTTAATATCGATTATGGTTCTGAATATCCAACCACATTCCGCACGCACCTTCTTGGACCGTCCGCAGTGAATGAGGTCGCAGAGGAACTTCATCACCGACGTGTTGGCTTCCCGATGGTCCAGCGGGCAGGCAGCAAGGGCACACTGGATGATCCCCGACAAGGCAGGGTTCTTCAGGAACACCACAGGCATCCGCTGGATGTACCTGAGGGAGTGAACAGCCATAATTTTAACAGCGAAGCGGTTCTTAGTCAAGACTTCCCTGTCCGTTGATGGCGTAGCACCAGTCACGTGGCCTTGCGGTGTGGCGAGAGTGGGAACTCGGTAGAAAGGGTAACAGCTGCGCCGCACCAAAATGGACAATGGCGAGGCTCAGCGAAAAAAATGAACCAATGATAGGCGCACAAAAATGGACGAGGGTCAGGCTTGGTGGAAGGGGTGAACCAATCAGAGGCACGCAAACATGGGTGAGGGTGGGCCTCAAAAAGGGGGCATCACTCCGTAGTTTCTAAAGTGTTCGCAAAGTGGAGCTGGCCACATCTTTTAAGAAAAATTACGCAGAAATTTTACTTTTTATTCAAAGAAACAGCCTGCCATTGGCTAACACCTCGCCCATCACCTCTTCGGTTGTAATGATTCTCAGAATTCTATTTTCCCAGGCGAATTTTCGCCCAGACACAACCTTGGAATTCTGCGTACGGAGCGTACTGGAAGATCCCCGCCAGTGCATTTCCCACCAAAACAAGCATGACTTTTACGTTCATAGCACAGGAGATCAGGAATCAAAGGTTTATAGTTAATTCTCCTTCGCAGAATTTCGAAAGCAATTTCTTTTTGCGTTTAGTCATTCCAAAGGCTCAAGCCCACTCCCCCAAGGAAGTTTGCAACAATATGCCAAATTAACCCGCAACAGTTGAGAATCAAACCTGTGACACTGAGCTCACCAGAGAATGCCAGCAAAGCCAAAAAAAAAAGGGGGGGAGGGGGGCAAGGTACAGTAAACACAATATGAAATAATCTTTTGAGTGAAACTGTTGGCTCCCTGACAAGCGTACTGCAAGTTGAGTAATGAAGAAGATGAGCCAAACAATAAGCATTAGGGACCATATTTTTTCCTATAACCTGCACAAAATATGCATAAAATTCAGAGCTAAAATCAGCGTACGGGCTACATGCAAATTCATTGCACTAAGATGGTTTGTCAGCACTAATTCATGATAATGCAACAAAGGTAGTTTCATGGTAATACACGGACATCCTTATTTTTCCATGGTTTGCAGTTCAGGGGTGTGGGTTTATAGGCAGGCGGTAGACAAGAAACGTAAGAAATTACAATACATAAACTACTGTTCAGTTGCAGTAGTTAAGCTACACAGCTTAACTAAGCTGTACAGCCTTGTGCAGCTTAATTATCTGATTAGTATAATTAACACCATTACCAGCATCATCATTTACTTTACTAAGAAAGCACTTAACTGAAGAAACATAGAAGACCAAACAGGTCACTGACCTTGTGCATAGCCTGAACAAGTCGTCGACTGTGTCAGGGTGGTTACGCAGGGCATCAGCGTTTGCTAGCAGCCTGAAGGCAGGCCCACAGAATGCCTGCAACAGGAATAATAATCATTAATAGCAGCAGAAGCTGAATTACAAGCCCGCCGTAAAAAGATTAGCATAAATGCCCGACAACCGAAGGAACAAAATTGCAAGCTAGCATTAAAAAACCCGACCTTTAGAATGGGCTACGTTTCTGCCAGACACCTCAACACAAGATTGTGCCTCGCACTTATTATTGGTACGTTCAGTAACAAGAGCACCGCATGTCGCAGTTTTGACACTCCCATTATCGGTCACTTGTGCTCATCTTTTCTGCATCAATACAATCAACTAGCCCAAGCAACAAATTTTACTGTTTCCAAAACTACCTTCTCAAGTAGTGATCTGACACAGTTTATCTCTTAGCGCCTCTATTCCGCAAGTGAGATTTCACACCAGTCCAGGTGGTACCACTGACCTGTAGCATTTCGATAAGGCCTTGAACACATCCCGTCTCCGAGCCGTACTCGTCCACCAGAATGCTTCCCAGGTAGAGGAAACAGGAGTGCTGGTGCACTTGGTAAAGCTGCACCATCTGTGAGGAAAGAGATAGCAGTTAAAGGGATACTGATGTGAGATGATAGATTAGTTTAATCAATCAATCAATAAATATGATGGTTGTTATTTTTCATACAGACAGAACCACAGAACTCTTCAGCATAGTGGCAAGGGTCACTCAGGGGGTTACAAGTGTCCAAAGAAAGGAGATGGAAATGTTACAATAGCTTTGTCACAAATATGTCCACAATTTTTTTCTTTCATTTACTTGAAAAAAATGTTTTTTTGAAAGCTGTATTTTTTGTTAATTTGGCAAACATAGCGTCATTGCAATAAAAGAATGCGAAGGTCAACATTTCATTCTTTTTATTTATTTATTTTTTTTTGTCAAAAGCCCCAATGCCAATGTATTAGCTACACAAATTGCAATGCCTTTCTTTTTTTTGTACAGTCAACTTCCGATTTTTCGGACATGCTTGAAAATTCGGACGCTTTCGCGGCACCGTCACAAGCCCCATAGACGTCCATGTATAAGAACGTCTGAAATCTCTTCGGCGTCCGATTTTTCTGACTTCTTGCCCAAATTTCTGGTCGGAAACGGCATTATTTAAAGCCCCAACCTCTGCCGCATCTATCGTCTCGTAGGTTTGAACCAGCGCTTTCGCGAGTCTTTTTGCAGAAGGCTTGTGCGAATATTCGAATGCTTCGAATATTCGAACGAATATTGCAGTATTCGAATTCGTTTCGATTCGAATTTAAATTATTGAAAATTTCGAAGTATTCGAAACGAACGAATAGATGCATATTAGTCTGCATGTAACCTCCTGTAAAGGTGGTTTCACTGCAGTGAAGTGGTGCTAAGCCGTGAAAACATATATCCAGGGGAAATCCGCACTGCCGCGAAGCCCCACTTCACGGTTAAATGAAAATATTACCCTCAAATCTATTCATTTTTCAAGTTTAAAAGCTTGTTATACCGGCTTATATGCTCTTAGTAAATTTTAAGATGTAACATATTTTACAGGTTATCACTCGCATTCTACCGAAAGTCAAATCCTGCTACTATTCAAAGTCGTTTCCACTTAATTTGAAGCAAAAAAAATGGCATTTGCACAGGCGTTGTTTCAATTTTTAAAAAATATTGTGCAGGTTAGTTCAGTCATGACAAATATGCCCACTTTTGTTTATTATATGTGATATATACTATTCGAATTCAATTCGAAATTATTCGACTAAAGTCACTATTCGCTTCGCTTCGAACATAAAATTCACTATTTGCACAAGCCTAGTTTGCAG
The DNA here is from genome assembly GCA_030522465.1 of Rhipicephalus appendiculatus. Classification (NCBI taxonomy): domain Eukaryota; kingdom Metazoa; phylum Arthropoda; class Arachnida; order Ixodida; family Ixodidae; genus Rhipicephalus; species Rhipicephalus appendiculatus. The sequence continues at coordinate 669,923 of JALIZH010018336.1, read as the reverse complement.
CCGTGCAGTGTCCGATAGTCGGCTTTGCCGCAATGCTTACGTGTTATGGGGTGAAGCAGATCAAAACTACGAAGGGGTTATTATCACGGCGCAGTGCGGCGATGTCTTTACGGATAAGCACCGGGAATGCATGGAGGCATGATGGCAGCAGGTGGCAAACTCGTCAGTAGGACTTAATCAATGACAATTCTTTATGATAAGCATCCTCAGCTAACTGCTCGGTAGTTGTAAACATACTGCACGCTTTTAAAGGGACTGTCTACCGTCGTTCATCACTTTTCTGTTTTGTATTGCATAGAAAGTGTACCGTCTGAAGTGTCGAACCTTGCAGCGGCTTCTCTGGAAAGTGAGTAGAAATTTTTAAACCAGAATTTTGCGATCTGCATTCGGTCCTCTTCCATTGGTGTGATGAATGCCCAGAACACTGGTTGGTGGAGGCGATGACGACTGTAGTGCCGGTGAAAGCCGCAAACTGAAACAGCACGCTCTTTTTGCAGACTTCATCAATTTTTGTTTAATAATAAAACAAATACCGTAGTGGTCGTTTAAAGCACGCATATTGTCAGATAAAGTTATTACCGCGGTTTCTTTAGCTTTGTTTAGTCTGCCTGACAAACCACCGCAGTCGAGCAGAAAAGTTGGTCTGTTCCAGCAACACTGGTACGCCGGGGTTGTGAAACGAACTGTAGTGGTTCCACTCATGCCAACCGCGCTACTAAAATGAACCTGAGGAGTGCTTCACAAAACAACAGAAGGTTCCTGCTGTCTTCCAGTTATGTTTAGGTGTTCTGTGTTGTATATGCGATATGAGAGCCAGCATGGACGCCCTGGTGAAGCGGAATGTGATGGCAAAATCTTCTTCAATGTAGCACCTTGGTGAATGGTGTGCACTTTACTGATGAGGACTCATGCTACGTTACTAGATTACGTTGGACTCACGGGCATGGTTCGAAAATTCCCTGAAGTCAGTCACGCTGCTATTCGCCGAAGACAATTTTTTTTCTTCTTATTAGCGGTGCCGGACGCAGTGCTCGCGTTTCTCCGCCGTAGACAAGCAGGTATACAGGCAGGCAAACGCACCGCCGGCAGCGCCACCAAGCGCCTCTCTGAACGCTTGAGGAAAAAAAAGCAATAATTACTCTTTGGCGCAACCTAAAGCTGCCTCAAGTGCGTAAAATACAATTTCAAGTTACACATGTTTGTTTTTAAGCAAAATGAGTCTACCTGCGAGGATTTCTTGTCCTGCCAATAGATTGAACCACATCGCTGTTTGGTGACGCTAGCGATCATTCTTTGTCGACTTTCGACGTCAAATTGAAATTATAATTCTTTTTTTTTGTGGAACAAAAGCATGCTCATTGCACCGATGTGATGAACGATCTTCTCATTTTCGCCACAAGCAGAAAAATTTTTCCGAGCGATAGACAGTCCCTTTAATGGGCGACAACCCGAACACGCTGCACCGCCGTTCGTGTTGCCTCTTTGTGCGAGACTGCTAAGTGCTCCGCACAGACGCGTTGCTTTGAGGAACGAAAGCCGCATCGCCGCGCCCTTGTGCGGTCAGGGACTGAGTGGGCATAATGAGCACCTTCACGGCAAACGCGTGCGTACACTACAGCTAGCAAGCGCCCTGGCAGTGACGGAGTCTGCATTGTTGGCGACGTGCTGCACACAACTAGGAACGATCGGCTGCACACGGCAGCATATACTGCGTGTTGGCGGAGATTTTCGTTCAGTAGCACATCGTTTGCGTGCGCACACGAATCGGGGAAAGTCGGACGATCCGCTCTTCTGCCACAGCCTTTGTGTTTCGCGTCATCGTTCCCGAACGCCCCATGCGAGAGAGCCGTAACTTATCCACGCTTTGCTGGTATCAACACAATAGTTAAGCAGGGTACGCGGCACGTACCAAATGTATACACAAGAGCCTGGGCACTCAGCAAAATGCCTGATAAGTGTGCTGGGAGCCATTGAAGCTATTTCGGGCATGAGTGGCGATTTAACCACTTGAGCGGAATTAAAAAGCATGAATTAGTTTTTTCAGACTGCCCGATTTTTCGGACGATTTCGGGGTCCTCAGGGAGTTCGAAAAATCGGCAGTTGACTGTATTTTGGCCACACTGACTCAACAAATTTCCTGAAGCTTGATACTCTAAGTCTCCGTCTGAAGGGGCCGCAAAAATATGTTTTGTTTCACGGGAGTTTTGTTTGTCGAGAAATGCGTATGTAAGGGTGCAGCAGTCAAATACAAAAACAAGTGAATCAGAGGCAACTCCTTTGTACAAAGCACCAACTGCCTCTGAATAATTTACATTCCCTGAGCTCTTACTGCCATAAATTTTTGCTGAAAACAGTTATGTAGGTTCCATGGATGCCCCAAATACCGTACCGTATTTACACGAATATAGGTCGACCCATTTTTTTCAAATTTGACAATCCAATGTTGGGGGGTCGACTTAGAATCAAAACCAAAACTAGAGCTCTTTTTTTTTTTTGCCGAGCGATTTTTGGGGGGGTCGACCTACATTGGAGTCGACTTACATTCGTGTAAATACGGTATTTACTCGCATAATAGGCGTACCCCCAGTTTGGACGTGAGGAATCAGATTTTTTTTATTTCCGCGCATAATAGGCGCACCCCGAACTTGGCCGTGATCAGTAGTTTGGCTGAACTTGCACTGTTGCAATTCGACGCCCTCTTACGTTAACTGGAGCGAGGAAAAAGAAAAGAAAAAAGACCGCGGCAGAGCTGCGCGGGCTCGCCGAGGAGGATGAAGGGCGGTTGCATGGGCGTCGGAGTAACCTTTGCACCGGCGTGGCTCCGGCCGCTTGCTGGGCGCGCACTCCGCGTGGAACGCGCAATCGCGTGCTTATCAAGTGCGTTTTGAGTTACCTGTTGGGAAAAGCGTCGTCGCGCATTGGCTACCTCGTCCACAAATTTAAAAGCTTGTCGGCTTTCCATCGCGAGCTTTCGCCTTTGCTGCCACTATGCGGACTTCACAAGCTCGGTGGACTTTTGTCGCCGCTGATTTCCCGGCCGTGAACCTTAACATCGTATCACGCGCGCTGCTCTTGAATCAGCGCTTTTCGATGCCCAATCTTCATGTTGTCTTGAACAAACTTCCCGCGACAACATGCCGAAAGTTCTCTGACCGAACTGTAGGCTAGGCCTAATCAGCGTTGGTTGCTTTTCGGTGGTGATCACGGGCGATCAAAGTTGCGGTTTTGTACAGAATCAACGTAACTCTTTGCGGTGGCTCTACTTGAAGAAAAGGGGCCATGGGTGGCGCTTGTAACACTCGAATGGTGGTTCGCGATTCGATGTCTTCGATATGGGGTGCGAGCCCGTGAAATTGAACGTCGGTACCGTTCAGAGCACAAAATTTCGGTTGTGATGAAACGTAATCGGTGAATTTCCGCGATGGCGCTTTTTTTCGTATGTTTTTTTTTTTCCACATTCATTTTGTTGGCGACGCGGGTCTTTCGATGTTAATTTTTGGAAATTTGAATGCTTGTAAGCACACCGCATCGCATGCCTCGATTCTCAGACACACGAGACTGCATGCTCAACACGTTTTACACTCTATGAAGACGGTTGTTTCGGCTGTAGTGCGGATATTCGTGACTTCGGTGATTTACGTTATCAGCGGTCTATGCTGTAGTCGGAAATAAAATTTTTGGAAATTTTACCCCGCGTAATAGGCGCACCCCGAAGTTGGAGCCGCATTTTCTGGAAAAAAAGTGCGCCTATTATGCGAGTAAATACGGTAGCTTTGATGTCACAGTGAGTTGGTGTGGCCACTTCAAGGCGATCATCAGCAGCCCGACACCAGGCGCTGTTGCCACCTGCATTTTATTTTTGCATGTTTGCAGACTTTACAAGCTTCTTATGGCAAGAATGGAATTCTTTGTGCTGTTGTAGGGCAATATGAGTGAAATCATCAGTCTCAGATCTAGCCGGGAGCCCCAAGTCTTCCCCAAATGCTTTGCATCAGCCAATATGGCGGCACCCTTCAAAGCAATGGCTCTTGCCTAGGACCAAATCGTCTGATTTTTCAGTAACTGATGACATTCTTATCTAAAAAAAAATTGAAAGCCTGCCCTATTTACATGAATGCAAGTCAACTTCAGTGTAGGCCGAACCCTACAAAATTGTACATGAAAACAAAAAAGAACAAAATGCGTGAGCGCATTCTCTAATGGAAGTTTTATTGACATCAATGATTGACAGTTGCAAAATGGCATGCATGGCTGTTGCGGGAGTGTCACACATTGATGGAAGAGCCACACTTCCAACCAGCAGTGGCACTCCTGACGGCAAGCAACTGCTTGATAATAAGTGAAAAGGAAAACAAATTTTTCTGCGAAACAAGCGTGCAATAAATATATGCTACGATCAGAGCCGAAAAGCAAACGTAATGTTTTAACCACACCACAGCCTGCCCGATTCTCATTTTTATCACCATAAGTGGTGGCAGCCCCGTATTTACTTCATTTACTTAAATGTAATGTGTGTTTTTTTTGTCTTTTTTTTGTTTTTTTTGTATTTTTTTTCCAGATTCTTGCAACGTAAAGTCGACCCTCGCGTTACAGAAATACTATTTTTTTCTTCCTGGACACAATAAATAGTCACCCCTAGTGCTACAATCCACCTTTTACATTTTCCAGCACAGCTTTCTGCCTTTTTGGTAGGGGCAAACACAATCGGTATCACTGGAATGGAAGCCGTCGAGATCCAGAAGTGTTTCGTGACTTTTCTGCTAAGGGAAGGGCGCATGCGCCATAGCATAGTCAAAAAGGATTTCAACTTCTGACAAAATAGGTTTCCTTACAATCGTGTAAATACGGTAAAGACCACTGAGACGAAAGACACACCTGTGTGACGAGTGGTTGCAGCAGGGAGTGTGAATGCCGGCCTATGCAGCGCACTGCAAACCGGATGCACCGGCAGCACTGCTCGGTGATCTTCTCATCAGCCTGGTACCGGTGGCACGCCTGGGACAGCACCGGCCACACCTCCTCCACCACGGGCTGGCACGGGTGGGGCTGGCCCAGCGGGATGTTTACATTGGTATTCCTGCAGCCAAGATCAGTAGGTTTATAATAATATCTGGGGTTTTATGTCCCAAAACCACGATATGATTATGAGGGACGCCGTAGTGGAGGGCTCCGGAAATTTCGCCCATCTAGTGTCCTTTAACATGCACTGACATCGCACAGTACACGGGCTTCTACCATTTCACCGCCATCAAAATGTGACCGCCATGGCCGGGATAGAACCCGCGACCTTTGGGTCAGCAGCTGAGCACCATAACCACTGCTCCACCACGGCGAACAAGATGAGCAGGTTTAACATGAACCAGCCGTCGGGCTTGGTGTGAAAACACATCCTACCTACAGAAAGCGGCCACTGCTATGAACATCGCTGCCAAATGTTGCAGTCAGGCGCTCCAAATAAACTTTAGAAGCGAAGCGTGAAGTTGCCATTTTTTTCTCAGGCGTCCTCTTTTCACACGGAGGCCCGTGCTCACACACTTCGTAGCTGCCAGCGCCCCTATTTGACACAGAACAGCGAGTAGCATGCTATTGGCCAATAGCCAGCATAAATCGTGTCGTTTGAATCAGGCGTGCTTCTTGCCACATGCCAACGCAGCACTCCATAGCCTGTTGACGTTACACAGTGAGTCACACTCATGCACAGGAATCACAACGTGAGAGAGCAATTGTGTTTCATCATGCATGCTCAAGGCCACGACACATGCTGACGTAACTTCTTTCCCCAGTGCCATCTCTCCCTGTGTAGCTTAGAGCGCACTCGTCGGGACGAAAGGAGAGGGAAAGCACTTAAGCTGCATGACAACTTCCTGTAACTCCACTTGTTTTTGATGGATACGAGAAATTTCAGCCAATTGATTACCAAGGCAATGAACTCCTATACTGATGTCATTCAATGATCACTTACAAAAGTGATTCGGGACCCTTTTGAACAGACACTAAACTGAACCACTAAACCAGTTTAAATTCATAAATCATTCTTCTTAAAAATAAAGAATAAAAAATAAAAAATTCTTCTTAAATTCATGAATCATTCTTCTGTCATTAATTTTGCAATCATAGAGTCCTTATTAGAGGAAATAAATGAAGATCCACACTACATCTTCGTCACTGGTGACAATACCTTTACACCTGAAAGTGAATACGTCCTGAGAAGTTGTGTAGCACAATAAAATGGACCACAGGACAGGTCCCAACAAAGATGAGCATTACAGTCGGTTCTGCACGCTAAGTGGTTACGTTATAAATGGTGTGAACTGTATCTGCTAGTTGAAGTTTTGCACTCGCATTGTTTGTTTCTTCGCATGGTCCATTGTTTCTTGTTCTTTTTTGACACCATTTCATTATGGCTGAAGTCAGCCAGCATTAACCAGCCCAACTCTCTGCCCTCTTAGAAAAAAATGTGGTAAGAAAAAAACGTGGTAGCCGACTCACCTGAAGATAGCGGCCAGCCGGTCAAGGTAGATGATTGGCTCGGACCGGCTTCCCTCGGCATTTGTCTCTTCAGCATTGATGACCTGCACAACGCGGAAGCGTCACAAAAGGCCTCGAGGGGAAAACGAATGAGCAAAAATGCACAAATTAGAAACGTGAAAGCATGAAAATCCTAAATCTGGGTGTTCATCCGATTAGAGAGTTTATTCGAATGGGGTAACCTGGAACATAAAAAGCATTACACTTATGGCAAGTCACTACCGACATGGACAATGACAGAAAAGATGGTTCCATGGTTTTAACAGCGAAGCCATTTAGCAAATTTTTCCTTGCGAGTCAATTGCAGAAAACTATCATCTTAACGGATATGTGCCACTGTACAGCCCACCAGAAAACTACAACCATCATAAACGGGTATGTGCCACAGAAATTGGGTAAGTCCCACTACTCGCCACTGGTCCACTAAAAATGAAGATAACAGTTAGCCCAATGACAAATGGCTGCAAAGCAACGGTGGCGAGCCGTAGACCCCCGAGTACGTACAATGGGAGAATACTAGATAACAGAAAAGGCAACAGTGGCTGCAAGAAGACCCCAAAGTGATGGAAGCTCTCCACCAACGCCGATGTGCCCGTAGATCTATGACAGGTGCGAACGCTCGGTTTCAGCGCGAGTTTCTGTCTCTGGAGCTTGGACATCCGTGTCGTGTCTGTGACTGTCTGCAGTTTAACTCGAATCTCACTGGGTTGAGAATCAACGTAGAAACAACCTGCATCACTTAGCTAAGGCCTAGAAACAACATAGAAGGAACCAGATTAGTCTTCAGGATTGTCCAGTTCCACTGTTCCAAGCCTTGCGCGGCTTAGTGCAAGCTTCGGCAATTTTTTCTTTTTCAGAATAGGTATTTCCTCCGTCCTCACACTAGCTTCAAGGTAGTACAGTAAAACCTCGTTTATCCGGATCTCGTTAACTCGGACCCGCGGCGCGGTCCCGGCAAAACTGTGTATATTTCAATGGTGTCAGATGCTCATTAATTCGGAGGGATTTAGCCGCGCACCGGTTAACTCGGACAACTCCGGAGAGCGCAATCAGTACTTCATGCTTAGAATCCCGCGATCTCGGCGGCTTGGAGGCACAAACCCTGCTTGCCGTAACCGACGGCGGAACCGGAGCTTTAGAGAAACCGAATCCGAACGAACAACTGCAGCAGAATATGATCATGATGATAGTGAATGAGGGGGAAGTGGCTAGGTGGCGCTAGTCACCACCCGGTGGAAGCGCTTGGGCTGCCGGCGCATCCAGTGTCTAGTAAAAGCGCAATGGCGGCACGCACGGACGACGGGACTATGGTGGAACGGGACGATTTCACCATCACCACAGTGACCACAGCTGCTCGCTACGCCTACGCTGCTATTTTCTTTGTGTTGTGACTTCGCGCGTAGCGTTGCTTTCTACGGCTGTGCTTGTGCGCGTTGCCACCGCCGTCGCGCTTCACAATGATGGCGACCGTCACCGGAGTGAAGCGGCCACTACACTGTACGGCCACAGCAGCCAGCGTGCGCACCACCACCTGATGGGGTTGAAGAAAATCGTTCTAGCACAAATTCGGTCGACGAGGCGGACAAAAATAACGCAGTTTTTCATGAAATAAAGGTTCGTCTGTGCCGAGTACATTTTCCTTTTGTTTTCATGGGCCATTCGATAATCCGGAATTCGGTTAACTCGGACATTTTCTCCGGTCCCGTGAGATCCGGGTTAACGAGGTTTTACTGTATTTTTGATCCTATCTATAATGCCACTGCACTAATAGTGTAAGTGGTACCCTTCCGTCTTTACACGCTAATGAGCAGCCTTCTGGGTAAAATTACGACTGCAAACAGTAGATCACGTGCAGTCAAAGACAAATGAAATGTGAGCAGCTCCTGTAAGCGATGATTCATCAGCACAATCCCACAACAATAATTACGCCGCAGCAAGAAACTGCTGGGCTTCACATTCACAGTAAGCACACAAACCGAAATAGTGCTGACATCACCAATTCCGGTGAAAATTAAAGAATGCATCTTAATTAGCCCTAGCGTGTTCATACTTCAACTGTCCATGACCAAATGTACAAAGGCAGGGCTCAATGTTTCTTTAGTTACCTCAGCTTTCATATCCTTTGCTCAAACTTTACAGACCAGATACAACTTGATATTCCATTGTCAACAGATGCCAGAAGAGGGCAGGCTCTAAACGAAACTTGATTCTCAGTTTTATGCCCACCCATAGAAGAAGTTAAAATGATTGTTGACATAAAAGCATGCACATGCAGATATAGAAAAGGAAAGAAAAGCGCAGAATCTCACCCGCGTTAATCGCTCCGTCTGGAGCCTGCACAGTTGCCGCATGCCATCCGTGATTTGCTCAGGACTCATCTTGGCCAGAACCAAAACAGCGCCTGCAGGGAAGGCCAGCATTGAACAAATTTACAAAACACGAAAAAACTTGGAGGATTCTGGCGCTTCGCTTCCAAGAGCAGAACGTGATAGCATGCATTTCTATAGTGAAAAAATTAAAACACGGTCAAAGCATGCATTTCTATAACTAAATGCATGCTTTGAGCGTGTTTTAAATTTTTCACAGCACTATCTGTTCAAGCGAAGGACTCAGCAAAATGTATCAGAGTAGCTTCATTGCATGGATTAGCCCAGCTAGTTTTCAGTTGGGAAAGAATGAACCGTCAGGATTCAGTTCATTATACAGTCACCGACTGATTTTTCGGACCTGGCGGGGACCGCGAAATAGTCCGAAAAATCGAACAGTCTGAAAAAAGTGGTTAAGACATTAAAATGAAGTTTATTTGGATCAGAGAAGCGTAAAAAAATCCCCCAAAAATGTCATGCTTCATGCTGTGGTTGGAGACGAACAGATTTGGTTGTACAGTGAACTCCCGTTAAGACGAACTCGGTTAAGACGAATTCTCGCTTTTGCCGAACAACATGGGAACGTTTGCTTGGTTTCCCATAGACTCAATGGAAAAAAGAATCCGCTTAAGACGGACCGCCGAACAGCTCTCTTCGGATAAGACGAACTTTCGCAGTGACCGACAATGCTGGAGATTCTGCGCAAGGAACATTGCAGTCTTGGTGGGGCTTCAGGCGAACGGGAGAAATAAAAAAAAAAAAGAAAAAAAAAAAGAAAGAAAGAAAAAAAACGCTTCCTGGCGCAAACACCCGAAGTGAATCACGGAAGCGAATCGCGACGCAGAGGGAGGGAGCGAGATAAGCGGAAAAGAAACGCAGCGCATAGCAGCTCATAAAGCCCGGCAGCTCACCCCCCAGCATGCGGGTGGGGAAAGTGTGGGCTTTATCAGCAAAGAAAGCAACAAAAAGGGTTGGGGACACAAAGGCTGGGGGGACCCAAGCCTTTGTGTCCTTTTGTATTCTTCGCCATTCTTTGCCCCCCCCCCCCCCCTCCCCCCCGCTAGAGCTCAACTGAGAAAAGCAGAGCACAAAACCTTGGGCCCCTTAGGAGGGTTTCTGGTCCACTCTTTACAGAGGCGAAAACGAGGGGGGGGGGAGCCAAACAAAAGCGACAACCAGAACAGAAATTTCCTGTGCCTTACAATCGCAACCGAAACCACGTTTGCCGACGCTAGCACTCCGGTCAGAGGGGTCAGGTGCATTGTCATCACCCTCCCACAATGGCGGCCGAGCACATGTTGGGTGCAGTTCGCGTTGTTTCGCATAGGGCCTGTGCGCGTCGTATCTTTTCCCAGTAAAGTGCAAATTGTGACGCGCCATTTCCATTATAAAAGCTCACGACAAAGGAAGGTTATTTTGCACACCGAATACAGCTGAGCTGCATCTTTTTCGTGTGCCCGAGGCTTGTGACCGTGAGTAGCGCAAACGGAGATCTTCAGCTGCACGTCGATCAGGAAACGTTAATACGGGCCGAAAACAGGAAAATATGCGGACCTAGAAGAAAAGCTCGAACTTTCTTAAGCAGCTCAGCGTATATTGGCTTTGTTGGCACATGATCGAGGCTTATACAGAAGTGATATTAGAGCCAGCAAAGCAGGCTCACCGAAAAAATGAACTGCCAGGAGAATAAATTTTCCATTCTTTGAAGGAAATTGTGCTTATCTCTCCCTTTTTTTTATCGTTTTCGAATTGTCAACATGGGGCCATGCTACGGACTTGTTGTTAAAATGTGTTAGCAATACATTCAAGAGCATTATTATGAACCCACGAAATCGGGTGCTCGTTAGATTCGTGTAAATGCGCTACTGGAAGGCATAGTTTTTATCAAGCTGAGCCAAATAAATGCTTTTTCTGGTTATTTTCACCCAATTTCAAGACTACTCAATTCAGTGTTGTCAAGAAACATATTTGGATGCACTTGGCATGTTAGCATGTCTTTCTAAGGGGGCACTTCTGATAAGCCGAACTCCTGATAAGACGAACAAATTTCTGTGGTCCCTTCGAGTTCGTCTTAACGGGAGTCTACTGTATTTGGGCTACGGTAACATCGTCAGCGCGTTGGCAATCGCTACCGCCGACCGTTGCGGGCGGCACAGTGGGTGGCTCCATGGCCCCAAGCAAACAAAACTTGATGCTGGTCGCAAAAAGATGCATGCAACGTCTCGCCTGTTCGATGCGATTTAACGACGCGGTCTGGGGTTCTTTTACCTGCACCGACACCGCACTGTATACGCGATCCTCCAGCATTCCGCCTCCATCAAAACGCTACCGCCGCGGCCGCGATCGAACCCGCGTGTTTCAGGTTAGTAGCCGAGCACCATAACCACTGCGTGCCACTGAGCAACCGCAACAGTAGGAAACATGTGACGCGCACGACGGCCCAAACATACTTGACACACCACCAACACGACCACGTGCGTCACGACAACCGGAAAAACAAATGCACTGAGGGGGAAAAAAAAAAAGGCCTAGCGGATGCCTACCGGCGTATTAATGATGACGATAAGGCTGACCGAAAAAGAAAGGTTTTGCCAGCCAAGGAAGATCGGACACTGCCTCCGAAACTGGAAGATTGTCCGCGTTTCCGATCTTGGAGGCCACACAACTAGCCACTGGAAGCCAAACTCGACCAAGCCAACAGAAAATCCAACATGGCGGCTTTCAAAATCGAGCGGCACGGCTCAAAACAAGCGATTTAGTCTGGAAAATCGAACTTTAGGACATAAATTCATCCGAAAAAACCGTCGCGAAAATGCATTAGTGCTATGGGAACCTTGACGGTGCATTTATGAAGTCCGAAATATCCAACAAGTGCGAATTTTTGGAGTCCGAAAAATCCGTCGGCGACTGTATTCAAGTTTAATTGTATCTACAAAAGCGATCGTCTCAAAGCAATCACGCCGAAGGGCATGAGGCTTATGACAAACCTTTGAGCAGCCCGAGAGCCGCGCTGGTCGAGACGCTCAGGGTGTCCACGGCGCTGACGATTTGCAGCAGTGCCGGGAAGTGTGCCACCATCTGCGTTCGGCAGGTGGCGCACACGTTCTGCAGGGAGGCTGCGGCCACGCTGGCCAGGCTCGGCGTCTGCAGAGCCTGCAGCAGGAACGTCAGCACTGGATCTGCAAAATGGAGATAGAACACTTTTCAAGCACAGTCGCAGCAAAAGACAGACCGATGTGGTAAAACTTTTCTTTACAGTAGACTCTCAGCAAACAGAACCTGAAGGAACCAGGAAAGTAAGCCCTGCAACACTTTTTGAGCATGGTCAGAAAACGCTGCCGATCGGTAGCCGAGGCTCCCGAGAACACGCATGCCAAATATTAGAGCATTTTAGTTTGACGTTTTTACGGCCCGCTCCGCTCCGAGTTGGTCCGCTAAGCAGCAGCAGAGCGGCGGATGGCTTTTTTCGTTTTAGTTATGTGTTTTCCATAGCGGAGCGCAACTTCCACAGTTGCAGCGCCCTCTGGCCAAGTTCAGCCTCGTTATGTAAAAGGAAAATCCATATCGTAACTTTTACAAAATAAAACAAGTATGCATAACTCGTTCACGAAGTATTCGGTCTTGCTCTTACAATGCGTTAGCAGTACATTTCATCGAAAAAAATTAAACCGTCGACTTGAAGATAGCCACGCGATAGTCAGCGAGGTTGCATTCCAGAGTCAGTTCAATCCGTTTGGACGCCAACGCTATGGTGGCAAGAGGGGGGTAGTGTGATGGGCGCTGTATTCTCGCCGTGGGAGAGGGGCGCGCGGCACGCAGTGAAAATTCTGGCCGCCACAAGGGGCGCTGGTGTAGTAATAGGTGCTCGCCACTCTCGCCACGCATGCTTGGGCTCGTTCGTTCTCTCTGTGCTGCGCCGTTGCCTCGTTCGGATGCTTCGCCTTCGCCGTCGTTGTTTGTTTGGCCACTCGTATGCACTTCTGGAAAAAATCTTTCAACAAAGAGAGGAGTGTCCAGAGGGAACGCCAGAAACGCTTGAAGTTGAGGAGGTGCAAGTACCGTATTTACTCGAATGTAATGCGACCACGATTGTAACGCGAGGGGTGACTTTTCAGTAACTTGAATAACACATCTCGAGCTAGTTGGTTGTGCATACTGAGGTCAAAACAGCGCACACTTGACAAGGACGGACGGAGAATAGACAAGACACAGGCGCTTGTGTCTTGTCTATTCTCCGTCCGTCCTTGTCAAGTGTGCGCTGTTTTGACCTCAGGACTTTTCAGTGCCGAAAAAAAAAAAAAGAACACGAATGTAACGCGAGTAAAGTGGGGGGAAAAAAGTACCTTTATTTGCTGCACATGGTAGTGGCAAAGACATCCCAGTTTCTAAATATAAAGTGAGTTTTGTTCATTCGTCGCTTTCATCGCCATCATCGCCGGTGGTCGAGCCCTCTTTGTCACTTTCTTCCTCCCAGATGAGGTCATCCTCCGTGCCATCCATATAGTTCGATATACAGCACTTTTTAAACGCGCGAACTATCATGTCGTGCGGCAGGTTGTACCAAGCGGCGGACACCCACTCGGCAATCTTCGCGGCACTAGGTCGCTTTATCCTACCCGTAGGTGTCAAAGCCCTATCTTCTCGCATCCATTCTCCGTAAAGCTGCCGCATTCTATCCTTAAATGGTTCGTTCAGGCAGACGTCTAATGGCTGCAGCATGGACGTCATACCTCCGGGAACAACAGCGAGCTGCTTGGCAGATGGCGGCAACTTGCGCCCATCCTCCAAGCAGGCTAGCATCACAGTTAGCCGCGTCTTCTCGTTGCCTGTTGTCCTTATGCGAACTTGGGGGGCACCTGTTTCGCTGACAGTCCTTGACATAGGCATGTCAAGGACTGTCAGTAGATTCCGCCACATCTAGCCGTCGAACCGCGGCTGAGTTCCCGATTTCCTCAGCCATCAGTATTGCACTTCTCTTAAAGCGGGCATCGTACTGAACTCGTCGCGCTGCCATTTGCTCGAGCCAAAGTCGCGGAAGCACAATGGAAATTAACCGCCCTGCAAAACACGTCGCGAACAACAGGATTGGATTGGATTCGATGTTGCCAGCATGCATATGTTGCCAGCACAAGGTTGAAAGATCGCTAGGTTTGTCGTAGCCATTTTAACTCTTTCGCTACCACGGGAAAAGGGGTCGTTTTTACTAGGTGCAAAAAAAAAATTTTTCTGCTATATACTAATGCCTTATTTACATTGTTTGGTACCAAAACGTAGCTAAAAGAACGCTCTGTCCAATAACATCATTGTTGTATATATATTTATTACACACAATAATGAAAAAATGTTTACAAAGAAAAGTTGATACAGTGATTATACATTTAACACTTTAAAAAGGAGGACAACTTAAAAACTAACAGCGTTAAAAAAAAATTCAAGATATACCATTTGTAGCTTTTTATGTTGCGAAAAGGTTGTAGAAGTTTCAAAAATTATTGCCAAGAACTGTTCTTTCTACAAAAAAGAAAGCTAGTGAGGTTGCGTCTCGTGCCATTCTCGAAAGCAGCCCCTCATCGGGATGAAACAAAGATAGACACCGCATGGCTGACACAAAACGGCTCCTAAGCATAATCTTCGGAGGAATGAGGCCCGAAAATAACTCCGAGGTGTTCCAATACAGATGAAGGCGAGGCAACTCAACAATTCTCATGTATATGAGGATTCCAATGCGCCTCATCACTTCATCAGGACTGAAGTTCCTCCACGAACCGTCTCTTTCCGCGTATGTCTGCATCTCTAAAATATGCATCCATGCATATTTGTTCGTGTAGTCGCACATTATGCTGATCAGCTGTGAGGTGAAAAACAACTCGAAGAAATCGACGGCCCGCACGAACTGCCGTGCGTTGCTCCGGAGCGCGCCGCCGACTTCGACCCCCGGGTTTCGTTTGGGTAAAAACTGCACCCGCTTCACTGATGCTGGCAAAAAATCATGTCCGTAGGTCGTGGAGACCCTCAAAATAAGTAATGTGGCTGTGAGTACACGAGACGACGCTTGTAACTACTTGCAGACAACAAAACGTGCGCCGCACATACAGCCGACACTCACCTGCTGGATGTTGCAGCTTGAGTAGACGCGTTCTCGTCGTCGGTACTAAAATCTGAAGTGCCAACATCTTCTTCAGATTCACTGGTGCTCATTTCATCCGAAAAATCGGCTGTCGACGGACTCGATTCGCGAGAAATTCGTCGTCTTTTAGCAGCGCCCGCGCGCGATGACAACGCCATGATCGACGCGCGCCAGCAGCAAACCGAAACTTTTTGAGGCGTGGGAAAACTTGCCCCAAAGCAAAAAACCAAGAAAACATCGCCAATCACGTTGTGTGTTTCCTACTTTCTTACCTAGATGGCGCTAGGTGCCCGCAAACCGCGCGAGAATTTAAACTTGAAATCCGTCGTTCAAACTGATCGATTTGAATAGGCGCGGTAGCGAAAGAGTTCAGGAACCAGTGGGGCGGCACCTCCAAGGCACGATTTGAGGTGCTTCGATTATAACGCGGACCCCCAAATCACTTCAGAGAGGTTTTGAAAAAAACTCTCATTACATTCGAGTAAATACGGTAATTTGACTTCTTAACGTAACACAGAAGAGTGTGATCACAAATTTGTGACAGAAGAATATGATTACAAATGTGTCATAAATAAACACGCTTTATCATTTCTCTTGCGTTTATTTATTATGCATCTAAAGCCGTAAGTTAACAAATGATTTGTCCTAGCGTAGATAGAACGATCGCTAAAATAAGAAAAAGGGTTCAGCTCATCATAGAGCCTCCAGCTGCAGCACACCGATCACTTCTCGAAGTTTCTCAAAGAAAGGGAGACAGAAAATGCAAATGCTTTGAACATTTTATGCTGAAGGGAACCCCTTACAAGTACGAGAAAATAAAGGACGGGGGGGGGGGGGGCAGATAGAGAGAAAAAGCATGGCTGATCCCTCTGTCAAAGGAATCGGTATAACACAAAAGTGCAACATGTCTTCACAGAGGTAGCGCTCAGCGTTTATTGTGCATTGTTTCACCACAAGGGCGAAGGAATGAATGCTACAGCAACAAATCGAAATGTCACGTGAAGAACGGCAAGCAGCTTGAAACTTGCTGCGTGCACCTCAAGCTGAAAGGACGCACGAAATGAGCATACACAGGACGAGCACGGACTAACTGTCACAGCTCGACATCTCAAGCGCGCAGCTCTAACACGAAGAAAGACACGACTGCACAAGTATACACAAAACGAACGCGAACAACTGTAACAATTGTTACTTCGTGTGTGAGCAGCGCACTGCTTTCGTAAACGCGGCCGCTGCGCTGAGCGAAGACACCTTCGCACACTTTTAACCACTGTAACTTCATAGCAAACTTGCGGTGGAAGCACAAGACGTAAGCGCGCCAATGCCCCGATCAGGAGATAAGCGCGCGCGCGCACGAGCGGCCACGCCCCGTCGAGGCGCGCGCTCACCGCAGCGAGAGGCACGGCGACCTTTAGAGCGCGCACTCCGTGCCACCTTCGCGCCATCTCGCTACTGATGACGAAAACGTGCTGAAGTCGAGGAGCTCTGAGGACCGCCAACGGTATATGGTGTATATAAATAGCTTGCCATTAGCAAGCTGAGGTACGTACGCTCTCGTGGCGTGGCTGAGTGGTTTCGCGCCGCGCGCTGCGGAGCGAGAGGTCACAGGTTCGACGCCCGGTGACGGAACGTTTTCTTCTAGTTTTTTCTTTGATCTCAGTATGTTAGTTTATATTTTACGTCATATCCGTGACAAAAATACGTGAGAGGAGCCGTGGTGGACCCCGGCATAAAACACTTTCGTGTTAAAAGAAAGCAGAGCACTGCAGCCAATATACTCGCTATGAACAATTGTAAATCGTTTACATTTCACCAAGAGAGAGAACACTATAAAGTCAGTTTAGCTATACATGTGAGCAAGTGGTTTAGTTCACCTGAAGCAGACTAAACAGTAAAAGCAGCGCAAAAAGAACGCAATGTAATAATAGTGAGTTTTCGAATAGCGTACGCTGAGTTAGCGGGCGTAGCGTTAGCGTAAGGGCGCCATATGAGTTTTGGAATAGCGTTTGACCCCCACAAACACTGACGCCGCAAAGGGGCTTTGCGGGCCGCACGCTATTTCGAATTTCCTGCGGGCGGACTGCAAACGCTAACGGCGGTTGGCGTTAAGACGCATGTGCAGTGGCAGCGACCGCAACAGATAACGTACGCAAAGCTTTGCGTACGCTATTCGAAAAACTCCCTAATAACAACACAGGACACGCCAGTTTCGTCTGAATTAAATGCATTTTGTGTGCTTTTTTGTTTTTTTTTTCATTGCTCAACACCACCCAGAACTTGCAACACATTCTTCTTTGAGAAATAAACACGTAGCACCTTGAAAAGCACGGGCGCGGTGTGTAAGCGATTGTTTGAAACAAGTGAAACTAATGTCTAGCGCCATATGCAAAGCAGGCAAACGCCGCCGCAAGCACCTATTGCGCAGGTAGTGCCATCTGGTGAGACCGCCATCTTTCATTGTGAATTCATGCAGCCCTCCGCTCTCGTCCGTCACACTTCCCCCCTCTAGCCACCATACCAACGCATCAGCGATGTATTCGTCAGCTGTGCCGTCTTCTTTACTTCGTGTCACTTTCCTTCACTCGGCGACTTGAAATAAGCACAAATGTCCGTCAACGGGAAAGCACTTTCGTGGCTTGCGCTGCGCAGACGAACGTGAAGCCACCATGCACGTGGGAAGCACGTTAAGCACTGGAGGCAGCCATCTTGGAATATGCGGGCAGTCGATGCACGCGTAAGGGAGAGCGCGCGCATCGACACCCCTCGCTAGCGGGAACAGTAGCCACGCTCCGCTTAGGCTGCCTGTAAGCAGAGCGTGGGCCTCGCTCCGGTAGCCCGCTTACGGCTAAGCGGAGAGCGCATGCGCACTCGTGCCCCCCGCTCCGCTTACCTGCTGAGCAGAGCGTAAAAACGCCAAACTAAAACGCCATATTATAGCGCAGCTTGTGGCGTGGAATTTACAATAAATTATCAAGGTCAGCTAAAAATTGCATTGTCGTCTCTCGACAAATGATGCTATATACTCAAATGATTGCATCATACACTCAAGTTTCATGCTATTGGATGATTTGAGCATGGCGCGCTCAGGAGTTACTGCGGCTGCCGCGGAAGGCCACCATGTGTCTACGTGCGCGCAATTGCACTGAAAAGCCGCGTGTTCGGAGAGAAAAAAAATAAACAAGCGCTCAAGGTCGTGAGGCATGCATGATGTACCTTCTTCGCTTGTGCCATCCCTCCCTACTTAGCTTCCAGCACTTTCGTCGGGACGAGATGAGAGAGAAAGCAATTGCAGTATGCGACAAATCTTTGTAACTCTGCTCATACTGGACGGATTCTGAAGATTTTTGCAGTGGTCGATTCGTGAGGCAATAAGCTCCTTTAGTGAAGCCATTCCACGGCTACTTGGAAAAGTGTTGCAGGGCCCCTTCAATGGGTAAAGTTCTGACAGGTGTGCTTTAAGTCTGTTAACAGACTGCCAGGAAAATTTGGTGCCTTAACATACCATCAAATGTGGCACATACACTGCAGCCGTTACAATATAACACACTGTTGCTAAACTTAAAGAATAATCCTTAAAAGAGGCAGAAAATCAAGCACGCACCGAGGTACTGCGGGTGCTTGTCGATCCACTCGCACAGTTCGCCCAGGAGCTGGATGCTGGTGTGTCGCACGGCCGTGTGCGACTCCGCAGGCAGCTTCAAGATGGCTTCCACCACCTCGGGGACTGTGTCATTCTCCTCCCTGCAAAGCGGCAAAAGAAAAGAGGAAGAAAATTCAACCAGCTCCGCTTTGTGGACACCGATGAAACAGTGACGCTGGTGGAGTTCCCTTCGTCAGGCCAACGCATTTCTATGTTTTGCAACCACTCTTTGTGGTTTGCAACCACTCTTTGTGAAACTTTGAGGGGGTAGTATAACCGCCACCTTTTATAACTGCAATATATTTTATCGCTTATAACTTTCAACCTGCTACTATTTGAACTGGCTTTAAAATTATTCAGAACTAATTACAGTTGAACCCCTTTATAAGAGGCATGCTCCGGGCAGCAATTATTGCCTTTTATATGAGGTGTCCGTTATAAGCAGGGTACCACGTATTCATTTTCTTATAACCCGCATTTTACTGTAGGCACACCGGTGCCTCTTATATCCATTTGTCTCTTATATCAGTGCCTCTTATAAAGGGGTTCGACTGTACCATCCACTTCAACTGTGATTCGAAACCAAAGAAGTGATGTCTGCTATAGCCTAGTAAATTGCAAAGAACGACACTTACGGCACTATGTTCTTAGCCACGGCAGCCATGGCGAAGAGGGTGGCCTCAGTGACATCCCACGTGGCCGAAGCACCCTGGTTCTTGAGGTTCTCGAACATCTGCTAGCAAGAAAAATTGGGAAGGAAGGAATACAACTCCTTTTGAACAGCAGCAGCAATAAATCAAGCAAAATCATATTGTGTGGCTTGACATGTCAAGGCAACACAGACGAAATCTGACTTCGCACACACAAGATGAAAGCCATAGCCAATTAGCCACTGCAGTGGTTTGCAACTACAATTGTATATGAATAACTCATTAAGTTTAACCCTGTGAGGCCTAAATTATGAAACCAGATGAATGTGTGGCATTTCCTGTTTTATTAGTAGTGATACTGTAGGACATTATCCCTACAATTCAGCAAAAAAAAGAAAAGGAAAGTGCAAGAAGAAACATGCTATCAAGGAAAACAGATACTATAGGTCACTAAAATTATTAAAACTTCACGTAAATTTTGTCTGAAAATGAACGGCACAATAACACTCTTCCAATGCACTGAACGTTGGTGTCGAAAGATCTTTGCTAGGATACCACAAACAGGTAATAGGGAATCAACACTATACAGAGTCTTATTTTTGTGCTCTCAATACCAGGTGCTGGTGTTGAGATAACATACACAACGGAAACGTTTTGACGACATTCACACGTTCTAAACACGAACATGAAAAAATTTGCCCTATTTAGGGCCTTTTTTTTTATTTTTGCTAACAAGTACCAGACCAACAGCCCACCTGGTGAAAGCAGTTCGCAGATCCCACGAGGTAGACCACATCCTTGATGAGCTCTGCAACGCGGTTCCGGAAGTCACCAAAGTCGTCCTTGTCCGAGGGCACCCCTTCCTGCATCATAACCACCATTAACACACATTCATTGCAGGACAAACACCTCACCCAAAAACCTTCAATTGCTCCTGTGCTGCATTAGCCAATCAACAGAATACCGAATTTTCTCACATATAACCCACCCCTACCTGTAACTTGCACCCCTACTACACCAACAGTTCCAGATGCTGTCTCAGTCATGTTTCACTCTTCTACTTCATATAATGGTGCAGCAGCACCATTTCGTACTTCTGTGTCTGCCTATGTCAGCAGGGTGCACATAACACAAACTTCACCCCATGAAATTTCACCATGTGCAGGTGTCACGCCAACTGACAACACAATGTGACGCAAGCACAACGCTTCGCTCGATGCTCCGCAAATAAACCCAAACAAAAAAAGCGAACATTAGGGTGCATTTCTTTAGCCCTGTCGATCCACATGCGTAAGATGCCCAAACTGCGCTCTGTGTACGTGAGCAATTGTTAACACATGGTGAGCATGGCTATTCACTAGGCTTGTGCGAATATTCGAATGCTTCAAATATTCGAACGAATAGCACAGTATTCGAATTCGCTTCGATTCGAATTTAAATTATCGGAAATTTCGAAGTATTCGAAATGAACGAATAGATGTATATTAGTCCGCATGTAACCCCCCTGTAAAGGTGGTTTCTCTGCAGTAGAGGGGGTGCTAAGCCGTGAAAGCACCTATCCAGGTGTATATTAGTCCGCATGTAACCTCCTGTAAAGGTGGCTTCACTGCAGTGAAGTGGTGCTAAGCCGTGAAAACACATATCCAGGGGAAATCCGCACTGCCACGAAGCCCCACTTCAAGGTTAAATGACCATATTACCCTCGCATCGATTCATTTTTTAACTTTAAAAGCTTCTTACACCAGCTTATATGCTCTCTAAGTATAGTAAATTTTAAAACGTAACATATTTTACAGGTTATCACTTGCATTCTACCGAAAGTCAAATCCTGCTACTATTCAATGTTTCCACTTCTTTTGAAGCAAGAAAAATGGCATTTGCGCCGGCCTTGTTTCAATTTAAAAAAAAATATTTTGCAGGTTAGTTAAGTCATGACAAATATGGCCATTTTTCTTTATAATATGTGATATATATACTATTCGAATTCGATTCGAAATTATTCAACCAAAATCACTATTCGCTTCGAATTCGCTTCGAACCTAAAATTCACTATTCGCACAAGCCTACTATTCACCCCTCACACAGGCGATTGAAACAAAACCAGATACACAGAAGGGAGAGACAACATGCAGCATAAGACAATCCTGCATCTGCCAAGAACGGGTGAAGTGTTTAGGCGATGCCCATCTTCATCCGTTTCAGCATATTTTATGTTCCCTGCAGGGCAAAGGCCTCTCCCTACGATCTCCAACCTGCCTGCAATCATGTTGATTTCGTCACGCTGCACTCAGCTAGATTTCCCAAATCTTGGTATCCATTCAGTCACGCTAACTGACCATCAAATATCTGTCCTTTGCATAATGTGGCCTTCCAAGGTCCACTTCTTCAAAGAGTACTGACACGATTTTGAGACATCGTAAAAGGGACGTTTTTCGTTTCCTTGGTATGCGGTGTAAACCCTCTCCACCCACCAGTCAGAAAACATGTATAACATATTTTACTTTGATTTTTAAAGTTTTCGTCACTGAGTATCTGCAAGCCAGCCCCAGCACAATGGATACTATACAGTAATACCTCCTTAACTCGAAGTTGTAAAAACCAGGGAAAATTTCGAGATAAGCGGATTTTCGAGATAAGCAAAGTTGCGCAAATCGCCGGGAAAAATCGAGCGCTTTTCAGAAAAATCACTACCGTAAAATTTCGAGCAAGCGCCCCCCACCCGTACAAGCGCCCCCCCCCCCTAACTCCACTGGCAATTTCAAATACCGTATATACTGGCATAATAAACGCACTTCTTTTTCTGAAAAATTGAAGCAAAGTTGGGGGGGTGCATTTATTATGCGGGGTAAATTTTACGAAAACTTTTTCAGGATGAGCAAAAAAAGGTAGGTAGCTTAATCTTTCGCACTTGACATGCGCGTACACTGTTTGGAAACAGCTTCTTTATTGCACTTCACTCATCTTCGGTGGTTGATGGCGCTATCTTCTGCAAGCTGTCCCCGCGCACTCCATAAAAGCTTTTCGCGGCTTTCTTTTTCGAAATCTTTTGTTTAACCGCGACAGTGGTATCTGCTGTGATCTCGAGGGGCGACCTGAAGCGTACGCTACGACGCACTTTGCAAACTCCGCGACTCTGGCAAACTCGCACGATGACGTTGACATTGCAGCAAGCTACCACCGAAGCATCAAAAGAAACTGTCGATAACAAGTTTAACGACAAAATACGGCCGCTGCCTCGCTCTCCGCGTGAGATGTGACCGTAAAAAGGTAGCCTATATCTTGCGTTTCTTGAAGTACGCGCGGATAACAAGCATGAAGAGCAAATTGCAACCGAAGCGAGGATCAGGGGTGCCACCATGTTACGGAAATCGTCGCGCTCTTTTCTGGGCGACAAACGAATTTTTCTGGTTTTCCAGAAAACTGCGACATGCCTGCGACGGCGATGGATGGCCCTTCGCGACAGAAAATCCTGTCGCCGTCGCTCAAAAAATCGCGTGCATGTGGTTGGGCTGTTTGGGCCTCAAAGTTTCGTATTTGCAGGAAGCGACCGTTGGTTGGCGTGGGCAGTTGTGTGACCTTCGCTTGCTGTGCGTTTGTGAGCCGCGATGTCTCTACACTCGCACCGTTCGTGAATCCCGCTGTGGCACACGGATAATACAGAAAGACAGGGGACGTGGCCGCGCACAGATAGAAGAAAAAACAAAACCGCGCGGCAGCGGGTGAAGGAGGGGGGGGGCGAAGCGAGGGGGGGGTCGGCATAATAAAAAACGGAAAAGATCAATGGGCAAGGAGGCGCCACTTGTCGATTCGCGGGACTGCAGCGAATGAATGTAGGGGGTGCGTTTATTATGCGGGAGAAAAAAAAATCCAAATTTTGACGACTGAAGTTGGGGGGTGCGTTTATTATGCGAGTGCGTTCATTACGCGAGTAAATACGGTATCCGCGCCGTTCCGGGAAAGCGCCCCCCCCCTTCTACCGCTCCGCGACAACGCACCCAGGCAACAGTGGCCTGCCACGAATCCAATCCAATCCAATCCTGCTTTGCACTGCAGCCCGATTCCGCACCATTTGTTGCGTTGTGTTTGCGGTGAGAGGTCAGCTATGCCTATGCAGTCCTACACAGTGGCGAAGATTCGGCGTTGCAATGCGCCGCGCTACGAACGAGAGCCAGAAGACACCCGAGGAACTTTCGGAGGCAGCAAGTGCCTTTTGGTCTTCCGCGAACTCGCTGCAACGGCGCAACGGCTACACCTTATATAACATGGCCAACATGGATCAGACGATGGTGCGAATAGACAACCTCGCCAACAGGACGAACAACGTGGTCGGTGAAAGCACTATACGGATTGCGACCACTGGATGTGCCCGGCGAGGCTACACGGTTTGCCTAGCTGCTTGCGCCACCGGCCACAAAATTTTGCCGCCATCTTGAATTTTGGTGCCGTTCCGAGATAGCACCCCCCCCCAACTTTGCCGGCAATTTCGACTTCGTTGGGGGGGGGGCGCTTGCTCGGAATTTTACGGTACTACTTACCGGCTATTCAGCAGCAGCTTCTAAACTTTCTTCTCGTAAATGTTTAAGAGAAAAGAAAAAAAAACATACAAGAGACGGTAACCGGCTGGGTTTTGCAGCACTGCCATTTTATTTAGCAGAGAAGAACTGCCTAATGCTCGTCTGCTTTGCGGTCGTACTCGGGCCTAGGAAGGCGTCCTCCAGCTGCTTGACGCATCGCATTAGCCGATCTTCCCCGCCACTGCACTCGACGCCATGCTCGCCGCACTCGCGCTTAGTTGCCGCTCCTCACAGTCAGGGAAAAATCCGTACCGCGGGCGTTGCGCAGGTTGAACGGAGATCACACCTCAGAAAAAATCACGAGAACTGCACAAAGCGAACGAGACAAACTGCGCCAAGCGTGGGCAGAGGGGCCCGCTCCGCGCATGTACATACTGATGATGATGATCGTTGCCACATGACTTGCCACAGGGTTGCTTGACAAAATTCATATGTCGCTAGGTACCGACTTCACGATTGCGGAAAGCCTCGATGTAGTGGCGGGCGCGGCTAAATAAGAAAAAAAATCGACGGACTTTAGGCACGGCAGCATCGCGCGGATATTATGAAATGGTCCGGCGGCAGAATTCTCGTTCCACTCCCAGTCAAGGTTTCGAGATATCCGCAGTCCGACCCAAAAATACTTTGAGATAAAGGGCAACAAATACATGGGACGTATAGGAAAAGGTTCGGTGCCGCAGAAAATTTCGACTTAGCCGATTTTTCGAGATATGCGAGTCCGAGTTAACGAGGTATTACTGTACTGATGAGTCAACACAGTTTCACCAAGTTTGTAAACTCTGCGTTATGCATGTAGCCTGAATCACAGAAATCCCTGTCAAGAGTCACTGGACAAGAATTCACTCATCCTTGTTTACGTGCATCGCAAGTTTTTTTTTTTGTTTTGTTAACGTGCATAGAGTTTCTTTGTTAGCCCCTGTTTCAGAGTGCTTCGGAGGCTCTGCAAAACTGACATAAAAGAGCAAATAAGCATTACCACTGAAATAAGCGACCCAATACAGGATAAGGAAGGACGAAGAAAGCTGTTGAATTCACCACTTTCAAACACGGTCAGAGCACTCTCAAATAACCACCCAAATGTGCCATAAGTTTCCGCATCATGCATTGGCACTAGCAGTATACCATGCTTCTACACTGTACACTTTTGAGACCGCGGTGAATTGCGTTTCACGATGCCCACCTTGTCTGGGTCCAACTGGCAGTGTCGGCAGAGGGCAACCAGGAGCATCTGGATGTATCGGCCAAAGAAGGAGTTGAGATTGTCGTTGCTCTCCTTGTAGAGCGCCTCCGAGAGCCGGTACCAGAGGTTGAATGTGATCTCGGCCACCTAAGGAGTGACATAATGTGAGCGGTCGGCATGTTTGAGAAAACTGTTCTTTTCCCCTAGCAACTAAAAAATAGAATGAAAAAAAAATTAGACAACGCAAACCACCGAGAACAATAAGCGAAAGGAAAGAGTGTCTAATTTTCTTGTAGCATGCACCAACTAGCCCAACAAGTTTTACTGAAAAATGGAAGTCACTGAAACTTGCTGTAACCTAACGAATCATCATTAAGCAAATTTGCTGCTATGACTGAAAATCAGTTGCTTGTTTCAGAAGTAGCTTCACTGTCATTGTAGAACAACTAAAGAGACTTAAGAGTTGAGCTCATGCGCTTATGCCACTGTTACAAAGGTATAAATTTGATTTATTTCTTTGTGCAATACAGTCGAACCCACTTATAACGATCCCAGATATAACGACCATATTTACAACCATATTACAACGACCATATTTCAGCGCACTTACGATTTTCCTATGCCACCCATTGAAGCTGCGTCCACATATAGCGAACATTTTTCATTAATTTTTCGAACATTTTTCGGTGTGACAGCAAATCGTTAATTTGCTGTCACACCGAGGCAAGCTAGCTTAGCTTTGCACTGTTCTTCACAGCTTGCTTCAAATAATTCCCGACTTTACCTTACTCATTTGATACATTCACACAGATCGCAAGTCCTACTACCACACGAATCAGTGACTCATTTGTTTGCAATACTCATCCAAACTAAAGAGTTGACAGCCTAGTCAAACTTTAGACTCAAGCCGCTTTTTCTCTCAGTTTTTATATTCTGTGAAGGCTGAGTGAAATAAAATACTACTACCCCCCCCTCCTGCTACTACAGCTCCCACTGCTATTACTACTACTACAACTACTACCATACTACTGCCACCACTACTACTCTGTATTAGCCTAGAACCACTACTGCTACGGCTACTACTACCAGCACAACGCTGTACCAGTCTGGTACAAGTACCGCTGCTCGGTGCTCTTCCCACCAGCCACTCACTTCATAGTCGTAGTGTCCAACACAGGTCAGCAACAAGTCCAAGCAGCGTGGATCGCCCAGACCCTGGAAAGGACAGGGTAGCACATTGTACAGAACAGTTTTAGCAAAATGCCATTAATGTGGCATGCCTCATTCCCCGTCCGATAAGAATATTCACAATTCAAGGAAAGATTTCTTTTGCAAGAAAGTCTGAGTAGTTGTCCAACAATATAACCGGCGCTGCTAGGAGGCTCTTGTAGGATGCTTTTTGCTCCTAGACATTGTGTGTAGCCCTATAGAAGCCTCTCACATTTCCCACGTAAAATGAAACTGCAGTCATCAGATTCTTCAGAGCCACTATTGCAACGCCACATGACCAGGAACCTAAGCCTACAATGCCTAACATACAGGTCTTACAATATATTACTGCTTTAAAAACACTTGGAGGACGCCTGAGCTCGCTTTCAAGAGCAGAACACGATAGCGTAATTGGGTCGTGTTCGTCTCGCTTCCCAATCACTAGCCTGCCTTCGCTTCTCGGTTGACATCTACCGTATTTACTCGAATCTAGGCCGATGTTTTTTTCAAAAACGGGATGCGAAAGTGGGGGGGGTCGGCTTAGATTCGAGTACCATGGTTTGACCGCAGCCGCCACATACTGTCGGCCGCAAAAGTTTACGGTATCTGCAGCGCGTGTCGGAGCGACGTAAAACTGCAGCGCTGCGTCACCTACCGTGACGGTTTTCGAGGCTATCGGCCTCAGCGATTAGCGCGTTTAGATAACGCGCCTTTGCCGGATCTTATCGCAGAGGCCGCGGCCGATATCCTGAACACCCGCCGCGTCACGGTAGGTGACGCAGCAATGCAGTTTTTCGTCGCTCCGCCACGCACTGCAGATCCCGCAAACTGTTGCGGCCGACAGTACGTAAAGGCCCGGCCACGCTAGCGGCATGACGGCTTGCCATGTGCCCATCTCGGGCTGCCGTGTGCAGGCGATTCTGCATGCGCGTCCGAGGCATTTTCGCGACATCCTGCGATAGCGTTGCACGGCGACGTGGTCGCTCAGCGGCGGAGTGGTGGTCCCCATGGCTACACAGGCGAACCGCGTTGTCTGCTTCGTACTGTCCATTGTTCCGAAATCTCGCAGTCATATATGTTCATGCAGCGAGTGTTGTCGAGTCGGCAAGATTTCACGCCGGCAAAGGTGGATCGTGTCACGTGATACGTGATTGCGGCATAAGCGGCGCCGGCGATAACCGCGCCCTTTGACACCCCCTCCTCTCCGCCTCTCGCGTGCGCGACAGACGCGGGCCTGCGCGGGCGCAGTTAGAGGTGTGCACGGGCTCCGGGTAGCCCAAAAGCCCGAGCCCGGCCCGGCCCGCGGGCCGGGCTCGGGAGTATGCGGACGTCTTCCCATCTCGGGCCCGGGCCGGGCTCGGGCTACTCATCTCGGGCATCGGGTGGGCCGGGCCAGGTGCAAAGCCCGCATCAAACAAAAATATAGACGTTGTGCCGGAATTGTTTTCTAGCACTTAGCCATGAGCACACAGATCACCTTTGTGATTATTTATCCATGCAATCATCCTCCTGTCCTGCATCACAGATACTAAACTTCTGGAAGAACAAGGAGTCTAATTATTCCAAGCTTGCTATGCTTCCGAAAAAAAATATTTGCGATTCCGGCTACCAGTGCGAGCAGCGAACGGAACTTCAGTTCGACGGGATATGTGATGCAGGAGCGCCGCATTTCACTGAAGTCCGAATCACTGCACAGCTTGTTCATTTACACAACTTCTAATCTGTGTATACACACTAAGATGTGTCGTTTGCGTATGTTTAACTTTGATATGTTGAATAAAATGCCACATGATGAAAAAGTGGTATCTTGTCTCCGCAGCAAACTTTCATAGGGTCGGGCCGGACCGGGCCCGGGTTTGTGTTTCTGTACGTCGGGCCGGGCCGGACGGGCTCGAAGCCCTTTAGGGTCGCGCTCGGGCGGGCCTTCGACGCAGTCAGTGGGCCCGGGCCGGGCTCGGGCTTGAAAATTAGGCCCGTGCACAGCTCTAGGCGCAGTCAACGGGCGCGGGGCGCAGAGTTCGCCGTTTTCTGAAGTTTAGTGCAGTCGAATTGCTAGAGTTCTGGAAGTGTCGCGCCTTAACCACGTGCTGCGCGAAACGCTTGCACCACATGTGCTTTCGAAGCGATGGCACCAATCAAGTGGTGCCACTGCAGCGTCGTTTTGCACGCGGAGAAAACTTCTAACCTGCAAGCGCAGCACGAGTTCGGCATGCACGAAAGAATGTGCGCTACGGAGTGCGCGCTTATGCAATAAAAATGCTGGGTTTTCTGCCGATGAAACAGCATTTCTTTCATTCGGCCTGCATTCGAGGTAAACTTTTTTTTTTCCTGGCCTTGCGAATTTCGGGGGTCGGCCTGCAATCGAGGGCGGCCTAGATTCGAGTAAATACGGTAAGACATGCGGCAAACAAAGCCAAAGTGCAGATGCCCTACAGGCACGCCGAAACATGGCCATACGGCAGTGCGATGCCGTTTAATAGCACAGCCGTGAGCCCTTTGCGCCATCTAGCGGGTGTTGTGCCAAGCAGCTGAATAACCTCCGAGATGTGCATACCACCAACACTAAATGGTGTAGTACATAATTAGCTCGCCATTAGTGTGCTAGAGGATGTATGTGTGCTGGCCAAGCAGCAAAACACATCGTGCCACAGAGCAAGGGGTCACAGGTTTGAATCCCCATTCCCACTCAAACCGAAGATTTTTTTTATTTCTTTATTTGTATGTACAGTAGACTCTCAGTAAACGGAAATCTGTTAAACGGAACTACTGCTTAAACGAAACCAGTGCTTCTGACAAGATTGGTTTCGTACTTGTATTCTGCACCCCTGGTCATCTCTCAGTAAACGGAACTCCTGTTAAACGGAACATATTTTCCTGGTCCCTTCAGGTTCCGTTTAATGAGAGTCTACTGTACCTCGAATTTTCGCTGACGGACAACACTGATTTTTCAGTCACAACCAAAGACGCCTCCGCCGCCGCCACCATCGGAATTTCTCTGAAACGAGCTCTTTAACACTATCGCGTTAACATGAACTGCAACCTCTGCCTCCCTAACCCTGTACACGTGCGGTACGCTCCCACACTCAGCTTCACTAGGCAGCCCGATTCTTTTGATCTCCTCTGCACATTGCAGAGTTGGCATTTAGTATTGCATTCCCGTCATTTCTGGATGTGTCAGTAGACTGACCAATTTGTTGAAGAGCTTTTGCAACAGGTATGACCCAACAGTTGAGGCCAGTAAACAAACGTCAGGCTTACCTGTCCCGGATGCTGGATCATGTCGTCGAGCAGAGACTCGGCCAGCTCGGTGAAGATGCGACAGTAGTTCACCGATCTAGATGAGAGAGCAGAGAGAACCAAAGAAGAAGAAACGCCAACGACTAAACACGGATGTCATTATGTGCACTCTGCAAAAGAACGAAGTAAAAAAAAAAAGGTGGGAAGGGAGTTGAAGTTGTGTTTACGGCGTTGCTCCACTCTAGTTTGGACAATATACTTTCACATACCTGCCAAGTTCAAGGATTCTGAATCCGGGAGATATCCGCAACGGGGGTGGGGGGGGGGGGGGGGGGGGTGCCGCATATACAAAAAAAAAAAAAAAAAGAAGAAGAAGAAAACATCGCAAAAACAAAAAAAAGAAGGGGGGGGGGGAGTGTCCCGAACCTCGCAAGCGTAATCATCGGCGTTGCGGTCTTATAATGGTTTGGAGTGGCCAAACAAAAACGCAGGTAGGGTTTCCAAACTATAGTAGCTGTACTGTAAGTAGATGGTACGAATCTCAAAGGGGGAGCGAAAATATTCGTATCACCCGAAATTTTGTATGACCAAAAAAACAAGCAAAATCGGTTTTCAAACCATGGTATACGCACAAAACATTTATTTCTGTCGAAAGAACTCACGTATGTCTTTCTGGGACACATTGAATGGACCAATAAGGGCCGGCGCAGCTGACTGCCGCAAAGCGCGTGCCAAAGCTTCGCTTGTGGCCTAGTGAGAACTAAGCGCCAAAGTCCGCTCTACATAGTCATAAGCGAAGATCGACAGAAACGCCGAAACGGTTCTCTGCCGTTGCGTCAGCCGCTTACCTTTAGATACCTTCGGAGCTCGTAGTCGCGTCGCAGCAACCGTGGATTTATACGCGGTGGTTGCGGCAAAACGGTAGTTTCGTTTTCAATCTGTGTACGCTGGCCGCGCACGTGCCTTCAAAGCTACGTCGTTTGTTGCTATCAATGATCGCATCTGCCGCGGCTTTTCCCACAGCGTTAGCAGAAATATAGCATCGCTTTTACTGGTTGAGCGTTGGACGCGCGTGCGCTTTCGAAGTTCTGACCTTGTTAAGAGCAAGCGCGGTTTCGTTCACATCCGTTGTGGCACGATGACCACAGTTCTGACAGTAGACAGATTTAGTTAGGCGTACGCAAAGCTATTGCGGACGCTCAACTAAATCTGTTCGATGTGTGCGCTGGTCGCGCGCTTACTTGCGAAGCACGCTGCCCTACACCAAAGTTCGTATCAAGCGCGCCGCGACACGGAAAAGTGTTCGGGACATCCGAATTTCGGCCCAATGGACATGTGCACAGTGGAATTTTACGAATTCGTATCACCGGGTTTCGTGTCACAAAAATTCCACTGTACGTTTACATTAAAGTGCGACGGGTTCGCAAAGAGCCTGGATCGGATTGGTTTGGATTTTTGTCACTGCGGCCAGATCACGCACAGAAATTCAGATTTCCGGGAGATTTCCCGGCCAACCGTACAAACGTAAGAAATGGTCGAAATCCGGGAGTCTCCCGGACAATCCAGGAGACTTGGCAGGTATGCTTTCATTCAAAACTGCAAGGCAGCAACGTTGATTTTATTTTATTTGTCTGTACCAACTGCAACCTCAGAAGGCACAGCAAGAGCGATAATGCCTCCAGCTGTGCTGTGCATACGCCACACCTGAAGTGTCTCAACCTGGATTAATCATTGTCGGATACAACTTTAGAAGGCCGCAGCATTTCCACCTCGACCGCGGATGAATGTGAGTGGTGCTTTCAGTCTTTTATCCGAATCATGCATTATTAACAGTACAGGAAGGAATGAACCCCCCCACTAAACAAACAAACAGACAGAACAAAAGATCGATACCATACTACTCTGTGAACGTCGGTGAACAGTGAAGGTGACAGGAGCACTCTGCTTTTATCACCGTTCTTCATAGGTGCCCCGCCCCATACTTGGTATGGACAGCTGTACCAATCCAGCACCACAACTCTACTGACGTGGCGAAACACGTACAGACTGGTTTTTATCCCTTTAATGCATTCTTTTTTCCACCACTCCCCAGAGGGCACCAGGGGTTACATTAATTTAGCGCTTCAAATACACATATGAAGCATTAAAGTGTTACAGCCTCTGGTGCCCACTAGGGAGCGGTGGAAGAACAAAACGCATTAACATCTCAATTTTTGCTCTAAGAAAGACGAACACATGAGAGAAGACTGGACAGGCGTAAAATCTTTTTCATAGCGCAAAAATCAAGATGTTATACACTCAACAACTCGCCCAGCAACAAGTTCTTATTAATGCATTAACATTAGTTCCCCCCACTGCTCCCAAGGGGGGCATAGGGGCTTCTGCATACAGAAAACGGCACAAAGAAATCAAAGAGTTAGGGATTTACAGCTTCAGTTTAAAAAAAAGCACAACCATGTACCTGTCGAGGTCTTCGTGAGCTACCGACAGGTGGTAGGGCTCGACGAGGGAGTACACGCCCTGCACCAAGACTTGGGCCAGGACTTGGGTCTGAGAAGAGTGTTGCTGTGGAGGTAAATAATGCACAAGAATGAGAAGGGCTAACGAAGCTCTGCACAACAACTTGAAAACGACTAACAGTCTCGTGCTCTAACAGCTGCCGCGCTTACCCCGAGCAGCATGAGAGCGTTGCAGATGCAGTCGGTCGCCGTCTCATGCACACTTGAGGACGAGCTCGGACTTTTCTGCAACATAAAATAAATTTTATGATTTAACAGGAAGCTTTGTGTGAGGAGGTTTTACATAATGCCAGTTCCCAATGCTGAACTAAGAGATGATACATCCAAATGCACATGCTCACTCACTTTGTTTTTGAAGAGTTGCACAGTAATGCGCGTACTTTACGCTAACATTTCAGTTCTTTTGCTTATTTTATTCTGTAAAATCTTTTCTTCATTCATATTGGTAACTCCTATACTTGTGCCCAATACAGCAACTTCTGTTCTGGCATGCAGTAAAACGAAATCAGCAAAATAAATAGATATAAAAATACATGGAATTGAATAAATAACTCCACTAGGCTCTACCTGTAATAAATTGGATTAAATTCATTACATTAAAAAATATATACATATATATATTTGTTAGAAATCTGCCAACTATTGGAAGTACAGTTCTGATAAGGACCAACAACATTTAGAAATAAAATGAAATTCCAGGGCTTGGTGCAACCCATGCTGCAACATCTTTCTGCAACATGAGATCTTCCATTACACATAACTTTTTCTTTTTATCTAGTAACTAGAGTGTTGGGGGGGGGGGGGGGGGGTGCTGGTTAAACGAGCCCATACATCTTGACCTCACACACAGGTTACTTCACAAATGCAAAAAAGAAAAAATTAAAATAATGGCCCCTGCATCCTCACCAGGGCCTCAAACACGCTAGCAAGAAGCTTGTGCAACGTCGGGTCATCTAGCCGGAGGCCGCCCACTGAGAACCAGCTTCCCAGACAGCGGAACACTCGGGCACGCACCCGCTCGTCGGGATTCTGCGCCGGCTGCAGGCACGCGTCCTGCGAGCAACAATCAATGAAACAAGGGTTCCCGCACAGGATGCGAGGTCCAGAGAAACTCATGAAATACATCATGACAAAAGTCCAGTCACAACTGCCAAGCAACCTCTGTAATGCTGAGAGGGCGCAAACGCTGATGGGTGCAATGAAGGGTTAGCCTGACAGGGTGCAATGACTCGGTACAAAAGATTCCGGTAAGTGCCTTTGCACCCTTCTGGTCAGCTGCGCTTCATGCTACGGCAGAGCCCGGTTGGATAGACGACTTTAATAAGCAGCACAAACAGCAGAACATAATAATAATATCTGGGGTTACTCGTCCCAAAACCACGACATGATTATGAGGGACGCCGTAGTGGAGGGCTCCGGAAATTTTGACCATCTGGTGTTCCTTCACATGCACTGACATTACACGGGCCTCAGCCATTTCGCCTCCATCGAAATGTGACCGGCACGGCCGGGATCGAACCCACGAACAGGAGAACATAACACGGCAACATGGGTGCTGATGAGTATCGCCCGGTATTTATTTGTTGCATGCTAGTCATCCTCACCACCCATTATATGTCCAGCACATGCACCGAAGACACCACTACCACCATCAGCTCACTTTATAAGCACTGCAACACGCAACCAGCAGTAGCCAACGGCCCCCCAACTTGGCACCAGATGATGCCGTGCTAAGACTGCCGATTTCATCCCATCATGTCATCATGCTATGTTGCCTGCTCCTGTCCTTGACTCCATTTCTGCCCTGTTGATGCCCGTACTACTATTTCTGACAAACTGCTGGTTACCTAAACTAACACAAAGAATATCCACTGGAATATTCGTGTAAATTAAACCGATTTTCAAAAACTGCATGAAAAACATTGCCAATTATCATCACGGTAGGAGAGCAGCTGCACTTTAATCTAGTGGCTTCAACAAGACATTAGTGTGCTTGCAGTAAGGACACTTAATTAGCCTAATCATTTCCTAATTCCACAGAGAATGAAGCCAGTAGCTAATAACTGTGGTGGCAGTATAAGCGGCAAAAGAACGAGTTAAGCGTAGGCTCTGTTGCATGGCTCAAGCTAAGCAAGCAGATAAAGTGTAGACAAGAGCCACCTGCACTTACCAGCAGTTGTACCACCTGCCCCGAAACTTGATTGAAGAGTTCAATGATCTCGTTGCGCCGGTTGGCACCAAGCCGGAGTGACCTACTGTTGAGCTGCGAGCGCACGGAAAGAACAAAATCATAACGACTCAACAAATAGATCTTTCAATCGCTTTTACCCTGTAACAAACAAACACTCCTCATGCTAGTGAGTTTTATGATATTATCTATTCAGCTAGTTTCTTCATCACCTCTATGAGGTTTCCTTTTCCTTGGACTGTGTTCTCTTAGCACATCATCATTAGTTATCAGCCTTTCTGAAGACATGTTTAAACTGCGCAAGAAGACAGCACGTTAGAAACATAGAACATGCACGCACACGAAGCGCGTACATTTCTTCACACAGTTTAAACATGTCTTCAAAATCGATCAACCAACTAGCCCAACAACATGCCTTTCTTCAGTTATCAGCTCTCTGTGAAAGGGTGCAAAGGGGTGCTAAGCCTGACAGGGTGCAATGATTGGGTGCAAAGCTTCTGGTGTGTTCATGCACAAGATGGAGGTTCACACAAACTTGCGAAATACAGCACTACAGAAGTACTAGAGCACCTGAAGCCTTTTGCTTCAAGAGATGCATGAAGCTACAAAGCACTGCCTCCTATGAACAAAAGTTTCGCACTTGGAGAAATCTGACATGGTCTAGGCTGTGTTCAGATAAGAACGTCGGTGCATGTCCGCCGACCCCCTTTAATTTCGCCGAAAAAAATATATTTTGTTGTCCGAGTCCCCAGGACCACAAAATCACTTTTGGTTTCGCGAGAAAAAATTTCACCTTCTTGAAAAAAATTCACAAGTCTCCACTGAGCTGCCACCGCCTCTTTCGGATTTCGCGAAAATGGGATTTCGATGAGACGCTACAAAAACACTATTGTAGCTGCAGGTCCGAAAAATTTTCTCCACATACTACGGATAGTTTTTGTTGAGAAAAAATTATTACTTTGCAGTTTTGATGTCGTTCTGTTAAGAAAAAAAATCGCGAAATCGACACAAAGCTTAATAATGCTCACATTTAAGATTTTTTTCCTCCGCAAGTATAAACGCCATACTTCCCAAAGTTTTCAAAAACATTGCCATATGTTTGGTGAACAAGTGTGCTGAACGAAATACCTGAGAGTGGCTTCAAACATTAACCAGAAATGTTCGACTGAGGACATGTCTCTCAAAATGCAATATTTTGAAGATCATTAAAAAAAAACACCAACTTCGATTTTTTTTAAACTCTCCAGAATTAAAGCCAAGCACGTGTTCTAACTTAATCTGTAAAAACATGTTGAATTATTTTTGTGAGGTCGGAACTACGAAGCATGAAAAGTGGCCAAATTGACGTACAGTAAAAGGTCGTTAATTCGACTCTCGTTCATTCGGAAAATCGGTTAATTCGGACACGTCATCAGGTCCCTGTAAATTTACGCGTCACTCTACGAGACTGGGCGCTCGTTATTTCGGACAGATTTGACCGCAAATCGGATAATTCGGCGACTTTTGGGCCGCTGGCGGGACTCGAAAACGAAAAAGGAACAATTCGGAACAAAAGCGAAGCTCAAACGCAGCATCGCCATGGACATCAATTATCGACTTGGCTTGACTTGAGACTGGTTGAACGCCTTTTCTTCGCGTGTGGGGTTACGGTGCCATTTAGTTGCTTTGTGCCCGTTGGTGTGCTGCATCGTTGAACGCTGTTTTATCGAGGAATGATTCAGTACGGCTCCTTTAGCTTGATCGCTGCTGGTGCTTTAGTGCTGAGTTCTCGTGTGACCGCACTCTCCGCCGATGGCAACACCGGCGAAGCGGTCCAAGTACGAGGCCCAGGACTTCACCACCAAAGTAGAAATTTTGCATGCCCTGAAAAGTGGGCTCTGCCGACGAGAAGTGATGAAGAGGTTCAGTGTTAAAAGAAGTACTGTTGGTACATATGTTGTAGCCAGACAGGCCCCCTTTTACTGTGAAGGAAGCCGCGGAGGCCCTCGTTGTCCTTGAAGAATTTTGTTTTGGCACTGCAGACAGCATGCGAGCTACTGAGCACCTTGAATAGCTCAGAAAAATTGTGTCCGCACGAATTTCTGCTCGAGAACAGACAAGCATCCGCGATTACTTTGTAAAGTAAAGGTATGTTGAAAAACCTCTTGCATTTATTGTGTTTATTTCGACCATTCGATAATTCGGACATTCGGTTAATTCGGACATTTTTTTCCGGTCCCTAGAAATCCGAATTAACGAGCTTTTACTGTATAGTGAGTAACCACAACATTGAGCCAGCATGGAGCAATAGTTGCCATTATCGTTATTTTTAGGCCCTGAATGTCATCTGTTGCGCCTCGAGGGACAACAGCTTGACAGATAAAACCAAAGAGTTGCCTTAAAGTGCAAATTTGTTCATTTGCGTGCCTGCACGAGTCGCAGTTTTGGTCCTGGCGTAAGGACTAACCGCAAGATTTCCAGAAATGTAGTCAAGTCGAGTGCTCGGAAGGAACTGTTTACTTACCCCTATTGTATACACAGGGAGTCATAGTCACAAGTCATAGTCAGACAAGTTAGACAGCCACAAACGTCACTGAAGCACTTGTGCGTATCTTGCTCCTGGTGAAGCAACCTTGTGCACACAACCCATTTCGGCCTCAAAGAGAACTTCGTGAGCTCTTCCCTGTGTCAGGGCGAGCCGCTGTAGACGAAATGTTTCCCGAATGGACCTGGTTATCAGCCGTTTTGAAACGTACTCTTTTTGTCCTTTAGAACTGATTGCAATGAAATCTTTCTTGTTTGGGCTTTGTTGGGTGGAGTTGAGCTCATCGTCAGTATAGTATTTCACTGCTGCCTGTATGTTTTCTGGCTACAATTTCGATCTGGTGTAGAGGTTCGGATTTTACCACACCCGGGTGTCTGTATTTTCTAGATTTCTGAATGAGGTGCCGAGTTGCGGATGTAATCATTTCTTGAATTTCTTGATGAGAAAGGTTCACAGGGAGCAATGTC
The DNA here is from genome assembly GCA_030522465.1 of Rhipicephalus appendiculatus. NCBI lineage: Eukaryota > Metazoa > Arthropoda > Arachnida > Ixodida > Ixodidae > Rhipicephalus > Rhipicephalus appendiculatus. The sequence goes on along the minus strand of JALIZH010018336.1, from coordinate 632,714 downwards.
AGGAGGCGGCAGCGTTCATAGTATGATTCGCAGGTATCGAATGTGTGCTTTAGGTTGCGCAGCCACTCGGGACACGTGTTGCAGGTTTTCCCTGAAGGACCAGGTCCCTCTGTAGTGGTGTATGCTATTGTAAGGACAGCAGAAATTGTCCTGGAGATAGCGCCCTCGATCTCCGCTTTCTTACGCTTGGCGTAAGACACTCGGCATTGTACTTTCACTTTCGCCGGAATTTTCAGAGTTGTCACCTCGGTTGTCTTAACGAGTACGTTTAGCTCTTCGACAGCAGTTTGTTCGGGAACAAAATTTGCGTCAGACTGAGATGCATCTGGAGACTCTACGGCGATCTGTTTCAAGCGGTTGAAACAGCTCTGGCACAAAATGTCGGTTTCTCTGATGAATGAGGCTTTTTCTGGCATGCGCTTTCTTAGTAAGGCGACATTAAAATCTTTCACACATCGAAAGTTACACTTGTAGGCAATCTTCTTCGTATGCCTCTTTGGGTAGTCAGCGCAAAACGCTCGCTCTGAGCTCCACAACGTGGCATCAATATCAGGGGAGTGTAATACGCGCACGCATACTCACGTTCGTTGACCAGCAGAGGACTGCCGGGTTGTCGACGACGAACGGAAGTGAAAGCCGACGTTCTCTTATTACTTCGACCTTTCTTAAGCGAGTTGAGCTGTTTCTTGTTTATGTCATTTTTTTTTTAGGGACCGGGTGAGCGCAGTCGTGCTGCAGATGCGCCGCTTGTGCCGACACGCACCGTCTGCGTTATCAAATTACCGATGTGCCATGGGAAGCGATAAATATCCAGCGGCGGATCCTCTCCAGCCACCTCCTTTATGAGGTGTACGCAGGCTCACATGTGCGAAAAATTTTGAAAGCGATTCGTGCGAAGAGTGCGACTCATTATCGCGGCATGCTCAGTGGCTGGGACCCGTGTAGAAGTTTTTGTGATTTGCGTAAAAAAAAATGTAGTAATAATTTCCTCTTCAAAACCAACTGTCAATGTTTTATTCCTGACAATCCGTCAATCCACAGAAGACATTCGCGACCTAAAAATAACGATAATGGCAACTATTGCTCCATGCTCGCTCAATGTTGTGGTTACTCACTATACGTCAATTTGGCCACTTTTCGTGCTTCGTAGTTCCGACCTCACAAAAATAATGCAACATGTTTTTACAGATTAAGTTAGGACACGTGCTTGGCTTTAATTCTGGAGAGTTTAAAGAAAATCGAAGATGGTGTTTTTTTTTTAAATGATCTTCAAAATATTGCATTTTGAGAGACATGTCCTCAGTCGAACATTTCTGGTTAACGTTTGAAGCCACTCTCAGGTATTTCGTTCAGCACACTTGTTCACCAAACATATGGCAATGTTTTTGAAAACTTTGGGAAGTATGGCGTTTATACTTGCGGAGGAAAAAAATCTTAAATGTGAGCATTATTGAGCTTTGTGTCGATTTCGCGATTTTTTTTCTTAACAGAACGACATTAAAACTGCAAAGTAATAATTTTTTCTCAACAAAAGCTATCCGTAGTATGTGGAGAAAATTTTTCGGACCTACAGCTACAATAGTGTTTTTGTAGCGTCTCATCGAAATCCCATTTTCGCGAAATCCGAAAGAGGCGGTGGCGGCTCAGTGGAGACTTGTGAATTTTTTTTCAAGAAGGTGAAATTTTTTCTCGCGAAACCAAAAGTGGTTTTGTGGTCCTGGGGACTCTGACAACAAAATATATTTTTTTCGGCGACATTAAAGGGGGTCGGGGGGACATGCACCGACGTTCTTATCTGAACACACCCTCTATGTACTGAACTCAGGAGGGACACTTGTCCAGGGCAGTTGGGTGGGAAGGTTTTTTTTTTTTTTATGGATAAGTTCAGAATGTGCAGCACTTCCACAGCCATGGCAAGATGTTCTACAGATGCACTGGAAGAAATCTGCTTGGTGCCAATAAATTTAAAAATTTACAATAGAGACAGAAACGCACAACTTTACAAACACAAGGAAAGAGGAAAAAGGTGAAGGTGAGATGCGAAAGCAGTCCTAGTGTTTAACCCTTTACTGGCGAGTATCGCCAATTCGCAACATACCAAAAAACTCCGACCAACCAAGTCACGAAATGCGTGCCGCCTTTAATGCTGGCTGTCAAGTACTCACGGGGAACGTAGCTTTCAGCATGAAAGATCTAGCACCGTCTCGTGTAAGGTATTCTATGCTAGAACCAAGTGTTCTGCAGCTGATGGCGGAGAGTGCGAAGCACGTGCAACAGCTCTCACTTCGTCGTTCTTTCCGAGTGACACAAGTTCAATCGTCGTCTTTTTTTTTTATTTGGTGTGTACGCACCCAAGAGGTGGCACACAACGTTACGTAGTCCTGAAGTGCGTTTTTTGTTGCAAGATCCTCGCTACTGTGGCATGTCGCGAATTCGTGACATACCTAAAAGTATGCATTAAAGTTGCATTTTAGATAACTTAACTGCGGAATCAATTAAAGGTTGCTATTTAAAGCTGGAAAATGAAAACAATTTCTTTTTCTTTGGCGGTTTCATAATTCAAGCATTAAAGGGTTAAGAGTAATAAAAGACGACAAATCTGGGGGCATGGCTTTGGGTCGATTTAAGCGTATTCGCCAGGTTAGCTTGACAAGTGTCAGAAATCTTTCAAATCCTCTAGGCCGACAGCAAATGATGATGGGAACATGAAAACTGACCTCTTCGGGAAGCACAGTCAGCACTTCAAGAAGAACGGGAATGTGGGTCAGGCTGCAGCCAAACCTATGCAGCAGAGAAAAAAAGGCAACACAAGAATGCAGTAAATGGAACACAATTAATTATGGTTGAATGACAAATATCGCCACAACCTACATTTCAACAAATAGACTTCCAAAGCAGCAACTTCTTTGTTTAAATACTGTATTTTTCGCATACAACTCGCCCTTGCATATTACTAGCACCACCAACTACAACCAGCGGAATTATTATTTTTTTTAATGATCCTCGGCGTATTGCCACGAAACCATCTTCCTTGCATTCCTGTAGACCAATGCTGCGAAGCTGTCTTGTACACCAAAATTTGCATATTAACCACACATTGACATTAAGTTTCTGTACTTTCCATCCAGATTATACGCGATAAAATACTGTGCCCGAATTGCATCTTTTGTCGCTGCATCTCCAACTGCATAATTCTTATCTTCCTTTCCTCCATTTTGCTACAAGCTTTGTGGGTCGCTACAGTTTAACATGAATACATCGAATTTTGCACTACGTATACTAAAAAGTTTTATCATCGCTGGTTCGTTGAACAGACAGGACCACCACACTGCCCCAAGAATAAGAAAAGCCTCACAGTTTTACATGAGTGTCCCACAAAATGACCTGGACAAAAGATTAACAATAACTAGACTTGCTGCCTCAGCCTTACAGGAACAAAAGAGTAAACTCCCACTTTTCATGATTTCAGGAAAGTGTTCTAAGACGCAAGATGTTACGGGGAGAATCTCTTTACTATCGACACACACAATAAATTCAGTGGCTGACAAGATGGCGCTCAGCTCGCAGGGTCTGTCCACGTCGTCTTCTTTCCAATCCTCCTCGTCGTCCTCTTCAGCCCGTTACATAATTTCCCGTCGGCTGGAGCACCGACCCGGTGCTAATCAGGAGGCAGGCGAATGATATGGCTTGAGCCGGGTAACATGCACTATGTCAGTACGAGGGTGGACGACGGCGGGATCAGTAGGGGCGATTTCGTAGGTGACGTCGGTCACTTGACGTAAGATGCGGTATGGGCCTGAATAGCGTGGGAGTAACTTCTCCGAAAGTCCAACGCGGCGTGAGGGGGGACCAAAGCAGGACTAGACTACCGGGTGCGTAGTGAACGTCATGATGGCGAGCGTCATATACGCGCCTCTGATTGTCCTGCGAGTCCGCTAGTCGTCGTCGAGCAACTTGGCGCGCCTCTTGGGCCTTCGTTATTGCTTCCCGAGCGTACTCCGACGTGTAACTTAGTCCTGTCGGCAGCAGCGTGTCGAAAGGTAGCGCAGGGTCGCGGCCGAACAAAAAGAAAAATGGAGAAAACCCAGCGGTGTCGTGTCGAGAGGAATTGTAGGCGAATGTGACAAACGGTAACGTAGTGTCCCAGTCGCGGTGGTCGGCGGAGACATACATGGAGAGCATGTCTGTAAGAGTTCGATTGAGACGCTCGGTTAGACCATTTGTTTGTGGATGATACACAGTCGAGAGCTTGTGTTTAGTGGCGCAGGAGCGTAGGAGGTCATCAACCACTTTGGAAAGGAAGTAGCTGCCTCAGTCGGTAAGGAGCTGCCGAGGGGCGCCGTGGTGTAGGATGACGTTCTCCAGGAGGAAATCGGCAACATCAGTTGCACAGCTGGTTGGAAGGGCCCGTGTGATCGCGTATCGGGTAGCATAATCGGTTGCTACTGCTATCCACCGATTTCCCGCAGCCGACGTAGGAAAAGGGCCAAGCAGGTCAACGCCGACACGGTAGAATGGGTCTTGTGGTACGTCGAGTGGCTGCAGGCGTCCGGCTGGATGGGTAGTTGGCTTTTTCCGTCGTTGACAAAGGTCACAGGCAGCAATATAACGGCAGACGTCGCAGTACATACCAGGCCAGAAGAAGCGCCGGCGAACTCTGTCATAGGTCCGTGACACGCCGAGGTGACCAGCTATCGGTATATCGTGAAGCTGGGCGAGAACAGTCTGGCGCAGTTGAGGCGGAACGACGAGTAGTCTCTCAGGGCCGTCAGGGCGCATGTTGCAACGGTATAATACACCATCGTGGAGCACAAACATTCGAAGGGAAGGGTCGGGTGTCGCCGATGTTAGCCTTTGGATAATGTTGTCCAAGAAAGCGTCCCGCCGTTGCTCGATTCCGATGTCATGAAAAGCGGAGAGAGAGAGAACGTTGGCAGATAAGGTGGCTGTAGGACTGTCACTCTCTGCTGGGTCGACAGGATAACGGGACAAGCAGTCGGCATCTTGATGCAAACGGCCGGTTTTGTACACGACTGAGTAATCGAATTCTTGAAGGCGCAGCGCCCAACGACCAAGGCGGCCTGAAGGGTCTTTCAGGGAAGAAAGCCAGCACAAAGCATGGTGATCAGTGATGACTGTGAATGGCCGGCCGTACAGATAGGGGGCGAAATTTTCCGACTGCCCAAACGAGCGCCAAACATTCACGTTCAGTGATGGAATACTTCCGCTCAGCAGGCGAAAGAAGGCGGCTGGCATAGGCAACAACGCGGTCTCGTCCTTGTTGTTTCTGGGCCAGGACTGCACCGATGCCATAGCCACTTGCGTCGGTACGCACTTCTGTTGGAGCTGAGACGTCGAAGTGAGCGAGAATGGGTGGAGAAGTAAGCAGTCGTACCAGATTTCGGAACGCATCTGCCTGTTCAGGGCCCCAGACGAAGGTAACGTCTTTCTTAAGGAGTTCCGTGAGAGGGCGCGCGACGTCGGCAAAGTTTTCAACAAAGCGGCGGAAGTAAGAGCACAGTCCAAAGAAACTGCGAACGTCTTTGGAACAGGTTGGTACAGGGAAATCTTTCACCGCCCGTATTTTATCTTGATCAGGGCGAACACCGACGGAATCAACGAGGTGTCCGAGCACAGAAATTTCACGACGGCCGAAGTGGCACTTGGCCGAATTTAGCTGCAGTCCCGCGGCACGAAAGACAGATAAGATCTTCGATAGCCTTTCAAGGTGTGTCGCAAAAGATGGAGAAAAAACGATGACGTCGTCCAGGTAGCACAGGCAGATGGACCACTTGAAGCCGTGCAGGAGGGCGTCCATCATACGTTCAAACGTGGCGGGCGCATTGCATAAACCGAATGGCATCCCTTTAAACTGGTAAAGGCCGTCGGGAGTGATAAACGCCGTCTTCTCACGGTCCATGTCATCAACGGCAATTTGCCAGTACCCGGAGCGGAGGTCAATGGAAGAAAAATACTTTGCGCCGTGAAGGCAATCCAGGGCATCGTCTATGCGTGGCAGAGGGTAGACGTCCTTCTTCGTGATCTTGTTTAAATGCCGATAATCAACGCAAAATCTCCAGCTGTTGTCCTTCTTCTTAACAAGTACAACAGGGGACGCCCATGGACTGCAGGAAGGCTCGATGATATTCCGAGAAAGCATTTTGTCGACTTCCTGTTGGATGATGTGTCGCTCGGCATGGGAAACGCGGTAGGGTCGCCGATGGATCGGACTCGCATCGCCTGTGTCAATCCGATGTTTCACAACGGACGTTTGTCCGAGGGGGCGGTCGCCAAGGTCGAAGATGTCCCAAAAGGATGCAAGGAGGGAACGCAGGTCATTAGCTTGTTGGGTCGGTAAGTCAGGCGCAATCATCTTCGTTAACCCACTTTGCTCTGATGGAGTAGTGGGTTAAGGTTTCTCTGCACACGAAGTTCTGTCGTAACTTAAAGTGCAAATATGGCATTCTGCCGCCGGCATGATTTCCGCGAGCGACATACCACGAGGTAAAACTTGTGTACACAGGCCAAAATTCACTAGTGGTAGACAGGACGCGTTGTTCGTTATAGTAACAACAGTGTGCGGAAACGCAACATTGTGCGAAAGCAGGACGTCACGATTTGGGGACACAATATAGTCACCATCTGGCACAGGTGGGACAGGTGAGACGCCTATGTAAGCAACTGTCCGTTGAGGGAGACGAAGGTGTTCTGTGGAACAGAGCCGGCTGGGAGGGCAACTGGGAGGATCAACAACAGTAGGTAGAGCGAGTTGCACCACGCCGGCAGAACAGTCTATCAAGGCCGAATGTTCCGACAAGAAGTCTTGTCCCAAAATTAGGTCGTGAGGGCAATGTTCCAAAACATAAAACATAACTGAGGTATGATGTCCGGCGACGCTTACACGAGCTGAGCACACTCCAATCACGGCAGCTGTTCCACCATCGGCCGTTCGGACCACAGGAGTTGGGGCAGGAGTAACGACTTTCTTCAGGCGTGTTCTAAGGTCAGCGTTCATGACAGACACGTGCGCGCCAGTGTCAATTAGGGCCGTAACTGGTTCACCGTCCACGTCTACATTGATAAGGTTCCGATGTGCAGGCAGGGTCAGTAGAGGATTTTGGCATCGGGTCGTTATTGCAGCATCACCTCTAGGAGCTGCTCCCGTCAGTTTTCCGGAGGTGAGTGCCGGAAGGAGCTTGGGGACGGCGATCGACGCGACGGGTGCGAGCGTGAGGAACGGCATTGCGGCGAAGGGGAGCGGCTGGGTCGAGTAGGCAAAGAAGTGTCGTCAGGCGTTAGCGGGTCTGTTTGCGGCGATGAGCGGGAATTACCGGCAGGTAGGTGATGGGATGGAGGGTAGGGCCATGGTGTCGAGTTGGACCAAGCACGGCAGTGACGAGAAATATGGCTGACACGACCGCAGTTGAAACATATTGGCCGGTCGTCCGGTGTGCGCCATTCCGCCGGGTTGCGATAACGTGGGGGGAGCAGAAAAACGTCGGTTGGATGTTACAACGACAGGCGGATTTGGTGGGGCACAGTCTGGTCGATGAATAGAGCAGATGTTGCTCAAGCCGACGTCGGCCAATTCCTGACGCACGATGGTCTGGATGAGGGAGACGGTGGCGTGATAGCTGTCGGATTTGGGGGGCTGGTGACGTGAGTGGAGCCGCGGCTTCGATTTCCCGGCGGACAATGCGGACAACATCACTGGACCTTTCCGTAGAAGGCAGGCGGGGGTCCTCGCAGGTGGATGTAGCAGCCGTATTAGGTAGGCGTGCAAACTGGTGGAGAACACGGCGGCTCTTGGCTTCCTCAAAGCGCCGGCATTCAGAAATGATGTCCTGTACCGTAGATGAATTCTTGAATACGAGAAGGTGAAAGGCATCATCTGCGATACCCTTGATGACATGAGCGACCTTATCGGCTTCGGACATCTGCGAATCCACCTTGCCGCACAAAGCGAGCACGTCCTGAATGTACGTAAGGTAGGATTCGGTGCATGTCTGAACACGAGACGCGAGCTCTTTTGAGCGGAGCGCTGACTTCCCACAGGCCTGCCGAATAGCTCCCGAAGCTTTTGCTTGCATAAGTCCCAGCTGGTAAGCTCTTCCTCGTGCGTCTCATACCAGACCTTCGCCGTGTCTCTTAAGTAGAAGATCACATTGGCCAGCATGAGCGTTGGATCCCATCGCATACGTACGCCGACTCGCTCGTATGTCTTCAGCCAGTCTTCCACGTCAACACCATCAGTGCCCGAAAAGGTACCTGGATCTCTCGGGGGCTCCAAGATGAGGGTTGACGGGCCGGTTGGAGAAGGCACAGTAGCCGGTGAAGGGTCGGCATTGTTGATTGCGGTCGCCATCGAAGAGGCAACTAGGGCGCCCGCTGCGAAGCTTCGTCTTGCGGGAAGCGAGTACCCAGCACCTTCCACCAAAGATGTTACGGGGAGAATCTCTTTACTATCGACACACACAATAAATTCAGTGGCTGACAAGATGGCACTCAGCTCGCAGGGTCTGTCCACGTCGTCTTCTTTCCAATCCTCCTCGTCGTCCTCTTCAGCCGGTTACAATATACATAGTTAGACAAGCTTCAGATGAGCAGATTTTACATTAGGTATTATTAATGCATTAAAAAATTTCCCAATCTTCTTGACCTTCGCTAAATCTGGATTCAACTGCATGTATATTATAATGCGTGCGATCTGTAGAAAATCGGAAGTTCAGTAACGTGAATATTGGATGTGCCTTTCTGCCACTGCCAGCATTGCTGAAGTATGCGTGCTTTGGGCTTCAGGAGTACAGGATGTTGACAGCGTATGACTCGCACGTCACAGCGCAGTTCAAAAGACACAAAAAGAAAAGACATTCTGATTTCTCTTTCCCTGCTCACAACACAATTAGCAATAAGGTCTCTTCGACAAAGACGCCTAACAGAAGCATAGACTTAAATCACTAAAAAACAAATGCAGTACAAACTATACCACCGCTAAAGTACCGTATTTACTCGCATAATAGGCGCACTTTTTTTCCAGAAAATCCGGCTCCAAGTTCGGGGTGCGCCTATTACGCGGGGTAAAATTTCCGAAAATTTTATTTGCGACTACAGCATGGACTGCTGATAACGTAAGTCGCCGAAGTCACGAATATCCGCACTACAGCCGATACAACCGTTTTCATAGGCTACACTAGCGCAAAACGTGTTGAGCTCCAGTCTCGAGTGTCCGAGAATCGGGGCATGCGATGCGGTAGATGCGGTGTGCTTACAAGCATTCAAATTTTCAAAAATTATCATCGTAAGACCCGCGTTGCCAACAAAATGAACGCGGAAAAAAAAAAAAAACTACGCAAAGAAAGGGCCATCGCGGAAATTCGCCGATTACGTTTCAGGCCACCTAGATTATGCGCATTATCACGACCGAAATTTTGTGCGCTGAACGGTACCGATCGTTCGATTTCACGGGCTCGCACCCCATATGACATTGCAATCGAATCCGCGAACCACCATTCGAGTGTTACAAGCGCCAGCCTGAGTTATGTTGATTCCGTACAAAACCGCAACTTTGATCGCCCGCGACCGCCGCCGCAAAGCAACCAACGCTGATTAGGCCTAGCCTACCGTTCGGCATGTTGTCGCGGGAAGTTCGTGCAAGACAACATGAAGATTGGGCGCCGAAACGATCGCACTCAAGCACTGATACAAGAGCAGCGCGCGTGATACAATAATGTTTAGGTTCCCGGCCGGGAAATCAACGGTGACAAAAGTCTGCCGAGCTTGTGCAAGTCGCGTAGTGGCAGCAAAGGCAAAAGCTCGTGTCGGAAAGCCGAAAAGTTTTTCAATTTGCGGACGAGGTAGCAAACGCGATAACGACGACGCTTTTCCCGACAGGAAACTGAAAGCGCACTTGATGTGGACGCGATCGCACGTTCCATGTGGCGCGCGCTGGCGCCGGTGCAAAGGTTACTCCGACGCCCAGGCAACCGTCCTTCTTCCTCACTCGAGCCCGCGCAGCTGGCGCTGCGCTGCCGCGGCAGAGGCCGCGGTCTTTTAGCTCTCTTTTTCCTCGCGAAGTTTAACGTAAGAGGGCGTCGAATTGCAACCGTGTAAATACGGCACAGAACTACTGATCAGGGCCAAGTTCGTGGTGCGCCTATTATGCGCGGAAATTAAAAAAATCTGATTTCTCGCGACCAAACTGGGGGTGCGCCTATTATGCGAGTGCGCCTATTATGCGAGTAAATACGGTACGTCAACAAATTCGGAAGAGAGCAGAATGCCAAAAGACTGCAAGAGATCTACCTTTATCCCACTGCATAAAAAAAGGAGGTGCAAATGAATGTCTAAATTATATAACCGCTGACTTAACATCTCGCATCAACAAAGCACTTCTCAAAGTAATACAGAACAGGCTAGAACATACATGGAAGGAGCGACGATTATAGAGAAAGCGGGGTTCCGAAAAGATGTCAACGTAACGAACATGAATATAACAAGTACTACAAGGTAAATCTTGAATATGCCTCACCAATTTTAACATACAACATATATATTTTTATAAGAGATATAATGGACATAACAAAATACATTCATATTGACTCTGACATTTTACGTGTGATAAGGCTCAAAATGAAATGCCACACGCAAGTGCAAATTACATTCTTATTTTCTCGGGGAAAAAAATGCATTTTTTATTCTTCTGGCATGACAGCTTCATGATATAGCCTCGAACTCACGATATTAGAGCACCAATTTCTGATGCACAGAGATAAAAGAGGCTTTATCAGTGGCGTCCCTTCTCGATTAAATATGAAAGGCTATAACTGATTTGATGGCATTTGATTAAATCCGTCGCAGCTAATCATCTGACGGCATGCAGCACTTACCTTGATATTAAGTCAACAACAAAGGACTTCCACGACGCCATCTGCAGGGCAAGATCAGCCATGGCAAGAGACAACTAGAACAGCAGAAAGAAAAAAAACTTTAGGCTTAGAAATGCACGCACTACAGAACCATGTAGAGCACAATCAAATGCACATGAGCTACAACTATTGTGCTCTGTGTACAAATGTACCGCGTATTCTTTTCCAGTCACCTAGCACTTCTCTGAATTAATTGAATAATGATGATTAAATTACGGAGTCAAATGATCCAAAGCAACTAATGGTGATTAAATTACGGAGTCAAATGATCCGAAGCAACTAATGGTGATTAAATTACGGAGTAAATGATCCAAAGTAACTAATGGTGATTAAATTAGGGAGTCAAATGATCCAAAGCAACTACAATTGACTTTGACTCTCAAGTGGCCTAGGTTATCACAGGGCTATGCAGGAATAGGTGGTGCATACTCGTTCGATTCAACAACCTTGGGCACTTCATGAATATTTTTTTTCTATTCCAATCTCGGCAGAAATTGTTGCAGCGGTCAGGAGTACAATGTGCCACTTCAAGCTCAGCATTGGAACACAACGGTCACTAGGACACCCCAGCCACCACCATAACTAAACAGAAGACCTTATTTTGCATCTGATTCCGACATGACTTCAGTGTCAACCCCTGAGCTGATTACTGGTCATTTGGCAAATACAAACTAGGTCAGCTTACAAGTTATCACCCGAGTCCTCCCTTTTTCCGTTTTTTCTTTCTCTCCCCTTATTTCCCATTGCCAGCAAGCAGGTCACGCAAAACTACTTGTAGGCTGTGTTCTATATAACAACCTACCTTGTTATGTTCCATTCAGAGTAACAGAATACAGGTATAAATACTACATTTGCAAATGCAACACCTCATAACTTATCATTAGATCATATGACCATCATTACATACAGACTATGCTCCTGCTTTGCAGCAAGAGCAAAACATGCACCACCAACTGCTTATTATTATTTCAAAAATTATTTTACATCCGCACTGGGATCACTGCCAATGGCGCATAAGAAGCAGACTAGCTAGAGATAAGCGTCTTGGCTTGAGAATGAGACCTGGAGCAGAACAGCATTTCACGTTTCGTAAAAAATATCCCTTTCCGACCCCGCGACCAGTGTACTGGACATAACGAAAAAAGGCAGTGCAGAAAAGCAAGCATAGCTACAATCAACCGAAACCACTTTGGCAGCTTCTGTAGGAGTCCAGCACCATGTTTTTAAATGTAGTTCCCCCCTTCAGCCTCATTTTCTGATGGGGGCGCCTCAAATATTAGCGTCATCCATGCGCAAACGTGCACACACGATGTGGTCAAGTATATAAAATTATTTTAGGAGCTCTCTTCACTGAATTCAAATAATTTAAATCGTGCGTGCTGTCCAATGTTTTCTTCATACACTGTTGCAAAAAGTTAGCGTTTGTAATCAGAAGTTTGCTGGCGATGCGAGAATGTATTCATCTCCAGTATATTGTACACCAGGATGCAATTGGCGCACATCGTGCTAAACATGGAGGAAAAAAAGAAAAAAAAGAGGCAGCGTCACATGACAGTCTTGAAGCCCAGCCATAGAAAATGAAACTGGGGCATGCTGGGAATCTAAAATAGCACAGAGCAGGAGGAGGGAGCTAGGCGCACTCCCTCCTAGGTTTTTTCCCCCTTCGTGGTGCTGAATGCCATGTGCGACAGCTAACCATGAGAAACTTATTCTTGGGTCAAAACGAACCGTTTTTGTGTTTTATAAGATTACTGACCTTCCGACAGGGCCAAAAGCAACACTCTTTCAAGGAAGATAGCAGAATGTGTGTACTCATATGTTCAACAAATGAATCTTGGTGTCCAGTATACTGGACATGGTTCTCCTTGTGAAAACCATCGTACTTACAGTCTTTTTTTTATTTTTTATTTTTTTTTTGCAATCTTTTCAATGGCCCCTTAGCTAGAAAAGAACATTAAAAATTTTTTTCTACTCCAGAAAAAATTCGGGTGGGAAAGGGATATTGCTTATGTTGCTCATGCGCTCACTCCTTCAATAATCCCTTCGAGTCTGGGTGTTATTCCCAATTTGTCAATGTGAAGCCAGATGGCATATCATTTAATCTATTGCATGTTACCTGTTTTTGTACCAGAAGCCTTTCTTCAACATTTTTTTTTATTTCCTTCTGCATTCACATCATTACGTGAATTTCAATTCCCTGCCTTGCATGATTGTGAAAACACCATGCCCTGTGGTCCTTCACACAATAATAAAACAAAAAACTTGGAGGACACTTCAGCTTCGCCGTCAAGAGTGGAACGCGATAGCGTAATCGGGCCCCTTGTAAACATCGCCTTCTGAACTGCTAGACTGGCTTCGGTTCACGATGCATGCCTAAACCGTGCCGCAAGGAAACAAATGACTTTGCGCATAACATTGGCCGTTAAAACTATCCTAGAATGCCTACTGCAAGTACACTTGCATAATGTCCAGTACACCATAATTCCTTTTGCTGTGAATCAGCAAAGGGCCGACTAGGCGCACGTAAGGCAACACGCGAACCTACGTGGCTGCTCACTTTGTTGATGCTTTTTCTAATGACGATGATTAAGCATATCTGAGCGTTTTGTAATGGGTGGGCCTTTACAACACCCAATCATTTCGCAGTTCACATGTTTTGACACCTGGCACGATTCTACGCTTCTGGCACGCAATATTACATGCGTCAACAAGATGAGAAACACATCAGGCTTACCTGTGTAACAATAACGGGTGCTGTGTCTTTGCTGACCTTTGCCAAGTGCTCCATGAGCGAGTCCCGCAGAGACGCGTGGGATTCGGGAGGCAGTTCGTGGAACACGTACTGGATCTGTTAACATGCACGACAAACATGAAGAAAGAAAGAATAATAATAAGACTGTTCAAACACACAGCCTCAGAAGAAATGACGGTGTACAGTAAAAGGCCTCCCTCTCCAAGCTGCTAGAACATGTATAACTTTCCTGCATTGCACACTACAGCAACAAATACAAGGCGAACATTCGTAGCTTAACTATTAGCCAGTTCGAGCACACCTGGTATCAGTGTCATAGCCAGGGGATGGCACACCGGGCCCGTGTGCCCCCCCCCCCCCCAGAAACGTTTTTCTCCATAGAATGCACAACACAAAATGACACTCGACCGTCCATCTGCCTGCCCGACGTCCACTTCAGTTCGAAGTGGTGCCCCCCCCCCCCCCCACCAAAAAAAAAACCTTTCTGCCTACGCCCCTGCTTGGTATGTCAACATGTGTAATCCCACTTGCGCATCACCAGGCTTTTACCAGATACTGGTAGCGGCCACTTCGGGTGCTTTGCCAACCCACAATCTGCTAATGCAAGCATTGGTGTTTCATAAAAGCCCTTTTTGGAAAAAGAAAAGTTTGAAGATGCAGCAGATTCCCCATATGGCCACAGCCAAAAGCTTTACACCAGCAATGAAATAGAATAGACTTGTCGACTGTCGTAATAGGTCAACGTCATGGGCGTCGGCAGGGGCGGTGCAAAAGGGGCACTTGCCCCCCCTCAAGCCTCACCGCCACTTGCCCTCACCCAAGCTACACCAGTGCTCTCCCCCTCCCCCCAGCCGCAATGCAACACTCGTTTGCACCCCCCAAGAGAAAATCGTGCCGACGACCACGGTCAACGTATGTCTGGTTGTGCTCCGTGTGCCCAGGTGCCTCAACCAACCCATCTGCTCATATTTACACGTCCGGTAACCCAGTAATCCACAAGCTAGTTTAATTAGATTGGGTTTATTGGTGCAGGCAGTGAGAAGTCTTGCGGAAAAACTTGAGAAAGTATTCTACAGCTGAAAGCTAAGATCACTAGTGCAGGTGATGTCGTAACAGCCTGCGATTTTGTCCTCATTACAAAATATAACTGCTTTTTGTTTCAATGAGCGACTCGATAATGATTCACTCGGCAATTTCTGCTGTTACACGATGAATGATACATTATTCCATGCAAATAATATGCTGCTTGTTGTTTCTTTTTCTCATGTGCCACGAAAACCAAATTCATTAGTGTTTTTCTTCTTTTTTTTTTGTCAATGCTGTATGTATCATTTATCTCCTATGACGTGTCCGTGAAGGATTTTTATATACCCTTTGTTATTTATGTATTCTTTCCACAAACAGTGAGAGATTGGAACTTGTTGCCAGAAGAATGTGCTTCCACGTCTGGCAATCACAACTTTTATTCCCAACTGAGTTTATCGGAATGTATAACTGTCTTAATTTTGTTGAAACTTTCCGTTACCCTTGGTAATGTTAACTTATCACAGCAGACTCTCGTTAAACGGAACCTGAATGGACCAGCAAAACATGTGCCACTTAACAGCAGTTTAATTTAGTAAAAGATGAACAGGGGTACAAAATAAAAGTATGAAACCGATCATATCAGAGGCAGTTGTTCCATTTAAAGGGGCCCTGCAACACTTTTGCAAGTAGCCATGGAATGGATTCACTAAAGGAGCTTATTGCCTCACGGATTCACCACCGCAAAAATTTTTAGAATCCATCCAGTACGAGCGGAGTTACAAAGATTTATCGCACGATGCAATTGCTCTCTCTTCTCTCGTCCCGACGAAAGCGCTGGAAGCTAAGCAGGGAGGGATGGCACGGGGGAAGAAAAAACGTGACGCGTGCCTCGTGACCTCGAGCACTTTCTTTCTTTTTTTCGTGCAATATGCGGCTTTTCTGTGTGATCACGTGCACGCACGCGTGGACAAGTCGCAGCCTCCCGCGGCGGCCCTAGTAACGACCGAGTGCGCCATGCTAAAATCAGCCAATGGCTGATACAATGGCTGTGACGAGTGATTTTTGAGCTTGTAGTGTCATTTGTTGAGAGCAAACAAAGCAATTTTTTAGCCGACTTTGAGAATTTATTGTGAATTCCAGGCCGCGTGCTGCGCTATAATATTTGGCTCACGTGTTCTTGGGAGCCTCGACTACCGATCGGCAGTGTTTTCTGACCATGCTCAAAAAGTGTTGCAGGGCCCCTTTAAGCAGCGATTCCATGTAACTAATTTACGTTTACTGTGAGTCTACTGCATTTGTTTTGCCTTAATGTTAACTTTGTTTCACATGTTTTATTGCTCACTATTGTTAACAACTTAACAAGTCATTCTCAAGCCGTCTTCCCTGCGGTAATGCTTCCAAGGCAATACAGGTGCTCTGTAAACAAAATAAAATAGGAAGTCAACCACTAACGTCTTCTAATACACAGCTGACACCTTTGGTGTAATGAGCACTACACCGTAACGGGAATTACTATACTCGGCGTCAACTTATCTTGATATTGGAGCGAAGGCTACGGAGGCGGGGCTTCCGCACATTCGTGTTGCTCCGCAAGTAGTTCGGCACCTTGCGGCTGATTTCGGTTTTGCTCGCTCGCATCGTTAACACGTTCAGAAAAACATATACATGAAAATTATGAATGGGAGAAACATTTTGATTGTTCAGTGTACATTTTAGTGTCGTATTAAGAGTATATTTTTCTCGGACAACTAAACAGTGCATTTGCGGCCACACAGTGACGTCAGGGACGCCATGTTTCCTGGGAAAACGAATGGGCTGAAAAGGTGGTGCTGTCTAAGAAATGGAAAGAAAAGGAAAGGATTCTTGCAAGGTGAACGATAACTGTATTTTGCCTACAACTTCCCTGAACTATTTAAGTCTCATAATAATTAAAGCAGTATTTATTTCAGCAAGGCAAATGAGAAAATTGTCAGTAAACTTAAGTACTATTTTTTTGGCGCCGTAGCAGGCATACGCTTTGGTTCTGTAGCTTCCACAGTGCTGTCAAGAAAAGTTGTCACCAAGTATAGAGGCGTATCATATCAGGAAGAGTGGGAGTATGTGTGTCAGTGACACATCGATGAAGCTTTAGAGTGCCGAAACTGAATATCTTGATACTTTTCTCCCTACCCTGTATTTATGAATTTCTTTTGCCCTAGTGCCTGTTTACCCTAGCATCTTTCTTTAATTGTGACTAACTTCCCAAAAAGAGAAAGCTAGCAGTTCGTTAACCTTTGTTCGCATGGTCTGAGCCGCGAAGTAGCAGGACTCGAGATCCACATTCTGCTGCAGGAGTTCATCTGCGATTCTCCAGGCACAGACCTGCAAGAAAGCACACACAACGCACACACACCGTAAGACAGAGAGCTTGCAAAGATGGCTATAAGATGAATTTCAAGACAGAGAGATAAGGTCTAGATCATTTAATATCTACCTCAGGTGCAAATTATGATCAACTGTCCTGTAAGTGTGTCGGATTTACACTAGTTTATTCCAAGACACTCAATATTCTATTACAAGAAAGAGAAGGTGGTAAGATGATTTGTGCATCTTTCAGTAATCAATCATAATTAAAGTTTAAGTAAAGAGCTAGTTATTCCGAAGTCAGTCATGTTCTGTTTTTCTATGAAAATGATAAAATATCCGGCTGGAAATACATCATAATTTATTTGTCAGTTATGTTTATTATAACTAACCGGAAATTGAAGTGGCTCCCAAAACATGGCATGCTGAAAATGTCATGTTTCTTCGCCGAAAGTGACCCTCTGCGGCAATATGCAGCATGACGCAATTGAATGAGGGCTAGTTGCCCACTTGGGCAGCTATACAAACATGCGCATACCATTTTAAATCAGTTGAAGTAACGTGCGGTGTCTGATGTGTCTCTATAGTTGATGTGTACAATTGTACACGTGGCCGCTGAAGGAAAAATAACTTTTTGCCTTGTTTTGCTTCATCCATACGCCATTTGATGTTACACATAGCAACACCACCCATGATTTTTCAAAGCTAATTTATAAGGCCAACCCTCTACATGTCAAAGACCACAGAAGCAACAGGTGGTGTTGCATATGCCCCGTTTTAATCAACATACTCTGCTGCATATTGTACTCTATCTATTACGATGTGGATGGATAATCAATATTTCTGCACAGCCAGTCATACTAGAGTGCACTTTGAATCTGTGAAGTTCTGTGGATTAATTGCTACTGTGCAACTTATTCATTATATTTGCCCATTATCTTTGCTTACTTTTTTTTTCCTCCTGTGTCCGTCAGAAACAACAAGCCCTTCGAACAAAGATCTCTTTATTCAAGCTGCTTGATGGAACTGTTACCAGAAAGGATTATGCTTTGAACAAACAGGTGCAGGAAATGTGCTTATACATTGTTTTGCATTGAGAAGTGCAGAATTATATAACGACTGCATGCAACTTCACGACACCAAAGGAAAACACGAACGCAACGTCTCTTTCAAAGGGTATTGTATGTCTGAAAGCTACAGGACACAGTGGAGATGTGGACTTGTGTACACCTGTAGCTTGTGTACACCTGTAAGACATGGACAGGCAGACTAATGTGGCTGCAGAAAGGACACCAGGGAACAGTATTAAAGAAAGACAGGTTGGAGACCTAGCTAGAGGTGTGCATTACAAACACTGGCGTAGCTAGAGCTCTAAAGGTAAAGCAACATTCGGAAGCTAGAAGCAGCTAGAGGTGTGTGTTAAGCTAAAGTAGCGTTAGGAAGCTAGAAGCAGCTAGAGGTGTGCATTAGTACCAGACAAGCTATAGCTCTAGAGTAGCATTAGAAAGCAAAGTAGGTAGAAGTATGCATTAAAAATACTAACGTAGCTAGAGTTAAAGTAGTGATAGGAAGCTATAAGTAGCTAAAGGGGTGCATTACGGATACTAGAGCAGCTAGAGCTCTAGTTCTAGAGTAGCATTACGAAGCTAGAAGTAGCTAGTGGTGTGCATTAGGAATACTAGGCTAGCTATAGCTCACAAGTAGCATTAGGAGGCAAAGTAGCTAGAAGTACACATTGGGAATACTAGCCACTAGAGTAGCATTAGGAATGCTATAAAGTAGCTAGAGGTGTGTGTTACTAAAGTAGCTACAGCTAGAGTAGTGTTAGGAAGCTATAAGTAGCAAGATGTATGCATTACAAATACTAGAGTAGCTAGAGGTGTTTATTAGGAATACAAGAGTAGTTAGAGTTCTACCTTTAGAGTAGCGTCAGCTACCTAGAAGTCACCAAACGTGTGCATTAGGAATAAGCAGCATTCAAGTCCAATGTTGCTACGCAGATTACATTAAAACAGAGACACAAAGCATATGCCACATCAACTGTCACAAAAATTGTTTATTTTTAGCCGGGTGGAACAAGCCATTTCGTTCCGTTCAGTTGCGTTCTTTGCTGATTATCGCCAGTATCAACTCATGTTATCAACATGCTCCAAAGCCTCTCTGTACAACCTTCAGGGGGGAGGGGGTGTATTGATATTTATGATTAATGAGAATAAAGCTTTTCATGGCACTGTCATCATGTGCCCTTATTATGCCGTTCTCTATGCAAACGCATTCTCATCATTCCTGCTTGGGCTTAACCAAGAACAGCAGCATGTGTGATCAAAATGATTTTCAATAACCTGACTTAAAGGTGTACTGAGGCCCCCCCAAAAGGGACATATTTCGTTTCCATGGTGTGTAATATCAATGCTCTTCACACACCGGAACCAGACAACACGTATAAAATATTTTACTATGATTTCAAAGTTTTTGTCGCCCAGCAACTGAAAGCCAGCTACACTGCAATGGACATTATCCCAACAAGTCAACACAGTTCATTGGGTTCACGAAATCTGTGTCCTGCATAGAGCCTAAATCACAGAAATCGCAGTCAGAGTCTCTGGACGACAATTCCCTCATCGCTTATGTGAAACATGGGCGACTGACAGCAAACTGACAGCTGTTGCAAGTATGTCGCGAGTTGCAGTTTTTCCCGTGATCTCAGACTTGTGTTGGACACGTCACTGCGAAGCAGCCCCCTCGATACCAAAACCAAGATTGCTGTTTTGAGGCAGCGGAATTAAAAATATACTCAACGCTTTCCCAAGCCTTGCGACTCTTTTTAGGGTTCTCGACACCCGTGTTTTTATTTAGAGCAACAATTCACGTCAGTACTCCTGTAAGGCACACGACCGGTGGTAGAAGGTCATGAATGACGAACAAGGATTAATTCCCTAATAGCTTTCATCTGTGAGATGTCTTTGCACCTTGCAGCCTATTTGAGTTTGAAAATTTTGAATTTGCAGCCTATTTGGAAAAAAACAGGCCATGAAGAAGTAGGCATGACTCACACAATCAAGAAAATGACCCTGACAACAACTCAAATGACACGACTTGGCCGAAGTGGCCAGTTTTCTCTAAATGGTCCCTGTGGCAATCCTAATGATGCCAGTGACCTCTAGAGAGAACTCTGCAACCCTGTTTCCTCCTCTTATCTGACAAAACCACCCTACCCCATTTTTTTGAAATTATTAATAATATTCACTCCCTTTTCTTTGAACTTAAGTGAATGCTCGTTTTGTTGAAAAACAAAGCTTCTGAATAACTGTAATTAAACTACACTGCACAATGGTGATTCATCGAGGTTAGTAACTAAAACACAGTTTACCCGACTTGAACATTTAAAAATTTGATCCTGGAATTTAACACGCTAAACCACAACAGTTATGAAGAACACCGCAGTGGGAGACCTCAGACTAATTCTGAAGATCTGGGGTTCCTTAACCCTTTCAGTCCCAGTGATTCCAATTGGAGTCATAAATTATGTAGGTCAGTCAGCAAGCATCTGGTAAAGATAAAGCGTTGTTCTTCCTCAAGCATTTAGCATCTGCCCTACATGTGGTGTCAACATGGTACACACAATACAGCGAGGTCACGTCTGAACAAAGAAAGAAATTACAGAAGCGCTCGTGCTGTTCGCGCATTTCGCTGAGGCAGCCTCTTCTTTCACCGTGCAGAGATAGGGCATTTATTTTAGTTCTGTGCCAGAAATTTGAATTTCGGCTATTGGACATTATGCTATCCTATCTAGATAACATTTTAAGTAATAAATGAACTAAAAATTATGGAATTATTATTAAATAATAATTATTTATTAAATTGTTAACATTAATTACTCTTCACTGAAAAGTGTGAACAAAGAGTTTTTCAGTTTTTTTGGACTACCACAATCATGTGCATCTCCAAATGTGAAAACTAGTTGCTTACACTGAAAATAGTTAATTAGGGACTGAAAGGGTTAACGTGCACTTCACAAATCTATGAACGCGAACTTGTTTGTTTATGACAGCCTTGAGTGGATTTATTCTCCACCCCCCCCCCCCCCCTCAAAAAAAAAAAAAAGAAAAACTCGGACCTGTCTTATGGGCTTGAATACTATGAAGTCCACTGGTGTAATGCATTTCACCTCCATCGAAATAGGGTTGCCACAATAGGGAATCCAAACCCGCATCCTGAAGCTTAGCAGTGCTACATCATGGCCGTTACAAGCTTGAACATGTGATGAAATAAACCCATCTGACAGATAAAATCCCACCAGCTCGCAACAGCACATGTACGCTAGTTCCCAGTCTGGATGGCCGAGACAACCCTGTTGAAGTCGCCTCGTGGTATGCATTGTTCCTTTTCTTTCTTTCTTTTTTTTTTTAGCTGCTATTCAACTGAACAACACTGTTGGATGGATAAAGCTGTACCCATTTGCTGTACACCACCTAGTCGTAACTAGTACTACGTATTGTACCCAGTGAAGGGCTAAATTTCCCTCTTGCCTTGATTTTAGCCGCCAATCAGATAAACTCCTCTTGGATACTTCTACACACTGAGTCTATTTTATTTTCACTGTCTGCGAAACCCCAATGCCTGGAAAAATCGAGCCTCACTTGTTCTGAACTGCAGGGTAAAGCCCTTTACAGAAAAGTATGAGGTGTTCAGCCACTCCCTCCTCTTCTCCACACACACCGCACAGCGAGTCTATCCCCTTTGTACTTGGCTCATCACGTCTTAGTCAGCAATATTCCTGTACTAGGCCTCATGGAACAGAGAAGGTACTCCAAGAATTACTGTACATCTTGTCTTTGGCAATTTCCCTGCTTAAAAGTACACAGCTGTCATGAGACGTCAGTGGTAAAAATCGCCGATTACTTGAATCCAAATGAAGGTATCGCTTGTGTTGTGCACAAGTTGCGTGCAAAACGTTGCTGTTCATCGCCGACCCTGCGCTGTTGGGGACATATGTACTGATTGAAATCGGTACGTTTATAATTCCAGTACCGCTATTCTTTCAGAGACGGGAGCTGTACGCTAAATGAATGAGCAGAACGTCGCGTCGCGGCAGTTTGGAACTAAAGCCAGGCAAGACAACGTACGCGCGACAGGCAGTTCTTCGAAAAACTCGGAGCGTAACATTTTCTTTCGAAAAGAAAACAGCGTGGAATTTCTGGATGCCGAGCGGGCGCTGAGTGTCGCGGGGCGAACGCGTAAAGCGCCGAGAAGTAGGCTGACACGCGACGCACGACTACGCACGACGGTGAAGAAACGTGATCTAGAAACGTCAAAATACAGCAACAAAAACCGGTCCTGTCCAGGCTGATAGGTTTCGGAGCTCGGATCGGAAACGCGCCTTCGACGGCGCGTATCGACGAAGACTCGAATGCCAACAGGAAGGTGAATACAGGAAGAAAAAAGAAAAACGTCTTCGGAATCTACAAAGCGCTAGCTAGCCGTCAGCTGAGAGCTTTGCGCTTACTACACACAATCCTTTATCGCTTACTACACATCGTCACAACGTTTCGACGTCTCGTCCAACTTCCCAGTCGGGAGATACCGTCCCGAAACCACCAAAAAGCGCGATCAGCCGTGTTAGTTTTTTTAGCAGGAGTGAACATAAAAGTTTGAGCTCACAAAACTCACGGATCTCTGCAGCTCGCCGAGCCACACCGATGCTTTTTCCTTGCCCGTGGTGTCGGGCTGTGTGTAGAGCGCGTGGATGGCTTGGACGACCGCTTGCAGCGATGGCATGCCCGCCGCGTCGTCCATTGCGACGCTGTCTCCGCACTCGGGTCACCGCCGCCGCCTACACGCTCACGCTGATTGTGCGCCCCGCCGAACGTCCGCAATTAAGCGTAACACGCTCGGAAAATGATTGAATGTCAAAAAGAGACCCCATCAACTGCTAACCGCCATTTAAGTGCAGCTCCGCGGCAGTCTAATTTGTGCGCATTATTTTTGTTTTCTCAACTAACGCATACAACCTCACCTCAAGTTTTTTAAGCGTGTTAATTGTCCGCATAATTTTTAAAGGTGTTTTTTAACTGTTTCATTACGAGAACTTTATACTTAATCGGCGAGCTCGTGTGCGGGCCTGTTGTAAGCAACATGGACGACGATGGGCTGCCGATTATCGGTCCCGGCATTGATTACGCCAAGGTAAATAGATAAACGTCTTAAATTTCTAGAAATAAAGAGCTAGCGAGGATTCCGATTCGTTTGTCCGTTAACGTAACCGAACTCAAGTTTCTCCGTTGGTTGTAAGTGGCGCTGTGCCCTCTGAACATGAAGTCATTGATGTGTTCGTAGTGGGTGTATTTGGTGAGTGGTTTATTGTCTGAAAAATCGGTGCGTTGTCGGCTTGTAGATTGCCTTGAGGCGATTTTCACGGCACCGCGTCCCCTTTCCACGCTTTGAATACGATGTTGCATACCTGATGTGTACCCCCTGTGTAACTGCAGCAATCGTTGGCGCTAGTTTCGGCTTCACGGTCAATCCGTGTTTGCAGTTCGGTTCGTTCCGATCCTTATCGACTACGTTCTCTCCTAGGTCCCGCCGATCCAACAGAAGCGGACTTTGGCGTTCCTCAACTACTTCCTGACGAGGACAACTTCATTTCTGAACCACTTCGCGACGGTCTGCGACGAGAAACTGGAAGACCTACTCATCAGAATACAGCGATTGGAAGCCTCTATGTGCATCTTAGAGGCGAAGGTAAGCGCATCGAGCTGCGCATTGACAACGTAATATTGTTGGCGATCTGTCTATTTGTGACGTAATCAACGTATAGTGCTATACCTTTGACATGCGAGTACTGTCAACCGCGCTTGTACATGTCTGGGCTTCTCCACTCCGTTTGCTCAGCCTCAGTGCTTCAATTGTGCTCGAAAAGACTTATTGCGGATTGAACTTCGAGGCCTGATACATGCAGGCTGTGTGATCTGTATAATGTGATTCAATCAGCAAAATCTTCCTTTTTGTACAATTACATGCTCGTGCGGACTGTTTTCTGAATCAGTTCACTTGCTCTCCCCCATTTCAGCTTTCGTCGATTCCTGGCCTCGAAAATGTAACGACCGTTGCTACTGAAGCCAAGCCGGATGCGCCCGATCAGCAGAGTACGGCGCAGGCCTCTGCTAGTGAGGGCCAGGCGCAGCAGCAGCAGCAGCAGTCAAACGGTCCCACGACCGAGACAAACACCCAACAAGTGAAGGCGGCAAACTCAGCGGCACAGCCTCCGGCCGCGCCAACAAACACGGTCTCCAAGGATCCTAGGTTCTCAAAGTACTTCAAGATGCTCAATGTTGTAAGTGATTCAGGGATCTCGCTAATGTCTTTGTTAAGGCAGTGAAAGAGCAGTGTACCTTTTGCGTTGAAGTTGAGGCAGCATAATATAGACGCAACAGAATGTATACCAAGGGATGGGAGACATAGCTGAGGGTAGGAGAGGGTCAGAGGTAGTGACAAAATAAATAAATTTAGTGGCAATCAAATGGAACCTGCTTCCACAAAACAGGGTCACCTGAATACCATTGGAGAGGCCTGTTGGGGCCTCAACACACTCATGGAAAAACGCGTGCAGCTGCCAGCAAAGTGCAAGCCACCAAACCTGCCGTGTAGCAGCATTTTCGTCTAGCGGGAAGAATGTGCCCATGCACCATTTTTTTGCGACGTGCAGCTCGCCACTTTCTGAGGAGACCAATCGGAGCAGCTGCTTTGCCCCTTACATGGTGTTCGCACTTGGTAGTAGAAGGACCCGTCTGGACGCTGGTCTTGCACTTATGAGGAGGCTCATTTCGTGCTGCTTTGGCTCGGTCATTCCGTATTTCAGGCTTTGGTTTGAACAGAGCTGTACTAATCAAAATGTTTTTAGAACTCATGCATGCGCATCTCATTCTCTGCGACAAATAAGCTTCGTGTCTGATGCACAACCAAGGACTCGAGACCTTGTATGCACCCTTTGATCAAAGGTTTCTGGGGTCCGACATGATCCTCTCTAGGCTTTTGTAAGTAAGCGTACCCCCCCCCCCCCCCCACAAATGCACTATTGAAGGAGCGATGCCAGCACTTGTACTCCCGTGCAACAATTCAAAGAGGAGCTGCTCAGCGCAAGTTGCTCTGGCTGCATTGCTGCGGCAGTATTTCGCCACCACCGGTGTACCGCAGGCGTTTCTCCGCTAGTGTGTTCAGACCTTTAAAAGCACATTTCTGATGTAAGTTCTGATGAAGGGAGGTCGCCTCCTGAAACTGTTAAGACGGTGCCTTGATTTTGCCATCACTCATATATGTATGTATTGTATATTGAGCTGCGAACCTTGGATTATTTTTCCTCATTTTCTTGTCTGCTATTCTGATCAAAGTGCCCTGCTTGACAACATCTGCCAGAACAGTGCTATTTCTTTAGCATGTGTAGTATCACAACAATTGCATGAACGATATAACATGGCTTTCATCGTTGGCACGAATATTGCAGCACAGCATGGATAATGCAAGAACTGTATGCGCATTATCCAGCGCAATTGACCCCGTGCACCAAAAAAGCTTGGCAAACTTTTTCCCACCCATGGTTTCATCCCGGCCGATGCAGTTGAATTACGGTGAAGGTGAAATGCGAGAGGCCCGTGTACTGTCAGATGTCGGTTCACGTTAAAGAACACCAGATGGTCAAAATTTCCGGCCCTCCACTACGGCTGCCTCATAATGATATCATAGTTTCGGCACGTGGAAAACTGCAGATATTATTATTATTATTATTGTTATTATTATTATTATTACTATTATTATTACTAATATTTTTATGCAATGTTTTCCCCAAAGTGACTTCAAAGATCACCTTGCGCACTTGTGCCTTCAGACATGCAGTGAGACATAACTAATTCTCACCGTATTGGGTCACATTCAGTTTGACTTTCTCTCAGGCGTCTTCGTAGTGGAGCATGCTGCCGACAGTAGCAAACAGCCAACGTTCATGATCAGTACCTTCCCTTTATGCCTTCCTTTGTGACAAGTAAAGGATGTTCTTTATTAGGATAAGTTGAATGTTGCATCTTTTTTGCAGATGATAACTGTAGGCAGATGACATTGGTGCTTATCGTTCCTCTTTGTAAATTCAGGGTATTCCTCTGGGTGCTGTTCAAATCAAGATGCGGCAGGAAAACGTGGATCCCAGCATATTAGAGTAAGTTGCTGGCTTATTTTTTTCTTTTAACTGTTGTCCTTCATTCACCCATGTTTTCTTACACCTGTGTTTGCTCTCTTTTTTATACTCATCAGCGTCCTATCTCTCATATGCTCGATTTGTTTATTTATCGAGGTAACACTTCTGTGGATGTCCCAGGCGCAATTACAGCATTGGCGGCAGCATTTGGTAGCGCATGTACTACATGCGCATGGAAGGTTTTTTTTTGTGTATTTACTTATTAGTTTGTTTAACATACTGGCAAGGCCAAATACTCAGACTGGGTAGCAGGTTAAGGCTCTTTTACACTAGAGCGACACGACACTGACGTAGACACGAGGCCGACACAGACGGTCGGCCGTCGAGTCGCCCGCCGACGATGTCGCCGGGACTGTCTAGTCACACTAGGCCGATGACGACGACGACGCCTCGAAAAACAGCATGTCGTCGTAGTGTAACAGGATGGTAGACGGAAAACACCAGCAAAATGCATCGGCAGACGTGTCATTGGCAGGTCGTCGCGAGATCGGTGGCCGAGCGAAAATTTGCCCATGTCGTTGGTTGGGGAGATCTTTGGGGGGTATTGTGCGGAGGCCCCGCACAATACCCCCTCAGCGCACCCCACGGATGTCTTTTCTTCGCTGCCCCTTTGTGTATCCCCACCCCGTCCCTCGGTGCTGAGGGGCGATGGCGGGAGCTGCGCCGCGTAGAACGAGAGGAACAATGGCAGAGGAGGGAGGACGGCTGAAAATGAGGAGCAGGTGGTGCCTGTTTCAATTTCTTCGTGCAAGTTCAGTCGGTGTCACCACGCGCGCCTCCAGTGTGACTAGAGAATCGGCCGACGAAAGGCTGTGAGCACGACAAGCCGCAGAGGGAGTCTTCCACAGACCATCGGCGGACTCTTGGCGTCGCTGCAGTGTAACTGGGACGACGACACGACAAAAGACGCTCCCAAAGACAGTCGGCAGGCCAAAATCGGTGTCGTGTCGCGCTAGTGTAAATGAGCCTTTAGAGTGAAACAAAACATAATCCTAAATTACTAAAGAGATGAATTCCAGTTACAGAACATTAGCTGAAGTGTTTTTGAACAGGTGGTTATTTATAACAGGTGCTTCTTGTGCAGGAAGGTAAGTCCACTATCATGATGTCCATGGTACGAGTGGCTGAAAAAAAAAAAAAAGCACCTGTTTTGCAGAACAGAATTTCAATCTTTCATGCATGAGCCACGTGAAGTGAAACATACTGTGCGCGGAATAGAGACTCATTGCGGAGCTGAGGATGACGAAATATTCCGTGAAAATGCTCAAATTAAATAACTTGCAACGAGAAGTAAGGGATGAGAGGTCAATATTTGATTTCATGGAAGACATGCTTGCAGTCAGTTTACAGTTGGAAAGAGTGAATGAGAAGGGGTTTTAGAGATGTGTCGTGTATCTTGCGGCACCAACAGCATTCCAAGCAAAAGTTCCAACAACAATAGTTCCAAGCAATGAACAGTTGCGCAGACATGCTTGACAGGGCATGGTTTCATCTTACTATAGTTATCTTGTGTTAGACAATTAGCTCTCCAAAGACACTGTTTTCAGTCATTCCGCATTCATGTTTGAAATGGCTTGGGCCTGGTGTCCGCTTGTGTAAATTAAAAAACAAAACAAAATTATACAAATAAACAGACCCTCCAGCCACGTCTCCAAATGACACCTGGAAATATTAACCGCTCAACTGGGGCCTTGCCTAGTGTGTATGTACATGGTCTTCGGAACCAATGGAGAAAACAACGCAGTAACAAAGACAACGGTGGAAAGGGGGACAACCACTAAGAAAAGTCGCTAACTTTGGAGCCGGCCGAACAATCACCCCTTGAAGAAGAGAACGAATCGGTCTCAATACGTAGGGCCAGTTTTTAATTTTATTATTAAAAACTATTAACTAAACGTGGCTGGAGAGTCTGTTTATTCATATAATTTTACCCAGCCAGACAGATCTCTGTCAAATATGTTCACCTTAAAAAAAAAAATTGTGTTCATGCATATAGCTGACTATATTTAAAAGATGTTTCTTTTGCCTGCAAGTGTTCAAGTGCCCCTTGCTTATTGTCTCTGCGTCTTTTTGCACATTGCAGTAACCCTGACGCACCAGCGCCTCCTGGTGCTCCAACATCTCCATGTCCCGCAGATGGCGACACCACTGACGACAGCAGCCTCAGTGATTGATGCAACAAAGTTCCACGTTAGCATCCACATTCCACGTGCGGTCGTATCGGCCACACAGCCGGTTAAATTCACGGCAAACCAAGCCGCCACGCTCGAAGAGGCGTTCATGGGGCCTCGAAGCACCCACGAAGACGCCTTTCAGCTAGCCGGTGTCACCCCAACTTGCTGCGCGCAGTGCTCGACCATAACTTAACAAATGTGTAGTGTTTCAGGGCTTGCGCGCCTTTGCTGATGTATAACTGTGAGCTTCGACGGTCAGTTTTACTCGTTATTTGTACTGGTTTAGGCAGCTATGTGAGCTGGAAGGTGTTTCTATTGACCAAAAGACGAATGCTAAGTTTTTTTTACTGGGACGATTGAAGTGTAGGAGATGGTGCCAATCCAAGTACTAAATCATGAGTCTCGAACTAGCAAACTTCACAGATGCTCATGGATGAATGGGATGCAATGGATTACATGATACACTAACCATGTGTGTTTATAGTTCAGTATTGGAAGTATAGCTAGTGGATATATTGTGCTGGAAAACTGGAGAGTCTTGTGTGAGTGAAGTGCGTCTAATACTTGTTAAATGCAGCTCCCTGAATGTGCATCAGAGAATTGATTTCTATAAACTGTTGTCTTAAGAGATTACAGGGTGTGATGTTGCTGCTTCATTTTTTTCGTGCCACTGGATTTTTTCTTTTGTTTACCTGCTGCCTCATGAAGCAGTGACGCATGATTGAGATCTACATGCATGCATGTATCTGAATATTTTGTGTTGTAATAGCAATAGGACTAGTAGCGTTCTCGTAGGTTTGTTAGCCACCTCAGTTGCTACACCCTGTCGTCATCTGTGCTTTTGCGTGGACGCTGAAAAGGCCAGTCCAATTAACATTCCCTGACATAATTTGTATTGTCCGATGCATGCTGTGTAGTTACAGTCTTGTGGGTGATTTCACATAAATAGTCGCGAAATGAAACGTATTATACGTAACATAGATGCTCACCCCGTGTATGCTTATTGTTTGTAACCTAGAGTGTTGTCTGGCCGTTATGTTCTTGTGCTATGGAATTTGATAGAGTGAGAGTTATTATATTGTGTTTCTGCCGCGTAGATGTTTCAAGCCATTACATGGCAAGAATGTTTGGTGCTTCCCCTGAATGCTTGTAGCTGCTAAAAACCAACATGTGTTATAGTGTTGCATGAAACAGTGTCGAGTGACACAACTTTTTGAAGTTCCTCTTTTGTACTTGCTTTCGATGTGTAAGTGAATACAATACTCGTGTGTTTATCCTGGCAACCAGCTTGGATTGTGCTGAAACTGTGGCTTCCTAATTATCGCTACCCAGAA
Source organism: Rhipicephalus appendiculatus (assembly GCA_030522465.1). Lineage (NCBI taxonomy): Eukaryota > Metazoa > Arthropoda > Arachnida > Ixodida > Ixodidae > Rhipicephalus > Rhipicephalus appendiculatus. Next base: position 602,916 of record JALIZH010018336.1, on the reverse strand, counting down.
GGAAGTGCTTTTAATATGAAACTTTCTGTATACCAGCTTATTTCCAAGTGGCAGCAGGCAGACAGGTGAAAATATTTGCAAGTTCCTCTAGTCCATGTTATTTGTGCGTTGCCCATCACTGTTGCCCTGCGTTTTACAACTAGATGGCACGTCTAAAGTCGCCTGCCCACCACGTAGATCCCTTCTTTAGGCGTTTGGCATGTTGATGTGAAACGGCCATGTTAAGAGCTTGTCGTGTCTGATTTTTATTACATTTTGTACATACAGTTACTTGCCGTTCATGAATATATGTATTCAGACTGACCTGCATGCTGCACAAGAATCGTGCTTTGTGTATTCATTCACTTCATTAGGCACTTCATTAAGAGCTCGTTAGGCCTAGCTTTATCTGAACTCTGAGAAGGAAAGTTGGTATTCAGCCTGAAAATGCGTAGCATTGGAACGAATTTGACGTTTCGTTGTAATAACATTGTGCTGGAAAGCTTGCAAGATTGTTTCATTGTAGAACGGACCTCCCGCTCTCCATTACTGTGCTACTGTTCGTCATCAGTGCATTTTGAACGTCTTTGTTCAAAGGCAGCACTCATTCTTGTGTGCGGTAAGCAACCTGGAACATTGAAAAGTGATCATACGATTAGATCATTGAGTCCAACAGGAACACGCAGGTCACAGTGGAAGTGCTTTGTATTCATAGGCGTTTCGTGCTTTGTATTAAATCAAAAGAAGATACTTGTGTAGCATGATGTACGCCCTGACATTCTTTCTCAGCTATGATTGCCAATCACTTTGCTTATGCTCTAATTCTGCTTCTGCCATACTGGTTCATGTACTGATTCCTTTTTAATAATTTAATCAGCTCGTGCAACTCTAGTTAGCTATATGTTTAGGCGACGACCCAAAAAGTCCAAATAACTTAGATATCCTGCTAGAATAAACAGGGGAGAATGAATTTGCTTTTACTTGGGTCTCTTTCCTAAATGCAATATTTCGGTAAAGAAAATTGCTTTAGGAAAGTTTGACGTTCGATAGATCATCCACTGACACCAGGTTACAAAAGCTATTATTATATACTACTACTACTTAACAAATGTATGCTTGGAAAAATAGGTATTTGATAGTTTATAAACATAAGTGTGTGAACACACTCTGTGTATCTAGGATGACGTAGCAGTACCAATAAAACTCCGGTTTAATTTAGTTTGGCCGTAGTCCTGTATACATAAAAAAGTGTTTTTTATGAAGCTACTTATGGTAAAGTTATATGATTTATGCTGTGTCCCCAAACTCATTATACAGGGCCTCATGTTGTAAGCCATATTTTCGTGCAAGTGATTTCCGTACTTCGAGATACTAAAAACAATTGTTTTGGTGATTGCAGCCTCTTGCACTATTGGTGTTTTTCATGTGGCATTCTGGTTTTCTCTTTTTACATCCTCAAGGAAGTATATAATTTTATTTATGTTCTCTGTTAATCTTCGTAAAACGCTCTACTTTACATTTCGAGGCTTAATCTGCAAGCTATTTTGTTCTCCATGTCCACTCCGTCATTCCCAACTGCGAGCACAGATTGTTGAAAATTCTTTTTCCTTTGTTTTAACAACACTTCTATCTATTACGTCAGCAAGTGCTGTTTAACATGGAGTGATGCAGTGCTGGCTGGTTTTACAATGTAACAGCCAAGACATCAGATATAAATCATCTCCTATATTTGAGTCTGAAGTTGCGTAGTGTTCGCTGTAACACCGAACCAACTCGACCAAAGCTACCGTATTTACACGAATGTAAGTCGACTCCAATTTAGGTCGACCCCCCCCCCAAAAAATCGCTCGGCAAAAAAAAAAATAAATAAATAAATAAAAAATGCTCTAGTTTTGGTTTCGATTCTAAGTCGACCCCCCAACATTGGATTGTCAAATTTGAAAAAATGGGTCGACCTACATTCGTGTAGATACGGTACACCTCACAGGGTTTCCTATTCCAGCATTTCAAGTCGTTGCCACGGTGACCAGCAACATGGCAGTAAAAGCACCCACGGCGCCAGGCAGTTGGTCCTCTGCATCTTTGAGGCCTAATAAAGATTGCATTGTGGGAACAGTGGCACACCAGATTGAATGGAGGTGCCATACCTACGGCCATTTGTCAATAAATTTTAAACTGCACCTTTGCTGCTTTGCGACATTGCCGTGGCTATACCCTCAACAACATGAACATCGCGCAATATTTATTACCTTCCATAGCCGACCAATCATTCCAGCTGTAGACTCCTCTGAAGGCGCTTGGTATGAAATTTGGTGTCATTGCACATATTTTAGTTGCTCGATTTCTGAATGTGTGTGTATGTATTTGAGCATTACCCAAAACTGTGCACAAGATGATATAAACATGAAGTGTGTTTTTTTCTGCCCGTGCTCTGTTGGACATGTCTCGAAATGGTGGTGCACTTGACCGAATGCTAGTGCCACGTGTGATACGTAAAGGCATTGTGATAAACTCGGAGGTGACGGAACGAGTCTTTGTATTCGCCGACATTTCACAAGGCTTTGTGAACAGCTGGATGGGCTGTTTGTTTGTAGTTATGTAATTAGAAAAAGAATATATGTCATTGAATCAGTTGGACTTGTATTTGTCTTTAAACTAGGGGATTACCAATATTCAAATTTTCAGGTGCGAATAAGGCAAAGAACAATCTTCAAATATCAAATCGAATATGTGAATACTGTTGAAAAGTTGCCAAACAGAAAGTAACAATCAGTTTGATTAGTCTTTCAAAATAAATTAATGAAACAACTTCATTTCACTGCTGCACAATACAGATATTGTAATGAACTCATTACAAATTATACAGAAAAATTCAAGCAGCTTCACTAACTCAACATCACAAAGACTGGTCAAACAGCAGAGCTTGTGGCAGCATACAGTCATTTTATTGCTTGACATTGGCTGTATGGTAGTTTTGCCACCATCTGCCCACACGAAAGCCCGGTCTTCCTATCCAAAGTCGCAGAACAATTCTTGTAACACATGTAACGTACAGCTCCTCGGTATTGTGACCGAGGCACGCATAATTTACGAACACACTTGCTTGACCATGAACCTTCATCAACAGTGTCGCCGTTTACACATATTGTGCAAGTGGAATCTTGGGAAACACTGAATATCCTGAGCGGAACATTGAGTGTTTGCACTTTTTTCCTGTCTGTCTATCTAATTATCTAAGACAACCTGACTATCTTCCGGAGAGCGCATGACCTTAGCCATCGCTGGACATTCTAGTTATAGACAGCTTCTTCATTTTAGTGGACCAGAGGTGAGTGGGTCCATTTCTGAGGCACATATCCGCTTGTCTATGCTCCAAACGACATGCTGCACACGGACTTAGCTCGGCTATAACAGCTGCACTGTAAAAATCAACTGCTTGGAATCTCCACAATTTAAGCACTTCGTAACGGCTGTAACAACACATCTGAAAGGTAGGAAGGACCCCGCCCCCGTTTGAAATTGAGGTGACAGCATGTAATGTAATGATGCACAAAGTGTTTTCTTTTTCCAAGCATTTAAACATTGTTTAGGTAATATTATCGAGGGTTGTTATATTGTATCTGTTCATAGAACACAAAAGTGCAACATATGCTGTGTACGAGAGCTGCGGAATGAAACTTTGGTGAGACCGCTCCTGTTGCCTAGGCGTACGGGACATGAGGCTGAAACTGAACGAAGCTAATGGGCTTGTCGTGCGTATATCTCAATGATTGCAGTAAAACATCCCCATTTGCTGAGTACGCACTGAAAGAGGAATATGCAGGTTATGAAGAATTACAAATTTGTAGCTCCAGAGGTGCACTTCCGCTAAAGAAATAAGTGAGATGCTGTAGTAAGTATTGGCAAAATGTACTACGAGATCTTTTATTTCGGTTTTTTTACTAAAGCGCGGCGGAAATCCCGACTCTCTTGCACTACCGTGTGACAGCGCGCAGTGGCAATGCCAAGGAACATTTCGAAAATATGACATATAAGGGAGCACGCGCAGCGTTGAAATAGTGGTGGAGCGGACGGACGGTTCGTCTGTCTAAACCCGATTCGCGTGCTCCGCGCATCCGCACAGTTACGTGCGACAAGCGAATACCGCCCGGTGCCGTATAAACGCGGTTCCTGATGCCACTTGGAGCCGATCCTATGGTTGCGTGCAGCACGTCGCCCGCCCACACTATCAGTGCAGGGGCTTTCGCTGCACCGTGGGTGCGCGCGTTTGCCGGTTGGCGGTCGGAATGTTCTTCGGGCTCGTTCTGCTTCTGCAATGCATGTTGCTGGGCGAGTCGGTCGTACATGATTAAACAAGGTGCTGCGCAAAGGAACACGGTGCTGCGACCGTTCTCGTTCACTTCCCTGTCCCTGTTTCCTTTGCGCAGCACCTTGTTTAATCATGTTCTGCTCCTGATCGTGCACGTGTGCGGCCAGTAGAATGTTGTACCAACACGGCGATGGCGAGTTTCTTTCGTTCCTGCAAGCGATGCGCTCTCTATATGTCTTCACGGTCCTGCTCGAGGAAGGAGGTCGCAGCGAATGGCATCTCAGTGTTGCATTTGGATCGTCCCTTATTAAAACCGTGCAGTGCGCTTGCAACAGCGCTGCCTACTTAACACGCGCTACCGAGCATAAAGGTCAAGATTCTTATCATGATTGGTATGTGCCGTGGGCACATTCATATATGTGGCACTGGCAGTCATCACGCTTTTTGTGCTTTGCGGTGCTTATGTGTAACAGTATCGCCGCTGGCACTAATGCCTAATTTGAAATCATTGATAGGTCTTTCTCCAGACTCTCCCAAAATTCGGAAGGCGTTTTGTGGGGCAGTGTGGTGTCGGCCACGTAGATCACGACCTCATGAGCGCACGCATTTAACCTTTTAGCGACAAATCGGAATCGCGGTACACGGCTACGTCAACTTTTAGATGCGAAAGCATCTTATGCTCGGGGCAGTGTCTGTTCTGCGGCGTCCGCACCCATACTGCGCGTGCGTCAACCAGTGGCGTAGCCAGAGGGGTGGCACACCGGGCACGTGCCCCCCCCCCCCCCCGAAATTTTTTTTTCGCCATGGCATACATAGCGAAAAATTGCCTTTTCAAGGAGGTGCCCTCCCCGAAATCAAGGAGGTGCCCCCCCCCCCCCCCTCCCCCCCCCCCCGAAAAAAATTTCTGGCTACGCCCCTGGCGTCAACTCTCCCCTCTCCTACGCGAGGAGGTGGGAGGAGGTGGCGTGAGCGCTGCCTCCGCTTCGTTTCTCTCTCTCCTCCACAGGTGTGCGCTCGTATATAACGCGGCGCGCGTTCGCTCCCGTTTTAAGCTGAACGTAAACGGCAACGCCGGCACGCGAATCTCGAAGCTGCGAGGCTACGAAAGCGCGCGTTCGCTGTGCTTCCGTCATTCTCTCTCTGTGCAACGGTGTGCGAAACACCATGAACAACGTCAACGTCAGTGGCGGATCCAAGGGGGGGGGGGGGGATTGGGCGATCGCCCCCCCCCCCCCCCCCCCCAAAGCCACCGACCCCGCCCCCTTCCCCCAGGAACTTCTCGACAGGAATTTTTCGGCACGCGAAATTTTTTAGGCCGCTGCGGCGGCCTTGGCTGTTCGCGGCTAATTCGCGGCGACATGCACCCATCACTTCTGCTTGGCGCGAAGCTGGCTAACCCCCGCCTTTTTGAAAGCGAGCTAAACACGCGTTCCATTATGCACCTTCAGACAGAACTGGAATGTGTTTCCTGCTTGAGCATGCCAACAATGTTATACCCCTGGCCATGGCCGGTCTAGAGGCGCGCGCTCGCTCCCTAGCGCGCACCTCCAGACCTACCGTGCCCTGGCACACAGGCAGGGGGCATCCTCCTGAAAGTCGTTTGAGCGGTGACACAATACACAGGAGCATAGGCGTGCGCACGTGGGGAGAGGGGGGGGGGGGGGCGCTAAGTCAGCCACGTGGCTAGCGCCACCAAGGTGAATTCCGGCAATGTAATTTGATTCGCCGATGTGCGGTGCATTGTAGTCTGCACTATGGGCACTGTTGGGTCTCGGGTGCGGCGGGACTCGACCACGGGGTAAGAAATTATTTTTCTTACACCGTGGTGCGAAGGACAAGTGGGTGGGGAGTCAATGACCTCGGAGAAGGCGGCTGCTGTCTCGAACCCCTGCAGGTGCTAACGACTGCATTCAGGTGAAGACACGACCTTTATCGATGAGAGCGTCTCCAGCGGTGCCGTCTCACGCCGTCAACGTCGCGAAAGGGGTGTTCGTGATACCTCCGTAGTGTTCCATCGAACCCGTCTACGGCGGCATTCCTGGCTTGCTCTACCACGCCTGCAAGAACCCTCCAGGAAAATGCGGCACTCTGTGCCTCCGTTCATGCGCAGATCCTTGGGGGGACTGACAGGTTCACGCGCAGTAGTGCCTGCCATAATAGAGAGTTTTAGCAAGTTCCGGAAATACGGCACGTATGGTGCGCAAATACGGTAAGGCAGTACGGCAGCGTTCCTTCTTTCCTTCTCGCTGTGCCTTTGCCGCTCCCCGTTCCAGTGACACTGAGTCCTTCGGCGTAGGTTGACAGGCAACAGTCAGGCGTGACAACCCCACAGTAACTTTTGGGAAAGCTCTTGTGGTGTTTTGGTGTCTTTCTCGGCAAAAGGTCAATGACCGGGAGGGGAGAAGCAGTACCGTCATACGCTAGCGTATTCCCGAAACTTGCTAAAGCTCTCTAATGAATTCCAGAACCGGTCGTAACAGCGCCAACCAGCCGCGTGATATTTAAATCGTGTTATCCCCAGCCGATTTAACGAGCGGAGTCTTTTCTCTTTTTTTCGGAGCTCATCTGAGAAACCGGAGCTGATCGCGGAGGCCACAAACCAGCTACAAAGAACTTTTTGCGGTGCCGTGTGGCATCAGCGCAACAGCTCTCTCCAAATCGTCCTTCAGAGCATCAAAAGGGGTTTACTGCGAAGTACTTAACTGTCGACGATGTGTTAGTTGTATAAAACGCTTGTCACAAAAGGGAACTCGCATTTCAGGAAGACGCCAGCGCGGCCACACAGCGTTTGGAAAGGGTTCTTTTTGTGTTTCCTTTCGCATTCCTTGTTTTGATTTTTTCTTCTTTGTTTTTACTATGTTTGTAGTAAACAGAGAAGCTTAATCTGGAAGAAAGCTCTCGTCTTCGTTTGTTGATGTGTTCCCCCCTCTTGCTTCGCGCTATGCCACTTTAGTAAAACTGGAAAATCAACAAGCCCTAACCACTAATCTACTACGTAGAAGCAAGGAAGGGGCCTTCCTTTCTTTTTTTAGATACACCTGCCTCCTGCTCGGTTAGTAGTCCGTACTGGCATGGGTTACCTTTCAGTGTCAATATATGTGGAAACCATTCAATTTCATTTGTCGTACACACTGTTCCAAGAGTCAGCAACACAGGTCACCATCAGTGGCCAGTTGAACCAAAGATTCACAAAAAGGGGATCAGCTTTGTTGAGCTGAAGCGATCCAGACGAGGGGGGCCTGCACTGTTGACACGCTCGGCCCTTTCTTGTACTACGTCTCCAGGTGGAGGGATCGGTCACCATGCGTCTGGGATGACTTCGAGGATGTCTGGGAGTACTTCGAGCATTCCAGTGCTTTCTTTCAGGAAGGGTCGTATGACTTCACGAGCTGCGAAGTAAAGAGAGGAGAATCTCCCGCTCCACATCTCTTTGCCCTTCTGCTTCCCTTTGCACATTTCCAACGAAGGCTTTCTTCGATCATCCGAGGTAATAGGCGCGAAGACGACGACGGACAAGGAGAGAGAGAGAGACACACACACACACTCAGGCGCCACTTCTAACAATGTTTATGAAAGGCTTCTTGGTCGCCGCCAAGGTGCCCTCTGATGAGTGGTTCTGAGGAAAGAGAAGCAGGCGCTAATTTCTGTCTTCCAGGTGGGGACACGGCTAAACGCCTACCCTCCGAGCAGCTGTAAATAATGCGTGACCGTCCTGCCCTCCCTCCGATGGCATCCGCGAATTTCATTCGTCGAAGAACGACATGCATCATAGAACGTAGAACCACAGGCAAACATTTGCCCTGCCGGGGAAACTACGCTATATACCATCTGCAAGGTGGCATTAGCCACAGCGCGATGTCGACTTAATATGCTGTTGGTTGCTCAAAGAACGTTGCAAAAAGAGACAAGCTTTTTTGTTGCTCCACGAGGAAAAAATTAAACGAAACATCAAACTGCGAAAGATAGCTGCGTCGTATCAGGAGGAAGAACTTTTACCAAGGTAGGCCTTGCGACGTAAGTCGATCATTACTAAATTTGTATCGCGTGAACCTGCTTCCGCAGTTTTTTTAGATGAAGCTGTCTTGATACTGCTTGATACCAATGTATCAGTTGAACAATACAAGAGGCAACGGGACATTAGCGGCTCGATTTTCTCGGACGGTTTTTGTAACAATAATATCGGGATCGTTCTAGCTGGTTCGCCAAATATTTGAAACCGGCGATAGCAATTGCAGCAAAATCCTTAGTGTATTAATTTTCCATTTCCGAACATTTACTGCACGTGCGAATACGATTCACCAGAGTCCTTCCTAACAAACACCGGTTCCGAGGAACCGGTGTATCGAAGCATCACATGCAGGTTATTCACGCCCAGTGGCTTTGCTGTCACGTCGTTATCACATTGAAGCAGGTTAACCGCAACTTGTCTGTCATCAAAGCCGCCATCGTGGAGCACCAGTAAGTTCAGAAGCTGCGACCGTGACGTCACGTGCAAGCCATCTATAGAGGTGAAAATTTGGTCAAAGTTTCATTTTTAAATGTCTCGCCGAAAACTCCTCGCGTGACGCCAGGGATTTCAAACGGTATTTTTCGTATTTTGGCAACATTGACTCAATTAAACTTCCTGAAATTGGTATGTTACGTCTATGCCCCTCGCAGTACTATGTACTTCATTTAACGATCGCAGAAACTTAGTAGACGGCGTCAAAATCTATGACGTCAATTCGAAGTGGGGTCGCCACCCACATTCTCTTTTCATGCGTTTTCTCGCGGTAAGAGTGGTGTTTTCGGTATTGTGAATCTGTAATTTACAAATGCGCGAAAAATCGTTTTTCCTTGTAGTGTCCTAAACGAAGAAATGTGTCCAATGTATCTTCGCCTCCTCGCCCTCTTCCCTTCAGTTACTGCAGGTTGCGCAATACACCCCCCCCCCCCCCCCCCCCGACCGCCGCCCCCCCCCCCCCCCCCCCCCCCCCCCAAAGGAGGTCCCTGGATCCGCCCCTGGTCAACGTCGGCGCTAGTTGCAGCGGCAGCGCCGCGGAGCAGATGAAGGCTCGGGAAGCCGAACGTAAACGTCAGCGTCGGCAAGCGTCGACAACCACCGTCTCATAAGCCACATAAGAGAAACGGAAATTCGATGCGCACCCCCCGCGATGCTTTCGCATCCCACCATGGTTGTCCGTAGGGGGAGATGATGTGTAACTTTTTGTTGTCCTGTAATTGAAACGTAAACTATGACATTTCCTTGCTGGTTTGAAACTTCGTCGAACGCGAAACCGGGGGATGCGCCGGTGCGAATCGTAAGCCAGGCTGACTTTCCAGCTATGGGTCACCTTGTTCTTCTGCGGGTTACAGCAGAGGGCACCAACCAGTTACAGCTCGTGTGTGGGTGTTTGCGTGCGAGCGAGCGCTCAATTGCTTCCGTCCAGGTGAGGAAGCGCTTTGGCAAATCATTTCGTAGCAGTATTGTCTGCCTGGTTTTGCTGCCGTCAGGGGCGGATCCAGCCAGTCATTTTAGGGGGGGGGGCGGTCGCTTGAAGTACAACAGGTGAGGAGGAGGGGAAGGGGTTCCTGACTTTTGTTTTTAGTAGTTCACATTATCGCAAGATCCTCGTCACAGCATAAATACTGTTAATTTGTTCACAATAGTCCATCTCATTGTTCTAATCGGTTTACTGATCGTAATAAATTAAAAGAAAGCAAATTACGGGCTTTCACGCCTTAGATATAGGCAACTTTTTCTGCGCTAAGCCTTGTTCGGAATGGGGTTGCGTGGCCGGTGCGAACACGGGTTGTTGTGGTGCCGGGGCTGTCATCAGGACGAGTTGATGTAAGGAAGAAAGTTTTTTACAAGTGCTTACATTATTCAGATTTCAGTGAACAAGCACAGCGCTCTCCTGTGCACCGGATTTAATAAGCATGGTTGGGGTCCACCCCCTTTTCCCTCTCACCACGCGGTAACCAAGATTCCACCAATCCTAGGGCATTGGCACGGTCGTAATGATTAGTACACACCTGCACTTCAAAGGTTAATGTCCCGTCGGCCGCGCAGGGTTTTAAAGTTTGAATACCCACATCTCTACGCCGCGCGTTAATTGTTAGCACTTGTACGAGCAAAGATCATCGGTATGGCACCGACGAGAAGGCACGGCAACAGGTGCGCGATTGTTGCTCGCCCTCAGCCCACTCCAGGTCGTTTTCAGTCTCTGAAAAGCGAGGGCACACCTTTAAAGGGGTTAAATGTGAGAAGCGTGACCACAAAATTGACTTTGACAGCGCTTCTGGGACAGAAAGGAATCCGTGAAGAAGGCTGTTACCCGAGTTCTGGAAAATTCAGAACACACCTGCGAACATGAACCGCTCGCTGGGAACAGTGCCTCCGAAACGTGAGGGAAATGGAAAGCCGGAGCCTTCTTGATCAGGAAAGAAGACAAACCGTCACTAAAAAAATTGCGTTTCTCAGTACCGGACCAGTGGCGGCACACGTGTGAGTGTGCGGCGGAGGTTTCGGAGCTGCGCATGTGCTGGTTGCAAAGCAAACTATTTATTTTGGAGACATGGGCGTCGGCAGGGGGGGTGCAAAAAGGGCACTTGCCCCCCTAAAGTACGAGCACTCTCCCCCCCCCCCCCCAAAGCCCCACCAGTGCCTCCCCTCCCCTCTCCCACCATGACGCAACACGGGTTTGCACCCCCCAAGACAAAATCCTGCCGACGCCCATGTTTGGAGAGTATCTAAAATACTAATTATGAGTGTCTAAATCCCTTACAGGGTATAGCCTACCCATGACAACAAAATTTTCACAATAGTAAGTGGGTGCACAGAGGAGATTGCAAGCATTGCGACACAATTGCTCATCCATCTCGACGTGAACGTCGTATCATTGTAACAAATAAAACGAAGACAGCAACGACAAAGCAGAAGAGCAACATCATCACAGACGACGAATGTTAGCTTGTAGCACAGCGCTTACGCATATTTACGTAACTTTGCAAAGGACTTCCTGCGCGATACCTTTAAAAAATCAACTGCGCATTTTGTAATTGAAAGAATAAATGACAATGCGTGAAGGAACATTATATCGGGCTGAAAGGGAGAAAGAAATGCTGTAATATATCAGCGCGCAACATATCGCTTGTGCTTTAGCAAAATTGGTTCAGTTTATGTGACATTGCTTCAGCACCTTTGAAACTTCCCAGCACAACATTCTTGGCAGTCTTTCTTTCATCCAAGTAAAAGAATAAATGTTCATATTCTTTGTAAACGCAACATGTCTAGAAAAACGCACCTTGAAGTTTTGTCATATAAAAAAAAAGTGACTGATGCAAAAAGTACTTAATTCAGGCGCTGATGCATATTGTTAGAGCGGATTCTATAGGATATTGGTATATTTCTCGTAACTGCGTTAAAAGAGTGGCAGAAAGCAGTGGCGTAGCCAGGGGGTGGCACACCGGGCACGTGCCCCGCGAAAAATGACCATCTCAAGGAGGTGCCCCTCCCGAAATCAAGGCGGTGCCCCCCCCCCCCCCCCCACCCCCCGAAAAATCTTTCTGGCTACGCAGAAAGGTACACTCTAATCGCTGCTCTGAACAGGTCGATGACGACAAATAGCAGGATATATTTGGCTGATTGCTGGCGTGCCTGGTAGCTCGAATACTGCAGCTAGCACTTTTCCAAGTATTCCTGAAATAAAAATAAAATACATTTCAATGGTGTCGTTATGAAATCTAAAGTTTTAAACGCCGGCTATATATTTGTGCGTGGCCTACACTTACCTTGCGTCGTCAGGACGGGTCAAGTGGCAACCATAGCACCAGTCTCGAGATTCATACGGCTGGGGTGGCAACGCACATGTCTACGATACTCGCCGGTGATCGACATCCTGACCGCACAAAAAAGACGAGGACAGAGGGAGGTACGGCGACACGGGCGGTTAACATTACCGCCCATGTCGTCGTACCTCCCTCTGTCCTCGTCTTTTTTGTGTGGTCAAGATGTCGATCAGTAAGCACCACCTAGGCCAAACCCAAGTTCCTCTGACACTCGCAGGACTGTGGGACAGTCCGCAGCCGCCTGTGCATTTTCAATGCGCACCGGTGTTTCCCGCCAAATTCGAGAGTGGATATCATTGGCCTAAACAAAAACGATGCAGCACCTTTCTTTTCACTCCTACGCTGTAAGAAGCACTTTGTGTTTTTATGCAGCGCAACGTCAAACCTCAAAACTGCATCTGCCGCTTATTTGCGCTTCGCGAAATATCTCCGGCGAAAGAAGCAAGTTACGGATATGGTAGTGGTGGTGCTTTTGCCGCTCCTAATTCTAGTAAAGGCACCCAAACGCCACAAAGGCCTTTTCAAAAATTACTGCGGGGTGTCACGTTGCCTGTCAGCCCATGCATTGTTAACGATGCACCTGCTTTAAGCACAACGAGCGAGAGAGGAGGAGCGCTACCGTAGTCCCGTACCGTATTTCCGTAACGTGCTAATCTCCAGTGGCGTAGCCAAGGGGGGGGGGGGGGTTGGGGGGGGGGTTCAAACCCCCCTGAAATTTTTCAGTTTTGCTTGCGTATATATGCACGCACACATACAAACGCACGCACGAACATACATAAAGTATGGTTGAACCCCCCGCCCCCCCCCCCCCCCCCCCGAAAAAAATGTCTGGCTACGCTACTGCTGCTCTCTATTGTGTATGTTAACGTAAAGCGGGGATTAAAGCGGCTACAGAAGTCTTGCAAATTGAAAAAAAAAAAAACTACGTGCCAAAGACACGGTATTTCGGTTCTTGACTCCGGCATCCTAATCCCTGCAGGAACTTCTGAACTTTGAGTTCTCACAGGGAAAACTTTTGGCCAAACGACAAGCTGCACTGGGAGCGCCGTAAAAACGAAAAAAAAAAGTTTTCGTTGTCACAACCTGCTCTGGCAAAGATATGTCAGTGATGTGTGCAATCCAGCATCTTGCCTTTACGCCGCGAAAAGGTTTTGTTAAGCTGCCACCCCCTATTGCTGGGGAAGCAAGGGGGGTTGGGTGGTGAGATTCTTGGATAGAGAAGAGCACACCTGAACTACCCCGTGCAGTGTTAGGGGGATTCAAGTAGCGAAAGAGGCTGAGCGTCGTTGGGAAAGGGACAGTTAAAGGCGTTGGAGGAAAGGAAGGGGCACCACTTCGAGGGGTGGTGCCTCTCGAGGTGGGGGGCGTAAGAGAGGAACTGAAGGGGCGGGGGAGTGGGGGGGGCGATCGCCCCTACCTCCCCCCCTCTGGATCCGCCACTGGAGGAAAGGAAGGGGCACCACATCGAGGGGTGGTGCCCCTCGAGGTGGGGGGCGTAAGAGAGGAACTGAAGGGGCGGGTGGTGGGTGGCTGCATAGGCTTTAGGGGGGGGGGGGGGGCGATCACCCCTACCGCCCCCCCCCTCTGGATCCGCCACTGGCTGCCGTGCCCACACCTTTTGCTTGAATGGTGCTGTGATTTGTCGTATCTTTTGCGGTTCATGCTACTACTGGCGGGGGGATGTCGAGAGCTGCTTGAAGAGCAGCTGAAAATGATTGCAAAGGATATCCAGGAGATGAAGAATGAAAAAATGGTGACGAACCAAAAGCTTGGAGCTATAGATAAAAAGCTGGAAAAAATAGGCGAAATGGAAAAGCAGATTTTAGAATTTGTGGAAAGGCTTGACAAACTCGAAAATCTGGTTCAATCCTTGACCAAAAAAAAAAAAAAAACAAAAAAACAGACGACTTAGATAACAGAGGCCGCAGATCTAAACTTGTCATATATGGCGGGAAGGAACTCGAAAATGAGACGCACGAGGATCTGCTTGAAGCTGTTGAAAAAGGAATCTTTGAAGATAAGATAGGAATAAAAACGGCAGGCACTGAAAGAATCCATCGCCTTGGACGAAAGAAAGCGACTGATAGTACAAGTCACAGGCCCGTCATCTTGAAATTATTTGACTACCGGGATAAAGCCAGCATACTTATAGTAACTGTAAAAAGCTAAAAGGAACGGAATACTCAATTAGCGAGGATTTTTCGGCCACAGTAAGAGAAGTTAGAAAGAAGCTGTGGGAAAGAACGAAAGAGCATCGAGACCAGAAAGCCAAAGTTTTCTTATCCTATGATAAAGTCAAAATCAATAATCGCCTGTACGCCTGGGATGGCCAAAGCAAAGACATAGTGGAAGTTGCAAAAAACGAAAGCAAGGACAACGAGCCATTCAAGCGAACTCGAAACCGCCCTCGACCCTAGTTGTCCGTAACGTTCATGCGCGCAGTTTATGAATAAAATCGAGCAGTTGGAGGCGATTTTGATCGCTCTCGAACCAGGTATTATCTGTGTAACTGAGACTTGGCTGCACTGTGACATTGGAAACTGTGAAGTGGTTCCCCCCAGGCTACTTCATTGTACGAAAAGATGGGAAAACTAGAGGTGGTGTTGCCTTGCTCCTAAGACAAGGCATAAGTTACACGGTAATGCCGGATGTCCCAGGTGTAGAGGCGGTCTGGTGTAGGATTCAGCTGGGCCAGCGCTATGTCTGTGTTGGCGCGGCATATAGACCACCCCTAGCCGAAGCGTGATCGTACCTTGAGCGGCTTCTAGAGTACATGCAAGAGCACATGATGGGGAACGCCATATTAATGGGAGTGGATTTTAATCTCCCAGATATTACCTGGAACTCTATGAGCCCATCTAATGTAACAAACAATATATCATTTGATACGTCAGTGCTCTCATCAATCAATAACGAATACTGGGAGGCACCTATATCCTTCACAAGGTCCCCGAGCAGGCAGGGTGCAATAACCTTTGTTATCAGTGCTCCGCATTTCGTTCGGTGAAGCTTTACGTCGCACGCTGTGTACGACCGTATCAGCTCACCGAGATGATCCACGGAATTTATAGTGGCATGACACGCTGAATAACAAGCAAGCTTGAGCTCCAGTTCTGGTGTCGTCTTTGGAGGCGACGACCTGGTGAAACCCATGGTGGTCAAACGCGCACTAGAAAGAGGCCGAGAGTTCCTCACGTGTTTTTCTGTAGCCATGTGCTGAAGGAGGTCGGCATGATGAGCGTGAATGTCACACTTGCAATACTTGCATGCAGCTTTTTTATCGTCTCCGGTGACTGGACGTAACCAGTCCTTTAGCTGCGGTTCCTTTTTCCACTCTTTACAATATTTCTTGCCGTACTTTGACCACTTCGAAGCCATAGCAATGAACTACGACGACACACAAGAAAGGAACACACCGGACCAGCGCAGACTAACAACTGATCTTTATTCACTAAGAAACCACAAAATATACTCTTTTTCCGCACCTCATGAACACTGCGCATGAGCAAATCGGCATCGTACAATCATTCACATAAACTGATAAAACCTTTACCGTAGGCGGTGTAATCTCACATCATAAGGACATCATGTCTCATAAGGACATGTGCGTCATTCACCCTTCGCTTTCGCTGAATGATAAAGAAATTGAATTGTTGAACAAGATGTGAGATTACACCGCCTACGGTAAAGGTTTTATCAGTTTATGTGAATGATTGTACGATGCCGATTTGCTCATGCGCAGTGTTCATGAGGTGCGGAAAAAGAGTATATTTTGTGGTTTCTTAGTGAATAAAGATCAGTTGTTAGTCTGCGCTGGTCCGGTGTGTTCCTTTCTTGTGTGTCCTCGTGTGTGTGCGCTAAAGTTCCAATTAAGGTCCCTATATTCATAAAGGTAGCGACAACTACACGCGCGCCCTCTGGAGGGGTCCAAGGAGCAGCGCTAGCAGACGACACTCCGCTCGCTCGCGTGCATTCTGCGGACGCCTAAAACCGCTCTCAGCGCGCGCTTTAATCGGTTAATTATTGCGTTTTGTGGCGTAAGCTGCCTAGGAAACTTCAAACGACAGGGACAACAACTAACGAGCCCGGAGTACGCTAAACATTCAAATAAAAACACGTGCTTTTCCGAAGGGAGCTTCTGAGAAGTTTGCCACAGCAGTTGGCATGCAGGACATTTATATTTTGGTTCTTTGCGAGTTTTCAAATTCAGCGTTACTTAAAGTAGATGTACTGCTTGTTTTCTAGTAAAAAAAAAATAGACAGGTTGTGAGCTCACTGCTACTTTCGGTAACATCATGGGTCACCTAGCATAGTGTGCAGTGCAAAACATGCGCTATTATTGCTTTCATTGCGTTTGTCAGCGTTCAGAAATATTTACCGTATTACACGATATTTTTAACTACGCTTATTTTGTTTATGAAGTACTCCAATAAGCTCACTTAGGAGAAACATTTTCACTGCATTCGTGGAATATCAGCAACCAGAGTACCTTTCAAGATCTAGGAAATATAGCATGCCCAGTGGTGTCTCACGCATTTTAATGTTCAACTGTCTTTACCGCCTCCCTTTTACTACCCCGCCGCCTCCGTGTCCCGCAGATATAGAGGTAGTTTGCAATGTTACGTAATGTAATTTGAAATAAATTCGAGGTATGTATACACCTACCGGCCCTAAACCAGACTACAACCAGAAAAGCTGAGCTAGGTGACTTTGTTGGGATGCATGAGTATAAAATAGCACTTATTGGAAAATCGGGTTTTATTGCATCAATTCATAGCAAAGTTTTTCTTTGGAAGGTTTGTCGTCAGTACTGATCATCCCTCATTCGCTTGCAGGGGGGCTTCCGTTCCTTCTGCCATGGCAAATGAGCAAAGATTCCCAGTGCGGCATATATGCTTTCAGTTTTTTTCTCGCAGTGTCATGCAGTATTACTTACTCGAACTCCCCAAAAGCATTGCGGTCCCCTACGGAAAACGGCACGCGGAATGCTTCAACGAAGAAGCCTTAATCGATCCTACGCGCAGCAGTGCGACAAAAACATGGCAAGGTACGTGTGGCAAGACATTAATCCTAAATGGTCCTTTCCTTGTGAGCTTTTAGTCTTGAAGCTATCCCGGGGAGAAAAACGAAGGCAGCTGTATGGTTCCGAGCCATTTAATGTTTACGGGCGTGACTCTGCATTGTCTACTGTGCACAGATCTACAGTATAAAGAACACCTAAACAATAATATCCTTGCTGAGATAATGGTTACGCATAGGCACGAACAAAAGCTTGCCGCCAGCCGAAAGGCTGCTTGAAGTTATAACATTACCAACTCACTTACATCGCATAGCCGGGTGTTTTCTGTGTGCAAAAATTTCTTGCGACTGATTTTGTTTTGCCGTACCTTCCTTCAGGATATATTTTTGTCACCGCGAGGAACCTAAAAAACAAGAAAAGAAACCTTCTTTCTGTACTCTGCGCGGGGAAACAACCGAAGGCATTGAGACCCTGCATACTAGCCCGTCACGCTCCAAACATTTAATTCCTGCACAGAATTCCCGCGTCCACTCAACTTCAAGTACATAAACGCTTCTAGATTGCAGAAACAATGCGACAGAGGCGCGTGAAGTACTCTCTACTAGCTAAAATCGCCGAATTCCATGCTTAAAAATACAGTCATCCATATCCCTCGCCGGCACAACGCTGCCGCCGCTGGACCCTTTGGGCGGGGCGCGAAGGCGAAAAGGTCACGTGTCGCCAACCGGCCTATCGCGAGGCGCGGCGGCTGGATCAAGACCTTTCGCTACTTTTAAAGATACAGGGACTTTAGTTCCAATATGCTAGAAGCGCCGACTGGTGTAGGGAAGCGTAGTTTCGCCGTGTTTTTGATAACAAATTGCGTGCCGGGCGATGCAACATTATTTTCCGAAAAAGCACAGGTAAGCCCAAAAAAACGCGACAAGCGACCATAAAAATTTCAAGCGTCTCGGCGAAAAAACAAGCCCAAATCCGCTTATAATAAGCGGAACTGGCAACTCTGCCCTGGCTGCAGATCTGATTGGCTGCGGTATAGTGCCTAGAATATACTGGCTAGTGTGCTGAGCGGAGGGGGTTTCCAATGGGAGGAGGTGGCAGTGCCGGTGATGCCTTCCAACTTTGGCCGGTAGGCGGCGACGCTTGTCGCAAAGGTGTAGCACACGCGCCGGCGTCGCGGTGTATGTTAGTGCCTCCGCAGCTTATCAGTGTTTCGTGCCCCGTGTCCAAAGTTGTCTTGGTGACGTTTGCGCTGTTTTTACCGTGTTCGCGCTAATCTTCGTGTACGAACGTGTAAATGGGAACTGCAAAGAGTAATTATGCGTGTGTTTTGCGTTTTGCACATTACTTATGCTTGATGAGTTGATGATTATTTAGCTGTGGAACAGGGGGGATTTTTCAAAGTGAAGTTCAGATTACATTTACAGTTATTGAGGTGGGGCGAAACTTTGAAAGTGAGTTTCAAATCTTGGCTATACAGCAGTGGTAATGAAAGCTATGACTAAAATTTGCGAGGTATTTTAAAGGTAGACGCAGGTTGCATTAGAGCCCAGAGATAGTTCGAAATTTTTTAGTATTTTTTTTATTTTTGTTTGTTTTTCTACTAATGTACTTCTCAAATAAGATCTGCCATCTATGGATCACTGAAATTTTGCAGAAAGGTAGCGATTAAGGCTTCACAGAACTGGATCTAAAATTGTGAGTGTACAACAAAAATTAGATTTGTCATGTTTTTTTTTTACGTTTGTTGAATTATGAAAATGGCCACTTATGAATGATTTTTTATACTAAGAAATACAAATGCGCATAGGCTACTGACTCTAGAACCAGTTATGTTAATGCCATTATAGTTAACACGTGGAAATCTTCGTTTTCCTACGCCCGCTAGTTCCCGAGAAAAGTGTACAGAAATTTTAAAAATGTTCTTTTGAGAAAAACGCAGAAATAACGTAGTAGTACGAGCGCATTACCTGTGACTGTGTCAACAAAAAGGAGACCTGAAATTCTTTTTGAAACCGCGAGTGCCCAAATGTGATATATTTTCTCAAAGAAATGCTCTATTCGATAACTGAATTTCCAAAATTGCATTTTTGGACCACAAGAAGTCTCACCCCACCTTAAACTGTCAATTCATTGCGGTTAAAAGCAAGCACGCATAATACTCACAAAGATGCTTTGCACGAAAATTTTTTTCAGCCATTCACACTACTAGACTATGATAAAATGATCTA
This sequence comes from Rhipicephalus appendiculatus, assembly GCA_030522465.1. NCBI lineage: Eukaryota > Metazoa > Arthropoda > Arachnida > Ixodida > Ixodidae > Rhipicephalus > Rhipicephalus appendiculatus. The sequence continues at coordinate 583,550 of JALIZH010018336.1, read as the reverse complement.
ATGGAGATGTTGTTCTTGACTAATGACCCCTGTTCGTTTTATTCGCATTTACCTTTTCTGAATCCTATTTAGACTAGCTTGTGCTCATCGCATGTGGTCTAGAAAATATGGATGCCATGCTGGAAAACGTGGAACAGCGAAAGTGACCCCCTCCCCCCCCCACCGTACATTTGCATATGAACCATTCTCTGTTAACTACAGACTTGCTCATTTAGTGCAACAATGCAGTAGGTACATCTGAACTGCGGAAACATCGAAACAACCGATCCAAAAGTATGGGGCCTATGGTGATATCTGCAGAACTGGACGAACACCATTCATTTTGTTGGTGAAGCGAACGATTTGCAAAAGCTAGTGTCATAATGTTTGCAAGAAAGATTAGTGCATTTGTGTAATACAAGCGTTACATGGACATTTGTGATTACTGTCGACCCGCTCCGGCTCAAGTATCTGCTCGCGATTAAGAATTATCGTGCCATGACCCGACTACCTCGGCACGTGTAGGTTATACACTCTGCAAGTCCATGATGGTGCATCATACTGAGTGTGATGCGCCGCTAAAATAATAAAATATGACCACGACTGAGAGGTGCCAAGTGCAGTTAACTGGATCGACTTCGAGTAAAATCGCTGCGTTGAAAACAGCGCGAAAACGGGATGAAGGCTAAGGGACAAATAACAGAAGCTCTGTTGCTTAGCCTTCGACCCGTTTTCGCGCTGTTTTCAACGGAATGAGATGTACCAACTTGCGCTTCAAGACACTATTATACGAGTAAAATCGCCAGCGAATGTTCCCGTGTAGCAGCGAAGAATCCGAGTCGGACTTCATCGCGATCGAAATTGCCGTGAGCCATCCTTACGACACAATTTCTTGCGTCTAACGCGTCAACTTTCGCTGATTGTTTTCAACGGGCAAGTTGGGTGTGTCGGAGTATATTCATTGCGACTTTTCTACTTCGCTTTGGTGGTGAAACAGAGAGTCACGAAAACTAGCAGACGACGTGAGGTACGTGTGAAACGCTCGTCGTTTTGTGGTGCCGAACCACTTGAGGATTTTCTGCGGGCAGTAATTTGGCGCTAAGATTTTCCCCGTCCGGTCAAGTGCTTTGACGAGTGTGTTAAAAGCAACGAAGAACACTACATTCGCGGCAGAAAGCGCCGTGCTACGCAGCTGAAAGCGGAGGAGCCGCCGACGCGCGGGGGACCTTAGCGAGTCGCAGCGCCGCCATGCGGTGACTGTGGGAAGGCATCAGCGCGATGGCCACGCCAAAGCGCCCACTCAGCACACTAGCCAGTATATTCTAGGCACTATAGCTGCGGTGTGCGCGTAGGAAAGAGATCGGCTGGTAGGGTGGCGGCACCTGTCGGAGCAGAGATCAACCACTCGTCTCTGTTGCCAGACGGCGTGCGTGCTGCCGGGCGCACTGGGCTATGGTCTCCGCGACTGCGCGCAACCTGTCGGCGTGCAATCTCGGAGGTCATGACTGGGCGAAGCTCAAATCGTCGAGTGCGCTCACGAGAGCTCTGCGATCGCCAGCGATGCCAGCGTGTCTCATGAGTTGAGGAGGCAAGGCAGGGGTGAGGAGGAGGGTATGATATAATTGTCCGTAGCGGCCTTGGTACACGGCGTGTCGCTAAATTTGTCGTGCCAATGGTTTGGTGATGCTCTAGACTAAACGCTGACAAAGCTTCAAAAAACCGTTTCAGGGTCCCTTTAACCGAAAAAAATCGCACAAAGACTGAAGTGAAATTGAACCTGATACAGAGCTGCGCAACATATAGCTTCACTGAATTAGGAGTTATAAGGTGTATTATAACTTGCCTGAGCCAAAAGCTTGCCGGAAACTCGGGTGCCTTTCATAAAATATGTAAATGTAACCGTTGATCCAACTTGGTAACAATAAGCCAGCTAGGACTTCAAGCGGCTTTGGTAGAAAGCGAACTGATGGGGGTTTCCACCATTCCCCGAAAAAAAAAAACACCTGCCCTTTCAGAGAGGGCAGGAGGGGGGGGGGGGTACAGGAAATTAAGTTGATGTTGAACAACAGACGCCTTGATAAATTTTTGGCATGGAGTGCCATTTCATGTGACATTGCTTTCCTTGAGGAAAATAAACTTCATGTACATGTACAAAAAACACAACACTGAGCTAACCTAGCTAGCGTAATCTCTGGCATAAAAATACCCGCAATTGGAATGACGCTTGTACTAAATTTAGTGAGTGAGGTTTTGGCTTATTGCTCTCAGTGTGCTTCCCTGTAGAGGAATCGCACATTATTCGTCCATCAAAAGCCATTTTTTGCACCGGAATCCAGCTATCCAGTGACACTGCAGACACAAATAAACGTCAAAATGTGTACAGTGCACATGCCATAAATGTATTGGATGTTCATATACACCTACACGTGCAATAATGTGCTATATTACAATGAGCGCTTCACTTGAAGGGATCTGAAGAAGGGGTTGACTAAAAGTCTAATAGTTTTGGCGACTGACGATAAATATTTACTCTTGTCGTTGTTGAACTAACGCGTATAAAACACCGCAGAATAGAAATAATGGCGATATTACGCAAAAAAAATGGCCAATGGCGGTCGATTAGGTGCGGACCGGTAACCGGTCCGCTATCAAAAAAGCCGGCCGGGCCGGTTCTAAAACAAGACAGTTGGCAATGTTTCGTTGCAAGCGCAAAATGTTCACGATAATTGTGCACGTTACTGTTCGTAACATCTAGAGAGACATAGTTTAATAAAATACGCAAGAAAAATTGCAGCAACCATGGGCATGAAAAAAATCACGGCATATCCACGGAGTGAATGATGATGAGTGGGCGAAGCTCAGGAGGTTCATCGGTAAACCTGTGAATCTTCCGTGAAATTCGCCCAGTACATCATCAAAGACGTGACAAACACTGTGTGTATATATACAAGAAATTTATATTTTATGAGCCGTGATTTTCCGTTTTGTTGTCGTTTCTTCGTTGGTCGTGGTTAACGTTTAAATAAACCGTGGCTTCCGTTCCCCCTTCATTATAACGGCTTTATGGTCGGTGAAATGGAGGGAGAGCGATTCCTGGATGGGTCGTAGTGGAAAGTTCGCAAAGACGAAATCGATGCAGGTTCCTCGGATAGTGGTTGGTTGCATGTGGTCAAACGATATGCATGTGATACCATATCGCGATGCCATGTGTTGTATGAGCCAACTGTGTCGGGAATGGAATGTACCCACTATGACGCATAGTGGGTACATTACATGTGCTGTGCCGTGGTGGCAGCGTCATCGCCATCACACAGGGGTGGCTATGACAACAATGGACGGAGGATGGAACGACCCACGGCGTAAGGAGCTTCGCCCCTAAAAAAATTGACGAATACCCTTAGTATTCATTCCCGGTAGTCAGAGGATGCACTGCTACAAAGTTTGCAAATGGCCTGAGAGATCGCTGGCTTGAAATCCTACCTGCAGTTCAGATGTCGGATGGCATGATACATACTGCACTACATAGTCTACATCGCTCACCACCGTGGAACTTTGGGCTTCTCGGTAAGCCAGTGTAAGCAATAAAGAAGACTGATCACTAAGCGTCGACGGACGCCGGAACATCTCTGCGCAGAGCAAGAAAATTGAACTTTATTGACGCAAATCATTAAGTAGTTTCAGATTTGAGGTTTTTGGTTACATATGCATCAGTCACACAATACTTGTATGTACATGAGGGTCCCAGATCATAAATATTTAAAGCAAGGCTCTCAGTTAAAACTTACAGAAAATTGAATTACAAAATTTAATTAACGAATCACATAACAGGAATACAATAAAATCCAATGCAAAACACAAGGTAGAAAAAAAATAAAATGTAAACTTACATGCACTACAGCAAAAAAACGTATATAACTAAACAAAAAACGAAAAAATAGTGACATTGTAATAAAAAAGATGGTAAAGAGTAGTGCATATAAGTTGAGCCTCCATTCCAGCGCCTCAGTGGCTTTTCAGCTTCCCTGGCCTGGTCGAGGAGTTGACCCTTCCACAGCACGTTTATCGGCTGCTCCGGAAGTGGCGGCGAGGAGCCGTCTGAAATATACAAGGGCAACAGAACCAGAAGCATAAGTACAGCTGTTTCATGCATTGCTGTCGCTGCCAGTGCTCTGCCCTTCGACCAACACTGACTTTTTTTGGAATGAAAACAAAACAAAAAAACATGATTGATCCCTCCGTCACAGGAATCGGTATAACACGAAAGTAAAACGTGTCCTAGTTGAATGTTTACTCTATATTGATGTAAGAGAGCTTGCACAATGTGTTTTGGTGTTTGGCAGCTACAGCACCGTTTAACATGGGTGTATCCACGTTCATGCGTGGTGGTACGTTTCCATCCCGAAGACTAACGTCCATGATGAATGGTTAAACAAACCCTTGTGGTCGCTGTAGTAGTTAACCGTGAGAGCGCAATCAGAGAAAGCGATGTGACAGCCAGAAAAGCGTCGCTTATTGGACGCACAACTTGGGCGAAGGCCGCGATCCCGCGGCATGTTAAAGGGTCGTTGGAGACCATGGCCGGATCAGAAGGACACGCAACGCGCGTCGTGTCTCCCCTGTAGCCCGGCAGCGATTTTAAATGCGAATGCATTTCTTAGTCGGGCTATGTCAGGCATCCGGCGGCGGGGTCCGCGGGGAGGAGGATAGGTTGAGGAGGTGTCCGCGCGCCGGCAGGTGTTATCTCTCCGCTCTCACTCCCTCTCCCATAGTAGAGTGTACTAGAACTTTTGAGTGGCGCGAACGGAGACCGGTTCTATTGTTAGCCGCTGACCCCTCTCGCGCGGAAAATTGCGGCGGCGCTGTCATCGCCGGCACTTGAAGAGCGCCCGCTCGCTCCGCGGTTGTCATGGTTTGTGCCCTGGTGATTATTCGCGTTGGAAAAAATCTATCCTGATCTGCGCAGCTCCTGCTATGCCTCCGAAGCAACGCCTGCATAATTACTACGTACCAGGATGCAAGACTTATTGCGCGTGGACTGAACAGATGCGGAAAGCTTCCCTTTCGTAATTGCTTTTTGCCATTGCGGGACGGCATCGCAATGATATGTCGAGCAGCAAGATTGGCAAATATTCCCTTAAAAACATTTTTATCGTAACGCATTTTTATGAACACTGGCTCGGGTTTTTAAATTGGCTCTTTTCAATGACCCTGCAGATGAAGAGCCACGAATGCTTCAGTGGAGAGACCTGCGGAGGTTGAAGAAGCCACTGGACGTGGACTGCGCAGTATGCTAGCTACATTTCGGGCCCCGTTTTGTCTTAAGAGATATATAGTGTACTAATCGTGAAGGCGGCCGAAGTGCGAATACCTAGAGGAACGCCAAACTTGCTTTTGTACATGAGTGCGAATTAAGACACCAACACCGAGGTAAAAGGAAACACCCGCGGAAAGAATAGGCGCCATCGTACAGCTGACTTTTTTTTTCTTTTTACTTTCCTAGATGACGTTAAAAGAACTGAGGTAGAAGACTCAGAGCACGATGCAGGTGCTCACTGCGTTGGCGGACCTTCGACACTAATAATAGCACTTCTGTCCAAGTTAATGACACCGCACGAGTTTCCAATTTTTTTATGTGTACTTGACTCCTGCACAAATGAAATCACTATTGAAAGAGCCGTGCTATTTTTTATTGCCAAGTCCAGGTAGCGTTGAGTGCGAGGTGTGTGCGTTAGAAAAGCTGATTGATAGGTGTCGTTGGACCATCGCATGAGAAACGACGCTCTTGCAACGAGCTGCAAGCATTCCTCTGCGTTGTGGAACGGGGTATGCGTCGTTTGTGCCTGCATATGAATTCACAAATGTGCTCAAGGAAAAGAGCCCTCTTCAGCCTCAACTGCTCAGGGAGATCGCTAAATGATAATAATATCTGGGGTTTAACGTCCCAAAACCACGATATGATTATGAGAGACGCCGTAGTGGAGGGCTCCGGAAAATACGAGCCCATTGTCTTCTTTAATGTGCACTGACATCGCACAGTACATGGGCCTCTACCAATTCGCCTTCATCGAAATGTGACCTCCGCGGATCGAACCCGTGACCTCCGGGTCAGCAGCTGAGGACCATAACCTCTGCTCCATCGCGGCGGACAAGTGATTGGAATGTGCATCGATATTTTATTAAATGTCGTACAGTACAGATACTTTAAATCTACATAGAAATTGTGCCTCCAGGACCAAATGTATCATTTTAAAATAAGCATAACGAAGGAGTGAGTCGCATTTTCTCAGGTATTTGAATAAATGATTGAATTCTCCTTTTTGCGGAGCAATTGCTATACAAGATCCTCCGCAGGCCTTTGAAAACAAGAAATTCACTCCTCAAGCGACGAATGCTAAAAACTACATAGAGCAATGTGCAAAAACTCAAAGCTTCGAACAGCAGACCAATTAAGACGCTTGTGTCAAGGGGAAAGCAATAACTCTGTCGTTGCCAGTATGAAAAAATCTGCTGCAGCAAACGCTGAGAGCATTCTTCTGTACAGACTTCTTTCATCTCCCAAAAATATATTTGTAAATAAAATATGTCGCTCTGTTTCCTGCGCATTTGCATCTGTGGTGCATTACAGCTTTGAGACTGGGTAGCAGTGCACAAAGTTTACCTGCAGTGTTTGCAGCGCGTGTGAAAGGATTATTCATTACTGGATACTTGAATGGGAAGTGCACTTGGAAATACCGCTGTGGCATTACTATAAATCACTTCGGCAACTGAGCTGCGCTGACGACGCGAACGAAAGCTACGCAAGCGGTCACGGCACGCGTTGCAGAGAAAGGCAATTATAACTGCACGTAACTCGTTTTTTATGTAAAAATTGACGTGACGTCGCGCACAGGAACCTCTAACTACATGATCGCGCGTACCAATGTCGGCGGGGGGAATAAAAGTGCATTTTACTCTCCCCTATTCATTCATTTAGAAATTTACGGTGTATGTTTTCGAACGGAAGCAAAGACAGAACACTACACGAGCATGAGCCATATTTCTGTGCGTGTCGACAACGCTCTGCGCGACAGGCTCCAAGCAAGCGCGAGAGGCGAAGTTCAAGTGCGGTTGACTACAGCGCCACCGCCAACTTTCCGCGCGCGGCGGCCCTCTCCACGACGGCCGGTCGCGCCACTCAAAATATTCTAGTACACTCTACCCATAGCAACAGCTGCGGGTAGAGTGACCTAGAATAGGGGGAGTGTCCAAAGCGCCGGCTCCGGCGTGGGCCTTTTGCGGTGAACTGCCGCCACGCGCCGCTGCTGCGCCGGACCCGTGGGCTTTCCGCGCTCGGGAGCGCGCGGAAAGCGAGGGGCGTCTGCTACGCGCTGTAGTTTTTTGCGCTCGGTTTCCACACAGAACGCTTGAGGTCTGCTTAACTTTAATAATGCGGTGCGGAATAGAGCGTACCCATCTTTAAGCGTTGTGTTAGTCTGGGGGGCAACAACAGAATGCAAAAAATCACGTGTCAAGCGGCATCAGCGTGGCCTAGTTCCAGTGATAGAGCTTGGGAACGTTGGTGCGTGCGTAAAAACGCGCGAAATGAGCAGGGACAAGGAAAGAACGAAAATAAACTTTTTCGCACGGGTAATCGGGCAATGGTATCGCGCATGCAAGAATTAATAGTAATAAAAGAAGGTAAGTTACACGCGCAGTCAGCTGAAATGCATACGCGCAGGGACCGCTTCGCTCACCACTATATACGAGCACCACTGCTCGTGGTCGCCAGTGGTTTTCTAGCCACATGCACACAGCTTTGATTCGACAATTTATTAGCCTTGACTAGCACTTTATTATGAATAGAGCTCATCGGGAAGACGTAAAGGAAACAAAAGAAAGGGTAGAGATGGCCATACGACCGCGATATGGTTGGTTTATTTTCGCTTTTGAGGTAGCGTACAGCAAGGCTCACCGAGCGCAAAGCTTGAGTTAAATTCCGACATTTGAAGAAAAGCACTGCCAGGTAAACTTACATTATTCCGCAAGCTTGTGCATAAAAAGCGTATTATAGAAAATGCAGTACCAATATCCAGATATCATAAAATTAAAGTTACAGTTTCAAACAGCTCATTCTTAACTTCAGATATTTTCAAGGTTCTCAGTGGTTAGCGATCGCACGGTTCAGAGATTTTTACAAAAAAAAAAATGTAGACGAGTAGTTACATGAAATGCAATTGTTCCCGCGGTAATTCAGTGTGAGGGAACCTGGCTGCAATTTCCCGTTTTTTTTCTTGTTTTCTTTTTTTTTTTGCTGATGAGCTCAATATAGCGTACACCACGCTTTCATGCTCAAGCTCCCTAGTACTGCCACAGCTCTAAATTTTCCCATTAACTTACACAGCATGTCTATCATCTCTTTAATAAATATAAAGACATGGCCTGATAGGTAAAGCAAGCCTCTTGTGTACGTACCACGGGCGTGCGTAATCAGCTGCTGTGAGCTGATAATCACGTTTGTTTTCCGGCGATCACTCGTAAAATGATGTGAGGCGTACACGATGGTGCACTGTAATTGATTCATTTACTTTGGTTTGTCTGGTCTTTCTAAAGGCGAAAGCTTTAGATGCCTCATCAAAACGGAAATTAACCACCGGCCTCCCGCGTTGTCAACACGAGTGATGCAAAAAAAATATCACGTGATAACGTCACATGGACGTCTCAGATCGATAAAATTTGTGACTGCATCGTGACGTCATTCAGCGTGATGTCATGTGAAGATTTCATCACCCATATGGTCACTTTGCATTGCCTCCGTGATCTGTGGGCCGATCACGGAGGCCATGTAAAACCAGGTGACGTGCAGAAACCTCGCAATGCCTTCGATCCTGGCGGCAGTGCGAAACCATATTAGGCGCAGAAAGCTTTCGGAGGGGGGGCGGGGGAGCATTAAGGCATTGAATGGAGAAAAAGAACATGGCTTTTGCCGCCGAGTCGTCTTAGGCGAATGCGTAGGGACCTTATGAGCTTGATTTTTTTTTTCGTGTATTTTACCCATGCGGTCAATGCTTCAAAATGTATCGGTAAGTCCCACATCTTGAGATCGATATTGCTGATCACAATGTTTTCATTTCCTGACGGAGACATATCATCAGACCACGCATCGTCAGAATTATTTATGGCCGAATAAAGTGACTTTGTGCGCCACACGCCATATTATTACCGTTAGTCGTTACGCAAATCACGAGCATGTCAAGTTAGTGATGCCATATTACCTTACCAGGTGAACGATACGCGAGAGTTAATTACGCGAGTCATTTTTTACTTTTGGTAGCGCGGCCACGCTGACGGACACATTCCGCTTCGCATGAAAATGGTTGAAATAGCAAAGCGCGGGAGGCAGCCATGTAAAACAAATCGAACGCGCGAAATAAAAGAAAGGACATGAAGTGTGCAAACTCGTTAGCATGAGATAGCCATTTACTATGTATATATATCTGCTACGTTCTCCGTGTTAGCTTTGTGATCTCCAGCTTATTCTTTTCTGCAGCGCGTTAACGTTCGTCATTCCCCACGAAACTAAATTAAGCACCTTCGCTCACGATGGTGCGCTCAGAATGCGTTCCTCAAACGGGCGCGTAAGTGCGGATGATTGCGGTGACAAAGCGGCTGAAACAAATATGGAAAATCCCTGTTTCACTATCCCACAAACGTGTTCTCTGTGTGGTGAGTCGCTGCAGTGTTATGTTTCAGTGACGCAGTATTAAATCTTCTCCATATTACCGCAACGTTGGCTATTAGCGGCCAAAATATCGGGCGCGTAGCAGACGCTCGCCGCTTTGACGCGGCTTCCACCGCGGAGAAAGCCCACGGGTCCTAGAGTTACTGTATATGCTACCTTTAGGTAGCAGAGTTGCGCCTCTGATAGAACTCGCCGCTCGCGCCCCCCATTCGCCAAGCGCGCTCACGTGCGCAAAAAGCATCCTTTTGAGGGAAAGCCAACTTCACGGCCGCGCAGGTGCTGGCGACCGCCGCGCCACCGCCGCTGCTCTGCCCTACTAGAGTCCCTACCACCGGTGCCACCGCTATCGCCATCGCTGCCCAAGCACTCCGGCGAGCCGATTCGGCTGAGTGCGGAATGTTTTTCGTTGGTGTTGTGGTTGTGTCTTGCGTTGTCCGTTTTTAGTGAACGTCAGTGTTAGTTGTGCCTGTGCGGCGTAGCGCCGTGACTCAGTGCTGCGAAGTTGCGACGATGACATGATGCTGCCCTCCCCACTGCACGAATCGACAAGAAAACGGATAGGCTTTCTTCTCCATTCCATGTCTCATTGCATAGCCCATTCATAGTGACCGTGACAAAAAAGGAAGTGCCAAACCTGCAACTCGCTAAGCTAGGTATGTTGGTCCTAGTTGTCAACGACCGTGTTCTGCTCTCACCCGCTTGTATTTTCAAAGTTCAAAATAAACTCTGCCTTTTGAAACACGTGCTAGAAAAAAGCTACACTCGAAGTAAAATTGTTGAATGATGTTGGTCAGCATGTGTTGTCGTGAGCAGTGCGAACTGGAACCCTGAAAATACATTTCAAGTGTCATAGCGGCTAAACGTAGTTTGCGTGAGCAAAAATGTTCATGACGCTAAAAGGTAGCTCTGGCAATTATGTACGCCAAAGTGATATCAGTACATTGCAAGTAGTCGAATAAGAATGAAATCGGTGTTCCAGCTCGTATATTGATCACGACATGTAGTACATCCGTCAGCCGTAGAAATCGTCACTGCAGGTCGAATGTGTAGGCAGTTCCATACAACTCACTACTTATTCCAGCATTACAGTACGCTCCAGAATGCACATCCACGTCACGACTGACTAACATATGTCTATATAGTGTAGTTATAAATCTCATGGCAATATTTTTGCGACTAGAGTAGGCGATAACAAACAGGATGTGTATTGTTTTGCGCCCACCGTTCAACGGCTGGCTAGCCGTTGACATAAATCGAACGGGACGGAACGATAAAATTGTGCGCGAGTGAATGCGTGAATATGCACCTTACAGGTCTGTCGAAATAGTATAATTCAGTCCGGGCACTGTGCGGCATTGCATTCGAAACCGCACCGAGTGTTTACTTCATGCCAGCTACGTAAATATGCGGAAAATTCTCGTTTGCTTGCGTTATTTGTAAAACGGGGAGTGATAGTTCTAGCAGTTCTAGCTCGAGCCACCGAAGCGCTGCGTCAAAAACTACGTGAATTGAGCGATGAGCTGAACTTAATTTGTCGAGAATCTCGACAAATTAAGTGGAAGCTTTCCTGTTCGCTATTTAAAACAAAAATATTACTTCCGATGGTGACTGCCATCGAACAAGCTATAGCACCAGTTTCATCTGGAGTCATTATTCGTTCGAGTTCTCCTTTTTTTTCTTTCTACGATGCCAATGTCATTGCGCCAGCGACGGGTTATGAACGAGCGAGAAAGCGCATGGAGCCGCTGGGCCGCGTCGGCTCCTACATTCGAAAGGGGTGGCTTTTCTGCATGACGTGGATGCCTCGACGGGCAAGATGGTGGACCTATGCGCAACTCTGCTACCTAAAGGTAGCATATACAGTAACTCTAACGGGTCCGGCACGGCAGCGCCGCGGCGCGGGAGTTCACCGCGAAAGGCCCTCACTCCTCCCATGTATTCGCGCGCCGCTTTGGACACTCCCCCTATTCTAGGTCACTCTACTGCGGGCGCGCGCACTTATCCTCGCCCCTAGCAAAGTGGAGAGGAGGAGCGCGCTCTGGTGCGTGAGGGCGCTCGCATCGCGGGAGCTCGGTGGAGCTCCCGCGATAAAAAAAAAGAAAAACAGGCGCTGCGCCGTGCTCCCGACCGGGCTGCAGGAATTAGGCGCCTTTTCCTTCTTCGAACCACAACCACCATATATAAATGGAGTGAAGCGCGCGCGAAATGCATTCGCATTTCCTCACGATTCCCTTCGGGGAGGTGGGGGGCATTTTTTTTCACAGGGCGGGCGTAAGCGGGGAAGGCGGTGTTACAGCCAGGCGAGCCAGGCGCGCGTCGCAGAGCTATTAGGAGCGGATCATTTTAGGGGGGCAGGCTCTCGTATGCTGTAGTATGCTGTCGTTGTCGCTTGGCGTCATGCAGGCAAAACCACATATAACATAGCCAGCTGTAGCATATCGAGCTTGCGCTCGCGCCAAGGAGGTCTTCTTCCTCTTGTCCTTAGTGCGCCTTGATGATTTTAACGCACGTCTCCTTCCTCTCGTTCATCGACTTCGAGCGCCTTTATGGTGATATTAGCGTAGGCAAAACTACATATAGCATAGCCAACTGAAGCATATTGAGCGCGCGTTCGCGCCACGGAGAAGACTTCTTCCTCTTGTGCTTCGAGCGCCTACATGATGATTTTAACGCGTCTTCTTCCTCTTGTTCTTCGAGCGTCTTCATGATGATATTAACGCAGGCAAAACTACATATAGCATAGCCAACTGTAGCATATTGAGCGTGCACTCGCGCCAAAGAGAATTATTCTTCCTCTTGTTCTTCGAGCGCCTTGGTGATGATGTGCGGACATTACTATTAAGGCTAGGGAAACACGACAACACAAACCTCGTATAAAAATAAAGGAAGAAGCTCGAGAGAAATAGAAAGAGAGAGAAATGAAAAAAAGAAAGAAACAAAGATAGAACTGAATAAAAAAAGCCACAGTTTCGCCACTAGGGCGAAGCAATGAATGCGATAGCAAGAAATTAGTTTGTGACACCTGGAACGACAAGCAGCTCGATACTCGAAACGCGCCGCCGCAGCACAAAGAAGGACGCTCGAAAAGGACACAGGACAAGCGTGAACTAACAACTGTCGCAGTTGTTTCGTGTTTGCATTTGGGCAACGCGCTGCGAGTGTTTACAATGCAGAAGCCGACGCTGTTGTTGTTGCCTCTGACATGGCTCATACCCACTCAGGGGGGATTGGCCAAGGATTTATTATATGGCTTTTCGACGCTGTTTGATACTTCTTTTTCTTTTAAACTGCGGCACGTGGAATCACCCCTCTGCGTCTCCTGCCACGCGGTGGCGTCTGTCGCCAAGTGTGCCCGGTGTTCTTTTTTTGTCCTTCTACATCATGAGTGGTACAGAAGGAAGCCACTTTTTCGTGCGCATATCGAGGGCAGTTTTCAATTTGAAGGCAACTGTAAAAGCGTTGCGTGATAGAAAACACGCTCAAGCTGTTCCGAGATGTGCGTACCGCGAGCGGCAAATGGTGCATATGAATAGCTCGCCGTTATATAGCTGGCACGAGCATGGGGTGTGGCTGTGTTGGCTAGCGCAGCAGGCTGCGGAACGAGGGTTCACTGGTTCGAATCACCGGTCAGGTGGTTTGGAATTTTTTTCTACTGATTTATTTTTCTTTATGCCTTTTTTATATATACACATACATATGCATATCCGGGACATGACGGCGTCGACAGACGGCGACGGCGAAAATCAGCCGAGAGTGTCCATATAATTGCTATCGCAATAATAAAGAGAGGAAACACTGAAAAAACTGGAAAAGAGAAGAACAAGGAAAGTGAGGAGTAAAGAAAGAGAAAACAGAAGAGAAACGAACAATGCTGCCCAGCTCCGCACTCCTTTCAGGCTTGGCACCACTAGGGCGACGCTGCCTTATTTTTGGTATGGATGATGCTATGAGCGATGTCGACGCTCGGGCTAAGGTCGCCATCTCGCGGTGTGTTAAAGACATCGACAAAATCGCACTTCTCCTATTGGAAACGCGCCAAATGTGACGGACGCATAGCAACGACGCGTTGCAGGAGCTAATCGCGGAGACCACGGTCATGATGCATTACTTCATTTTACCGCTCCTAGAGGACGACACCACCCCGGCGAGCAAGCACTGTGAGAGGAACATGTGAGATACAAAAACAGAATTGCGTAACGGTTTTCTATATGATAGTATAATAGGGGTTAATGACTAGTCAAAGAATTAAGGATCCACCTGCACGAAACAACAAAGAAATCTAGACGATGGTGGAGGAGGTGACGGCCTTCGAATGGAGTCTCGTTGAAATGTTGAACATGGGATGTTACCGCAAAGCGCAACTTATTGAGTGCATGTCTTGAGATTTACTGTGAAAGGAACGACTCGGGACCAGAGAAAACAGCGATTTGGTGGTGTAGTTCATTCCGTCATCCTGCGTCGTTTTTTAGCTGTGAACCACAGAAATGCAGTACTAACTAGAGCACCAACAAGTTCTTTTGTCGTTTTACATGGTAGAATGAAACACTGTAGGACTGAACAAAAAATTAAGAAAAAGAAACAGCACAGTGCGATGCGATCTCTAGTAAAAATATGCCAAAAATGTAATATGTAAAGCGAACAAATAAAGTTGCAGGTATTTTTTTTCGAACCGCATGCTCGTTCCAACACAGCAAAGAACGTTCAATTGGCTGAAATGTTTGATTCGGCACGGCTGCTATTGAACGCTAGCTCTGTTGCTTGGGTGAAAAAGCATGCAATACCCCTAGCCCTCACAACCAATTTTCTTGCCCTTCAGTAATGTGGTTCTTACCAGAAGATAATTCTGTTCAATGAAAAATACAGATGCTAAACAAGACACCGGCACCATGAGCAGTCACGAAATCAGCACGTGAGATTATCCACTCGGAATAACGTTTAGCAGAGCGACGAATTGGGCTAGTTGGTGGTGGTTCATGATTTCTTGTTGCGCTGCAGATGACGAGACAAGGACGATACAGGGACTACAGGACACGTGGTGTGCAAACTCACAACTCAATAGTTGTGCGTTTGCGCACCACCTGTCATGTAGTTCCTGCATCGTCCTCGTCTCGTCATCTGCAGCGCAACAAGAAATCATGATCCACTCGGAAGCAGCCGATTTTGCGGCGATCGACAACTCTATTGTTATGCATATTGCTGGGCGCACACTCAGGGGAGAGGAGAAAAAGGGACGCCAAATGTTCTTTTTTTAGATGCGAAGCAGCTCTTTGACTAGCCTGTGTAACGCTGTCCCTCCGTGCGTCCGTACGAACGCGCCGCAACGCGCTCCCCTCGCCGCAGGTGTTGGAGCGGTGCCAAGTAGGTCACGCCGCAGCTGCGCGTTGACGTCACGCTCCCCTCGCAGTGCGCGCTGACGTCACTCTCTCCCTCGCCTGCCGCGCGCTCACCGCAGCGCCCGCAGCTGCCGCCTGACGCGCGCCTAACATACGCGTTGAAACATGACTGTGCGTGTCACCTCTCTCTCGCTTCACCCTCTTCACCGCTCCCATGCTCAACGCTGCTGCTTCGCATCCAATCAGGGTTCCCTTTGGGAAGATGGTGTAAATTTTTTTTCTAATATGAGTGAGGTGAGCTAGTTGGTAAGCATTCATTCTAAACGACAGGGCGTACAAACACGGACGCAAGAAGTCAAGCCGTTTGTGGCGTCATGACTTCTTTCTTGTGTCCGTGTTTTCACGCGCCGTCTTTTAGAATTATTATTTTTTTACGCTGTAACAATTATTAAGGCGAAAGCCGTAGATGCCTCATCAAACGCGAAAATTGACCGGTGTTCCTCGTCGGCGGCGTCAACACGAGTGATGCAGAAATGATGATGACATGATGACGTCACCATATGACGTCATCATGAAGTCACAGATCTTTATAGACGATTTTCCGCAGCTGGCTTGTTTAATCAAAACTAGATGGCGCCACCACTGCAACGTGGCCCTCTCCTACCGCGGCCGCCTCAATGCCTTGGCCTTTGGCAGTGCTGCTCAATATGTCTCCATCCGCGTTGCATCGTCTGCTCGGCGTCCCCATAGCGTCTGCGCGCACGCGAGTAAAAGCGAGCAGACGACAGCGCCGGAAAAGTCAACATGGTGACACCTGTGGATGCAGTTCCCTTCCGCTTCGAATTTATCACGTCGTCCTGCGCTGTGTGGCCCGTAAGTGCGTAACCTACGCATTTATTTGCTTTATATTTACGTCCTGAAGCTTTGAGAGGAATGTATCCATCGGCATTCTGCAGCGTTTTCAAGATTCATCCTCAAATTCTCGGAGACAAGGCTTAGCAGGCATGGCTGAATAAACACAGCTAATCTCGATAATAAATGCAGAACATACCTGATGCTTTGTCCCCAGCGTGAGCTGACACCGAGCGATAGCTGATTTCACCATTTATTTATTGTTGTGAACACACTGGGCGAGTAGCAAGCGCGAGTTCGCCTCGAAGCGGGCGGTCGCGTCTGCATGGGTGCTGCCATGTTGGCTTCTAACCACGGCCACGGCCGCTTCGCTGGCCCAATGCTACCCTCGTTCTTCATAAACCATAGCGCAAATAAGAACACGGGACAAGAAAGACACCAGGACAGGCGCACACTGTCATTGCTACCCAATGCGTTGGCTGGGGCAACTGGCTGGGGGAAGGCCAGTTATACGGTCACGTGATCAAACATGACAGCGCCCGTGCGCCGCTGCGGAAAATCGTCTATACTCTGTTTCACCACTACCGTTCAGCACTGCCGAAGCTACGGGGTGTAAACAAGCCACACGCTTGCGCCGGAAAACATACATCCAGGTATAATTGCCTTGGAATTGGCAAGGTTGAGACATTTGCCCTTGTTTAGCATCTGCTTCTGCACATCAATAAGTAATTTGTTCATTCTTCATCGCATTTACGTCGTATTTCTTTAATTGTTGTATCAGTAACCCTCGGTAACTGTGGTTAAAAATCAACATGGCAGCGCCCATGCAGACGCGACCACGCGCTTCGATCCGAACTTGCCCGTTGACGCTCGCCCAAAGCGCTCACAGCAACAAATGAATGGTGTAATGAGCTATTCGCTTTGCGCCATCTCACGATCAGGACACAAAGCATCAGGTACGCTCTGTCGTTATTGGCGAGATAAGCTATTGCTTTAATCACGCCTGCTAAGCCTAAACGCGCCGAGAATTTGATAGCGGTTCATGGAAAATAGCGCAATGTAGTCACGAATACATTGCTGCCGAAGCTCCAAGACATAAATCTAAAGCAAATACAAGCGTCTGTTTGGAACTTACGGGCCACATAGCGCACGACGACGACGTGATAAACTCGAGGGGGAGAGCGGCAGCCTCGATGAGTGCAGCCATGTTCTACTTCTTTCGGCGCTGCCGTCTGCTCGCTGAACGTGTGCGCGCAGACACCAGGGAGATGCTAGGCAGACGACGCGGCGCGGAATGAATAGATGTGGAGGGGCTAATCGCCCTTCCTATTGGCTTAGGGGCCCTGTAGCTTCCACAGTGCTGAAGGAAACTTCTGAGAAAGAGTATAGAGTTTGTGACGCCATGATGACGTCATTGTGACCTAACTTCGCGTGATGCCGCCATCACATGGCATTGTAGCTTGGTGAAAGGTGGGCCCATCACGGAGGCAGTGCAAAATCAGGATGGTTGCCTCCGATTCCGGAGGGAATGGAAAACCACGTTAGGTGCAGAAAGATTTCGGAGGGTGACGGGCAGTATCAATACATCGACTGAGAAGAAAAACGCTTTCGCTTTAGGTTAGTGCATGAGGTACCCTGTGAGTTTTTGATTCGCAAGCAGCACACAGACGCTCGTATGTCGCTGCTGGAAAGATCACAAAGAGCCCTTAAACCGCTGTCCGTCCAATTATAGGCTAACCGTGCTTTTGCAAGAATACCCCAGAATCATTGGCGATCTAATGTCATGTTTGCCTCACCTGCACTATCTGAAGCAGCAAGCTGCCCAAGGACATGAGTCTCCAAAATATATTATATGCTTTGGATTTCGATCTTTTACTAAGCGAATTGCGCGGCATAAAGAAAACATGCACGAATTTGTAGGGGTGTGCGAATATTCGAAAATTTCGAGTAACAAATCGAATAGTGTTCCATTCGATTTGATACGCGAATCGAATAGCACATATTCGAAAAGCCGAATAATTTTCAAATACTGTTCGAATAATCAGCAATGACGGACATACCCCAAAGCAACAACACACCGCGACATCGAGGGAGCACTTTTCTTGTTTCAATTATTTGATTACCTCGACACATGCAGCCCAACCTTTTACGAGCCTATTGATGTAGCACTAATCACATATGGAGGTACTTTTACTTAAAACTCTATCGTGTTGCCTAAGTGAAAGTGTCCGAAATCTGGTATGCTCATCATGAGATTCACGATAATGATGTATTAAACATTGGCTTAAATTTTATGCCTTCATTGTGAAGGTGGACGGCAAAGTACCACCTTAAACTTATGAAGGAACCGCTGTATTATTTCAACAAACCGTTACGAAATATCTCGTGGGCGATCACTGCTTACACGAACCTACCTCCATTTACATAAATGTGGCATTTATTGTCGGCTACAGTTCATCGTAATGTTCCTTTGGTAATGCATGCGACTATACTTGCTGAAATTTAGAAATGTTTTGAATGTGGCTTGCCTTACTATTCGAAAACTATTCGGATAGTGTTCAGTTTTCATTAGTACTCGATTCGCAGTCATCAGTATTCGATTCGTATTTGATACGGCTCTAAAATTCACTACTCGCACACCCCTAGCGAATTGTGCCACAAGTACGAAACGTACATCTTGGTCCCCTTTGTTGAAATGATTTTACTACGCGTGCAATTGCGTTCGGCATCAGCTTTGTGTGCGAAGAGTTCATCTGCCTTCCCATGTATACAATGTTAGAACAGCAGCAGTAAGCGACCCTAATACAGTGACCAACGGCTAGTCCAATGAGGGACCCTGCGCAGGCGCCTACATCGCTATGAAGAAGTACTTCAAACCCACATATTCTTCAGCGGACTGACATCGGCGCAACATTCAAAGAACTCAGCTGTAGTACACGCTTGTAATAGCGAAGGCATCTACGACTTGCCGACTCTTGAACCTGTTCCACCAGCGCCATTGCGGCGAAGTAACCGTTGGAGAAAGCATCGCTATACTGAAGCGAAAAGAGCGTCGGCCCAGCGCACGATCGCCGCGCCGGAACGCACGCCAGCTTATCGCTGCCACTCTGCAGGCCAAATTAGGGCAGCACTAGTGCACACTGACTGAAATCTGCACCACACGAAATGTTTTTTGATCATACGGCTTCGGCAGGTACAACGGCGTAAAACACGCAGTTCTCTCGGCGGAGAGTTCTCTTGCTAACGAACTCTCCAGCACGACAAATTAGCTGACGTTACCATATCTCATACATGGGTCATTTCTGAAGAGGATATAGCGTCAGGCTTCGGCAGGTACAACGGCGTAAAACACGCAGTTCTCTCGGCGGAGAGTTCTCTTGCTAACGAACTCTCCAGCACGACAAATTAGCTGACGTTACCATATCTCATACATGGGTCATTTCTGAAGAGGATATAGCGTCAGGATTCGACAATCATGTTTATTAGTCACTACAGGAAAGATAATAGTAACAGTACCATTTAGCAGAGAAACAAAACATTATGTCCTGTTAAGCACGAAATAACTGCTTGTCTAAACGCACTGGCTCGATGCCTGCAACACTTAGCTTCGACGAGGGGAGAAACACCCACATTAAATTCCAGTGCGGAGACGCTCCTGATCACTGATACTGGACCGGAGCGCTGACCTGTTGATTATATATATATATATATATATATATATATATATATATATATATATATATATATATATATGTTGCATTGAAGAGTGGCTGCTGAGGAGGCCCACGACGGTATGTCGCCGCACGCAAGCTTATAAACGTGACAGGTTGTCGTAGTGATGTAGGTTGCGATGTCGTCGGTTGCGCCTTGACGGCGTCACATCATCGTCATGAAACGAGCGTCGAAAGAGCTTGCAAGCGTCGCCAACGCGGCCGTAAGGGCCAAGCTCCAAGTTGGCCATGTGGTGTTGGCGTTGCCTTCAAATCGATGCCAAGATTGAGCGGATCCTCGCAGACTCCCTTCGACATCGGATTTTTTGGTTGCGTCTGTCCAAGAGTGCTTGAAAGCAACCGAGTTGACGATGCTTACCCAGCTGGTAGGGCCATCCTTAAAACCCTGAAAACATGGAATTTCGTTCTCACCGAACGATGCATGGGTGGCGCTCTCGAAGCTGGATGCCTGGAGCTCTTGAGCGATCGAGGAGACGGATTGGGAAATTGCGACGCTGAAGTCCTGCTGTGGAGCCACCGTGGAAGCTTGGAAGCCGTCCGTGGTTGGTGGCGAGTTCGAGACTACTTGTCCGCTTTGCAGTGTCGAGGACGCAGGGATGGTGGGGTCGGGAGTTCGCGACTGCGCCATTGTAAAAGAACGACAGAGACAGCACGCTTGTCGCGGGCTGTTGTATTCTCGCTGCTTTTCTCCTCGTTCTTCTTCCCTGCTTTTCTAGCCTGCAAGCCATGGCCCCACTCTTCACTATCTATCTATCTATCTATCTATCTATCTATCTATCTATCTATCTATCTATCTATCTATCTATCTATCTATCTATCTATCTATCTATCTATCTATCTATCTATCTATCTATCTATCTATCTATCTATCTATCTATCTATCTATCTATCTATCTATCTATCTATCTATCTGTCTGTCTGTCTGTCTGTCTGTCTGTCTGTCTGTCTGTCTGTCTGTCTGTCTGTCTATCTATCTATCCACAATATATATATATATATATATATATATATATCTATATATATATATATACGTTGACCAAGGCAGCAGGCGGCTGTAAAGAGGGAACTTTATATTTTGGTGAACCTGTGCGTCCGGTAAGCGAGAAGTCAGACTACAGGCGATACACGCTGTACGCTGATGGCGGCGAACGAAGCGTCGACTGTCGATAATCTAATCTGCTGTAAGGCGCGTCCGCATTTATACATGCGGCATGGAACCTTCGGGCAGCCGGGTTAGTTCGAGAACAAACTCAGCTTTTCACGTTTGCGCGCTCAAGCCTAACACAAAATTCCAAGTTGATCTGAGATGATCGCATTAATTCGGGTGCTGTTTGCGCAAGACAGCAGTTACATGTGAAATGGATTTGTGATATAGGACCGGAAGAAATGAGGGCGTGGGGCTATATACAGGGTGCCTCAGCTATCTTTAGCCAGGGTTGAAAAATATGTCGTCGCACACTATATGACGATGCGACCAATGCATGTTGCTTACTATCGTCTGGAGTACGTCCCACTATGCTTTCTTGCTTTTTGCTCAATTGCCTAATTAGGCATGATTAATTACCTAACTTTTGAAACAACGAAGCTAGCCAGCAATTTTATGGGGAAAAATTGTAGGTCGGTTCTCGAAACGTCCGATTAGACAGTTTCTAACTTTATATCTGTTAATTATTAGTGCTTTTTTTTCTTGCTTACTACAGATGCCCGCGAAATATAAAAAGAAATACCACGTGACATGCCTGCTTGCACGCCGCATTGCAGCGCTCCTAAAACGTTCCGTGCTGAAAAAGACCACAGTATTTGGTCCGGATGTGCTGCTTCCGCAGCAGGGCAGTGACGATGGTGGTGGCTGTGCGGGGACACAAGCGACAGCACAAGCGATAACCGCTGCGTCTGCTTGTCGCTGTCATGAACAATCGCGAAGGAAGCATATCGTTTGTACGCAGAGCGTTAGGGAGCATTGCAATCATGACGCGCCTAGGCGCGCAAACAGGCATGCCACGTGGTATTTTTATGTATCTCGCGGGCATCTGCAATAAGCAGAAAAACACTAATAATTAATAAACGTAAAGTTGGAAACTGTCTAATCGGACGTTTTGCCAACCGATCTACAAGTTTTAACCATAAAATTTTCAGCTAGCTTAGTTGCTTCAAAAGATAGTTAATTAATCATGCATAATTAGGAAGTTAAGCGAAAAACAAAAAATAGTGGGACGTACTCGAGACGATAGTAAGCGACATCCATTTGGTCGCATCGTCAGAGAGTGCGACGGCATTTAGGAGCTTGTTCGGCAAGCTTCTTAAGCTCGCGCCTTGTCTGGCGGCGGCGGCGATGGCGGTGGCGTGTACACTTCTCCGCTCAATGCGCCGGCTTTCCGGTGATTTCAGGAATGCTCACTAGATGGCGGCACCGCTCAAGGTGACGCACAATACTCTCAGCACGTGCGCCTCCTTTCTCTTCGCCGGGAGCTCACGCAGTGAACGCTCTTCGTTACCGCTCGGCCGAATGGACACCGCAATGCAGCGCGGCGGGCTCGCAAGGAGCGTCGGCGCCGCTCAAGGCGACGCACACCGCTCTCAGCACGTGCGCTTCCTTTCTCTTCGCCGGAAGCTCAGGCAGTGAAAACTTCGTTACTGCTCGACCGCACGAACACCGCACAGCAGCGCGGCGGGCTCGCAACGAGCAGCAGCTGGGGCTCGCCGCCCGAGCGCCGCATGTAATGTGTATATAACAACGTTGTCACGTGTATACAGGGTGTCCCAGCTATCTTTTGCCAAGGGTTAAAAAATACAATATTCGAGGCAGGCAAATGAAATCATTTGAATATTGCTTACAGCTATCTTGCGCACTACAGGCAATTTTTTTCTTTTGTAATTAACGAATTTGTTAATTAGCATTAATATACTAAATTGAAAAATATTGACTTTACGCAAGAAATAAGGGTATTTTTTCCAAGCTGCAAAGAAAGCCCGCGAAATACACAAAAATACCACGTGACTAGCGCATTCGCGCGCCGCGACCGTGCTGCTCTCAGCCGTGGTTTGAGCGAACAAAATCAGCTGCGACCACGACCCGCCGGCAGCGTTGCAGCAGTAGGCCGATAAGTTTGTGGTGGTTTCTTCGCCCGCGCTCGCTACAACTTGCACAGTCACGCGTGCCAAGTGCCTGGCAACAGGCCAAGAAACCACCCCTGCCAACTTATCGGCCTACCGCTGCAACGCAGCCGGCGGGTCGTGGTCACAGCTGATTTTGTTCGCTCAAACCACGGCTGAGAACAGCACGGTCGCGGCGCGCGAATGCGCTAGTCACGTGGTATTTTTTGTATTTCGCGGGCTTTCTTTGCAGCGTGGAAAAAATGGTACGCGTAAGACGGGTGGTGGGGGGCATTTTTTTTTCAACCCTGGCTGAAGATATCTAGAGTACCCAGTGTATGTATGTATGTATGTGTATATATATATATATATATATATATATATATATATATATATATATATATATATATATATATATATATATATATATATATATATATACTCGCCATAATGGCAACAGGCGGCGCTGACTGACGCTCCCACGTTTAAGTACACATATATACCCCATAAAGTGGACGGGGAGATGACCGCCACCGTAGCTCAGTGGTAGAGCATCGGACGCGTTATTCGAAGGTCGCAGGTTCGGATCCTGCCGGTGGCAAGTTATCTTTTCGTCCACTTTCATTTCTTCACATTTACATTACAATTACTTCTAATAGCTTCCCCTATACTTTCCTTGGCATCTTTGTCTGTTAGTTCTCATTAATACTGTGTTCAACAAAGCAAACGAGCCCTTAAGTTTACAATTCCTTCCTTCATTCATAACGAGGGTCTCGTTCTGGCAGACTTGATGCCTTCAGGTGGTATGCGAGGGATTACTAGTCAGCTGCCCTCTCGTAATAAGATCACGTACTACGTGACGCCTACAGGCAAAAAAAGAGTGTTCCACACTCGCCATAATGGCAACAGGCGGCGCTGACTGACGCTCCCACGTTTAAGTACACATATATACCCCATAAAGTGGACGGGGAGATGACCGCCACCGTAGCTCAGTGGTAGAGCATCGGACGCGTTATTCGAAGGTCGCAGGTTCGGATCCTGCCGGTGGCAAGTTATCTTTTCGTCCACTTTCATTTCTTCACATTTACATTACAATTACTTCTAATAGCTTCCCCTATACTTTCCTTGGCATCTTTGTCTGTTAGTTCTCATTAATACTGTGTTTAACAAAGCAAACGAGCCCTTAAGTTTACAATTCCTTCCTTCATATATATATATATATATATATATATATATATATATATATATATATATAGATATATTGCACGAAGACCGTCATGTGGGGGGTGGGCCACGAGTTTTAGACCACTGATATACAGGGGGGCCCCAGCTATGAATAGCCAGAATTTAAAATCATGCCGACTCTTTCTACGGCAACGCGACCAAATGGATGATGTTGCCTATTGCATGGAGTAAGTCAAACCATTTTGGCGTCCTGCTTAATCGCTTAAATAGGCATGTTTAATTAAATAACTGTTGAAGGAACGAAGATGGGCGAAAAATTTCAATGAGAAAATTGTAGATCAGCTTGCAAAACATCAACTTGACAGTTTCTAACTTTCAATCAATTGAATATCAGTATTTTGCTGCTTATTACTGAGGCCCGCGGCAAACAAGAAAAAAAGTCACAGTTTCGCCGCAAGGGTGAAGCAATGAATGCGATAGCAACAAATTCGCATTTCACGCGAAGAACGGCAAAGAGATCTAAACTTGGAGAGCACTGCTCAAGCGCAAAGGACGCACGAAACATACGCACAGGTATACACAGGACGCGCGCGAACTAACAAGTGTCACAGTTACTTCACTGTGTTGTAAAAGCGCGCTTCTTTCGGAAACGGGCCTCTGCAGCGAGCGAAGTGACCTTTGTGCGCTCTGTAACCTCAACGCAATCACGCCGGCGAAAGCACACGACGTAAAACTGCCCCCCGTCCCCCCCCCCACCTCAAGATAAGCGCGCGCGCACCCGGGCAAAGGTGACTACGCCCTGCAGGCCAAAGTGCAAGTCGGGGGGGGGGGGGGGTTGGGGAGCCAGCGCGTCGCAATGAGTGCGGCGCCGAGCGCACACTTTGCGCCATCTCGCTCGTTTGCTGGTAAAGCAGAGAACACGCTGATATTGCCCCCGAGATCTGCTTACCGCCAGTGGCGAATGGTGCATATAAATAGCTTGCCGTTATTATGCTGTAGCATATGCGCTTCTGTGGCGTAGCGGCTAGCGTCGCGCGCTGCGGAGCGAGAGGTCGCCCGTTCGATTCCGCGCGTCGGAAGATATTCTTCTTCGTGGGTTATATATCCGCGAAAAGCAGCCGAGAGTGTCCATATAATTGCTATCGCAATAAAATACCACGTGACATGCCTGCTTGCGCGCCGATGTGCGCCGGGATTCTAGTGCTGCCTAACCTTCCGCGTACAAACGACATTCTTCGTTCGCGGCATTTGACAACAGCGATAAGGTGACTCAGTGGTTATCGCTTGAGTTGCCGCTTGCAAAACGTGCGTCCCCGCACAGCCACCACTATCATCGCGGCCGAGTCGGGGCAGCACACCCGGCCAAATTCCATGGTCCTTTGATTCGTGCAAGCGGGCAGGCCACTTGGTAATTTTTAACACGAAAGTGAAGAGTTTTTTTTCGAAATGAGTCAAATCCACCTAAACAGAATTTGTGAAAACAGTGAAAATTTGTTACGCAATGTAAATGCAACGCTTTCAAACCTATTACGCGATATATTTTACATGTCAGCTAGTAGAAGTTTACGGCCACAAGTAATTAAAAAATATACAGCGGACTTGACCAATATTAGCATGATAACTTTGGATTTGGCTCATATTGAAATGACACATTGAATTCGAGGCGGTATTCTTGCGAAAACTTTATTGAAATCGACTTTCAAGAGCGGTATGATAGAGTTTTGGCCGAAAAGCCATCAAACATAGGCAACAATGCTTCAATTAAGGGCCTTCAACTATACACGAAGAGCCGGTGCGTCTTCTTCGCAGCACAAGCAGCTCTATTCGAAATCTTCTGTATGATCATTTTCTTTGGCACGCCTGAGGACACTGACAAAATAAGCGAGCTCTTGATTCTCTTGCCATGAACTGCCGAAATGCTTTACGAGAAGGCTCGTCACATCTATCAGTTTCATTTTGTTGAGATGATGAGTGTACAGTGGGCATTGCACGGGTGCTTGTGCAAGGGACTTTCCCCTCTTTAGGACTGGCACGAAATTTGATACGGAAACATTATAGTGGGGTTCTGCTCTAACTTTAGGGCTTCTACCAGCTGCATTTCTTTGAATGTAGAAGACCCTGGTTTCTGTCATCTTAAACGGCAAGCTGGATGTCGATTTCATCTCTGCCATACAGTAGGCCTTCCAATCATACACGTCCCTATGTTTTCCGAGCTCTAGCACAGTGACATGATATGAAAAAATCATTTGGTAGCTTTGGGGATTCAGGATTTCTTCGTGTTTCTTCGTGAGAATTTCTTCCTCACGTCCTTTTCAATCTGGCCAAATACCCTGTCTGGAGGTAAAAAGCTCTGCTATTGGCTTACTGGATTTGCCTCATTTCGATCCGTACAGCGCACGGATCTGGCTCAATTTCGTTTTGAAACGAAATCCGTAAGCACACGTAGCTGGTTGTATTGACCCATTTCGTTCCGATAACTGTTTTACAGGAAAGTTGAGAGTATGTACGTGCCAATGGAGCTTTATTTGATCTAGTTTCGGTTTCTGGATTTAGCTCATTTCGAAAAAAAAAACTCCTCAAGTGTTTATACCAGGTCCACCAAGACTTCAGCGACGTATTTCTCTCACGGAAGTGACGCCGAAAAAATTCGCACGATCAGATGGCAAAGAAAAAAGTTCCGCCAACAGGCGTAGAGCCCACGACCTCTCGGTCCACGACAACAGATGCCGGGTACGCCATCTACTGGGCCACGGACACACACTCTGCATGCTTTACCAACGCATCTTTTATATTTCACACTTTCCTCTCACAGTGTTCTTGGTCGGCGAAGCGGTGTCGCCCTCTGGGAGCGCCAAAGTGAAGTAATGCATCATGACCATGGCCTGCACGATTAGCTATATACTGAAATGCGTCGTTGCTACGCGTCCGCCCCATTCGGCGCGTTTCCAACAGAAGTGAAATTTTGTCAGCGCCTTAGCACACCGCAAGGTGATGACCTTCGCCCAAGCGTCGGGCCTTGGTCCTAGCATCCATCTACGCCAAAAATAGGTCTGCGACGCGCGCCTGCCTCGCCTGGCTGTAACGCTGCGCTCCCCGCTTGCGCTCGCCCCGAGTAATATCGCGGCTGGGCTACAGGGGAGACACCATGCGCGTTGCGTCTCCGTCTAGTCCGGCCGTGGTGTTCGATAACTTTTCAAGATGGCCCGGGATGGCCCAAGTTCTGCGACCAATCAGCGACGGTGTTCTGGCTGGCACACCACTTTCTCTGACTACGCTCTCCCCGTGAACTACTATATCTACCACGTTCGCCGCGGTGGAGCAGTGGTTAAGGTGCTCGGCTGCTGGCTCGAAGGTCGCGGGTTCGATCCCGGCCGCGGCGGTCGCATTTCGATGGAGGCACGTTAAAGAACACCAGATCGTCAAAATTTCCGGAGCCGTCCACTACGGCGTCTTTCATAATCATAGCGTGGTTTTGGGACGTAAAACCTGAGATATTATTATTACTATAGCTACCACAGGGGTTTGTTTAATCATTGATCGTGGATGTTAATCGTCGGGATAGAGATGTACAACCAAGCGTTAATGTGAGTGCATCTATGCCAAACGGTGCAATAGCGGCCAAACACCAATATACATTGTGCGAGCTCTCTTATATGAATGTACACTAAAACGTTCCACTACTTGTATGAGGACATATTTTACATTCGTGTTATACCGATTCCCATGACGGAGAGATCAAACATGTTTTTGTATTTCTTGTACTTCGTGGGCATCTGTAGTAAAGAGAAGAACACTAATATTTAATATATAGAAAGTTAGAAACTGTCTCATCTGAGGTTTTGCAAACTGATCTACAATATGTCATCAGAATTATCTGCCCAGCTTCACTGCTTCGGAAGGTAATTATGGAAATAAACATTGCTAATTAAGCAATTAAGCACGAAAGCAAATATAGTCAGACTTACTGCATAAGATAGCTAGCAACATCCTTGTGGTCGCGTCGTCATAGATTACGTCAAGATATTTTTAAACTCTCATTAGAGATAGCTGAGGCACCCTATATACCAGAGTTCTCAAACTCACATCAGCCACCGGGCCGCCATCACAAAATTTAGCACCCGCAAAGGGCCGGCACAGTGAAGAAGTTGGAAACAATGTGGGGGGGGGGGGGGGGGGGGAGCGTGAACAAAATTTCGGCTAACATAGCCATTTGAAAGAAGTCCTTTCCCATATCTTACATTTGGTTTATTTCTGAAAGGAGTTCGTCGGCAGGATTTGAGAAACATATCTATACAGATCTCCACATAGACTAAAATCTGGACGGCGATCCTGAACTAGTATAGTTTTTCTTCCGTAGTTTTTCCAACACAAAGTGGCCGCATAGGATACCGCAGGGAAGACTCACGGAAGAAAAAAAAATGCTTAAGACTAGTCACGTTTGTGTATATTACCCGAAAAAAAGCGTTATTAATCACGATCGGCGAGAAAATAATGCGAGCAGCATTTAGGAGCAAACAGTCGCAATATCATAAAAGAAATATGGCGCGAAGATTGTCTTGTGCGGCCCGCAGATCACTAGTGAAAGGTCGACGGGCCGCATACGGCCCGTGAAGAGCATGTTTGAGACCACTGCTGTAATCAGTACGTTAATAAACGACCACGAGAGTGCCAAGAGGCAGGGCAAGGCAAGGCAAGGCAAGGCAAGGCAAGGCAAGGCAAGGCAGGCAGGCAGACAGGCAGGCAGGCAGGCAGGCAGTTGCAACACTGGACAAGAAGCCACAAACGTACCAACGTACCCTGTTGGCCTGTGAGGGCGAAGGCATGTCAGCTTCCGGTGCAGGATCCGCTGCAGGATCCGCTGGAGGTAGTATCGCAAGAAGAAGATCCAGCACTTCACGTGTTTCTCCAGAAGTTGGTGACGCAAGGTCATCAAAAAACGCTTCAGGTTTCAGTCCCCCAGCCCCTGGAAAATCGTCCTCTGACGACGGAATATGAATAGCAAATGAGATTACAGTACTCATTTTGTTGTTTCCCGGTATTAGTTGTTGCACTTTTGAAAGATAGATAGATAGATAGATAGATAGATAGATAGATAGATAGATAGATAGATAGATAGATAGATAGATAGATAGATAGATAGATAGATATGGAGCAAGTAAGTTTGGTTCGGCATGAAATGCTTGGCATTTTGTGCCATAACAATTTTGTTACTTGAAAGTTTTCTTTTCATGGTTGGTAATAAAGGTGAACAATTCATAGCAATACTCATCAGTGCGGAGCTGCGCGTGAGGGTTTCACGGGCTTTAAGTGGTGATTACGGCGAGTTGCTTATGTTTATACAATTATGAGGCGCCGTTGCCCTATATCGGGGAAATAGGGTCAAACGAAGCTTGGCGGGGGGCTTGCGTCAGCTGCTGCTTTTCCTCCTTCCTTGCTTTATTTATATCGCATTGCAAAATTCTCCTCCCTAACGCAAGCGTTCAGTTTTATTATATACAGTGAACTCTCGCTTGTACAACAGTTCGTTTTACGAATATTTCGGAATAATGAACTTTTAGAAAATCCTCGGCAGTTTTCCTATGTATTCTATGCAAAAATCTTTAAGTTAAACGAACTTCTGAACAGGGAATATTTTATTTAAGTGAACTTGGTGTGCGGATCCGGGCTCATTCTCGAGATCAACTCGAGAATGAGCTGAATGAAGTGAGCTCCCACGTCTTGCGTTCGAGAATGAAACTGAATGAAGTATTGCGCTCTGCAGCACCGACGTAGCCGATAAATGTCGCTCTTGCGTAGGATAACTTGTATGGCGTCATCTGCGTCCTTTATTGCATGGTCGTGTTGTATGCGAATGTCACGTGCGGAAGGATGGCATCCCACGTCTTGCGTTCGACATCGAAGTATATGGCCAACATCTCGGCGATAGTGTTAAGACGTTCTGACATTGGTCTGTGTGTGGTAGGCTTTCGTCAGGCGGTGGCTTGTTTGACCGGGGCTCAAGATCGCCTGAGTTACATCAGCAGTAAAGGCATAACCTCTGTCGGTGGTGAGGACCTCTGGGGCGCCAGGACGCAAGCCGCATGTGTTCAACGAAGGACTTCGCTACCTCGGCGGCAGTCTCTAAGTAGCGGGTGAGGCTAACGACCCATTTGTTTCCGGAAGTGGATATCGGGAACCGCCCAAGTCCATCCCGATTTGCTAGAACGGCCAGAGAGGTGGCTTGATGGGCTGAAGAAGTCCGCCTGACCTAATCGGTGGTGTCTTTCGTCGCTGACAATCTCGGCAAGTCTTTACGTAATGGCTGACGTGGGCAGTGAGGCGAGGCCAGTAGTACTTTTCTCGTATCCTCGCGAGCGTGCCGGAAAGTGCGACATGTCCATCCGTCGGGTCGTTTTGTAAAGCTTCCAGAACCTCTGGACGCAATGCTGAAGGCATAATGATAAGGGAGTTGGCGGGAAGTGGTGAAAACGTATTTAGGAGGACGCCGTTCCGTAAGAAAAATGACGCGAGTCCTGGCTTGAATACCTACGGAACAATGGTGGTCCTGCCTTCGAGGTATTCCACAATGCTTCTGAGTTCCGGGTCGGCTCGTTGTCGTTCCGGGAAGTCATCGGCACTCAATATTTCCTAGAAGCAGTCACCGTCCTGGTCGTACTGAGGCGGGGGGGTCAACGGGTGCACGAGACAGGCAGGCGGCGTGAGAGTGCTTTCGTCCGGACTTTTAAACGATGGTAATGTTCGAATCCCTGAAGTCGGAGACTTCACTGTGCGAGGTGACCTGAAGGGTCCCAAAGGTTAGCTAGCCAACACAAGGCGTGGTAGTCGCTCACAACTCTGAAAGTCCTGCCGTAAAGGTAAGGGTGAAACTTTGATGTAACCCAAATAATAGCAAGGCACTCCTTTTCTGTTGTGGAATACTTGGCTTCCGCCTTAGATAGCGGCCGGCTAGCGTAACTGATAACTCTTTATAGTCCGTCAGTCACCTGTTCAAGGAGGCCTTACTGCCTTTCTCTGTTTTATTCTCTCTCTCTCTGCTCAAGGGGGGCTCCAAGCCCTACGCTGCTTGCGTCGGGGTGAATTTCCGTGTCAGCGTATTGGTCAAAGTGCGCAAGTATTGGAGGTGTCTGCAGGCGTCGTTTAAGTTCTTCAATTCCACGTCAGTTTCTGCCAGGCAAGTTAGCGGCTCGGCGATCTGTGAAAATCCCTTAACGAAGAGTCTGCAATAGGCGCACAAGCAAACAAATCGGCGTGCGGCCTTCTTGTAAGTGGGTGGCGCTAAGGCAGCTATGGCCGCTGTCTTCCGTGGGTCGGGGCGAACTTCAGACTTGCTAATCACGTGTCCCAAGAAAAAGTACAAGAAGCGAGACCTTCCTGGCTTCAGAATGAGTCCGGAAGTCATGATTGCTTGAAGCACAGCTTCAAGGCGCCGGAGGTGTTCGTCGAAGTGTGAGGCAAACACCACGATGTCGTCCAGGTACACGAGGCAAGCCTTCCATTTCAATCCTGCTAGTACTGTATCCATAATGCACTGGAAAGTTGCTAGGTGCTGAGCAAAGACCAAAGGCCATTACCTTGAAGGCAGTCTTTTATAAACGCAGTTCTATATAAAAAAAAAAACTGTCTAAAGGCAGTTTTTTTTTATAAAGGCAGTTTTTTGTCGGTATCTCTCGTCAACGACGATTTTTCAATAGCTGGTCTTTAGGTTTGTCGACGAAAAGTACTCCGCATTGTGGAGTCGATTCAGGGCGTCGTCTCTCCGTGGGTGAGGGTAAACATCCTTCTTCGTGATTTAGTTCAGGTGACGTTAATCGACGCAGAAACATAGAGTTCTACCTTTCTTCTTCACTAACACCACGGGAGACTACCAGGGACTTTTGCACGGTTGAATGATGTCGTCGTGTAGCACTTCCTCAACTTGTTTCCTTATTGCCTCGCGTTCACGCGTCGAAACTCGGTACGGGATCTGACGGATTGGTCGGGCACTTTCTTCTGTTATGATGACATGTTTCGTGACTGGGGTCTGTCGAATTCTTGACGAAGACGAGAAGCAGTTCTTGAATTCCAGGAACGAGGCTTTCAGCTGGTCTTGGTTGCACTTCGGAAGGTTTGGGTTGACGTCGAAATCTGGTTGAGGACCTTGATTTGTCGAAGCAGTGTTGGTAACATCGAATAGGGCGAAAGCAACGGTGGCGTCCACGAATTCGTCCATGTTGGCGACCGTGGTACCAATGTTGAGGTGCCTATATTCGTTGCTGAAGTTTGTCAGTACTACCTTTCCTTCGCCGTCACGCAGATTGGCTATACCTCTTGCGGCGCAAATCGGACGGTTCAGAAGCAGGTGCTGGTTGCCCTCGATTACAAGAACAACATTTCATCTCACCACCGCTGGTTGCTGGTAGTGTGTACGTTAATGGTGGCGTCGTTACGCAACTATTTACAACCAGTTCTCTCATTTGGATGTTTTCTAGATACGTAAGTGCGTATATAATTTCTACATATATTTACTATTACATCCACCCACCTCGTACCATTATGCTAAAAGTGCCAGGTAGCAAACTTCTGCATGCATGCTTCGCATATCATCGACTCCCACGGTACGTGGGATCTGCCGACTTTTTTTACGCATTCATCCTCCGTCAGGTGACGCCGCAGTCACAGCTTGGGTACGGAAACGCTACTTAGCTATACTAAAACGCGCTGTCCGCAACCACACGTTTGCGGCAGGGTACCGCTATTCCGTTCAATCCCACTATCCCACTAACGCTTAACTAAAATTGTCTATTAGTACATTGCTCTTTCACAGTTCCAAAATCGCCTGCTTGCCGCGAGAAGACGCTTGCTAAGCGAGAAATTGCGCAAAAACGAAATGAACGTCACCTTGAAATCCCCGCGCGAAACGTCGTCACGTCATACATTTTGACGGCATCAACTATGTTCTGCGTGTTTCCTAATAAGTAAAAATGAAGTACATTGCCCTTTGAGGGAGCCATAGACTTAAAGTACCAAGCTTCTGGAAACTTCGTTGAGCCAATGTCGCCAAAGTACGATAAAAACACGTTGAAATTCATGACATCACGTGGGAGGATTTCGGTGCGAAATTAAAAAATGAAACATTCACCTTGATTGCCTTCTTTGCTAATGAACCTACGACGGTAAAATTAACGAATTTAGAGTTCTCTGAGTAGGATTTATCAAAATAAATTGATTCATTGTCTCGCTTTAGTGTCCCTTTAAATACGCTGCCCTTTTTTTGCGATAGGGCGGTGCTGTCGAGTTACCAAGCGCTTCCTCTCGATACTAGTGAGTAATAGCTGAGCGGCTCAGCGGGCCAGCGGACCCAGCGGAGGAGCGGAGGGGGCAGCGGAGCGAAAGACAAAAGAAAGAGTAATAGCTGAGCGGTGACTAGCTTGACCAGCTTGTTTCAGCGGAACGCATTGCTGCGCCACCTCTTGAACAAGGTTGAAGTTACTGTCAATCGAGCAGAGGCTTTGCTTGGAAAACGCTCCCACGCTCGTCCGCTGCGCAAGCTTCGCTGAGTAGGCGAAATGAGCGGGCGAGCGGCTCGCTCCGTGAAAACGCTGGCGGTGCCAGCGTGCCGCGCATGCGCAGTTGGCGTCTCCGCACGTTCGCTGGGCCCGCTGGCCCGCTGAGCCGCTCAGCTATTACTCTCTACTATTTAACACTGTGCAAGAAACTGCAAGCTTACCGTGAGCCATGCGACTTATGTTGTCCATTCCTGCTGCAAGGATTGCAAGATAGTTGGCTCATTGTAGCACCCATTTGAAAAGTTTCTGGAGGAAACATCGCAACAGCATCTGCAATAAAAAGCTTCATCGAAGCCCCTAGTGATGCGACCATGGCGCTCATGTGGTTTTTCAACATCACATATTGTGCCATTCTCTGAAACTTGTCTCTGGCGTTGTCGAGCGCTGTCTGCCTTTCTTGAAGATAATCCATGCACCTCTGGAATTCCTCCTTCAGTTTATCTTCTGCATTTTTCAAGTACAACATTTTGTGCTTGTAGAAATAGTCACTGGCGATCCCGTTGATTTCCTGGAAACGACATTGAGAGATTACTCTGTGAGCAACGCGCTAAAAAAGCGTGAGCAAGAACACTGTGAACTCACTCCAAGCTCACTCAAACAGGCTACCATCTCTTTCCTAAAAGCGCTTACGAATATAAATACGCGTTGGCTGTGCAACAAACGATGGGCTCAAATATGCAAGTTCAATTCTTCTACGCACCTCGTTCCAACTAAGCAAGATTCTGAAATCGCGATTACGGTGTGGCGAGTTTTAAAAGTTACAAACACAGCTTGGCCGTCTTGTAATACAGGTATAATAGTCGAATACAACATTAGAAGATCGCGGCATTTCACCCTTAAAGGCGGATGCACCGTGCAAGCCTTGCACCAATGGGCGAACACTCCAGACTAACGTCTTGAGCCTGACGGCCGGTGACTCCGCCTTCGGAGAACATGGCTGAGTGTGACGTCAGGACTATTTCTTTAATAATAATAATAATAATAATAATAATAATAATAATAATAATAATAATAATAATAATAATAATAATAATAATAATAATAATAGTAATAATAATAATAATAATAATAATAATAATAATAGTTGGGGTCTTACGTCTCAAAATCACAATAGGATTCTCAGGGACGCCGTAGTGTAAGACTCCGGAAATTTCGACCATCTGGTGTTCTTTAACGTGCCTCTAAATCTGAGTACACGGGCCTCGAGCATTTCGCCTCCATCGAAACGCGGCCCGCAGCAGCCGAGATTAGATCGCGCGACCTTCGAGTCAGTAGTCGAGCACCATAACAAGTAGCCACCGTAGCGGGTGAGAGGCGCTGAAGCAGGTTCCACCTGAACTCCCCAGCCCCGCCTGCCAGTTTCTTCCCTGTATCGCACGCGGGCTGCGGTGGCAGTCTTTTTGCTTGCTGCCAGGCTCATCTCCAGGAGGGCGCAATGTCCAGCCGTAGCCGCAGCTACTGTTTTGCTCCTGGCTTCCGTACGAAGGACAGCCGCGTGGAAGGCGTCCTTAAGGCATCCCTATTAAATATTCCGCGAGACGGAAGAAGTAATAAAACATTGGGAACGGCAGTTTCACCCTGCAGATAGGTAGGTAGGCACTAAACTTTATTGAAGTCCTGAAGAAGTCATCCCCCCAGTTTTCATTGAGGGAGGACCGTGGGCCGCTCCCACGTCGGGAAGGGAAGACCAAGCCTCACCGCCACGTCGTGGGCCTTCTGGACTGCCTGGAGTTGTTGGAACCAGTCGTGGCTCTTGAGCAGCGAATAAAAAGTGTCTTGCTAAATCTCTTCATTCGTGTGGCGCTGAAAAGAGGGGCACTCCCAGAGCATGTGGGTAAAATCGCTGTATCCGCCGCAGTCGAGACACGAAGGGGAGACCTCCGTCAAACGGCTGTAGATCGAAAGGCTGAGATACGAGTGTGTTTGCAGTAACCTAAGCGTAACCGCTTGTGGACGTGATAGGTTTCGGTGGGGCAAGGGAAATGCCCTGCAAGCGAGTTGGTAATGTTCTGTGACTTCGTTAAAGGTGGATAGTATGTCCCTAGAGTAAACAAATAAATATATAAATCATTAAAAAAACTTTCCCCATCTCCCGCTAAAGGGCACCATGTGCGGATGCGAAGCAGCGGGGAGATGGTTAGCTTGAGCGGGAGAAACGTCGCCGCTCCCGTTTCGCGGCAGCGGCCCGGGCGCTCATCGCGGCGCGGCACAGAAGAATGAGGCGCGCTCCGTCATTTTTATACCGCGGAACTACCGTGGCGCCCCCCAGCGGATTATGCAGCTGTCGCACCACCTATCGCGCGCCGCTCCGTAGAGGATTCCTAGAGGAGAGAACGGGGGGGAACCGTAGGAGAGGAGAAAGAGAGGGGACACGCATGCGCTGTGGGGGGTGTGGGACGCGGGAGCCGCTCCGTAGAGCAGAGGATTCCTAGAGTAGAGAAAGCGGGTGAGCGTAGAAGAGAGGGGGGAGAGGACGCGCATGCGCTGTGGAGATGTCGGACGCGGGCGCCACTCCGTAGAGTAGAGGATTCTTACAGCATAGAAAGGGGCTGAGTGTAGGAGAGAGGGGGAGAGGACGCGCATGTGCTGTGGGACGCGGGCGCCGCTCCGTAGAGTAGACGATTCCTAGAGTAGAGAAAGTCCCCTCAACCTCTCTCTCTCCTCTCCTACGCTCACCCCTTTCTCTCCTCTAGGAATGCTCTACGGAGCGGCCCCCCGCTTCCCACACCCCCCCACAGCGCATGCGCGTCCCCTCCCCTATCCTCTCCTACGCTCACCCCCCTTTCTCTACTATAGGAATAATCTACTCTATGGAGCGGCGGCCGCGTCCCACATCCCCACAGCGCATGCGCGTCCTCTCCCCCCTCTCTCCTCTAGGAATCCTCTACTCTACGAAGCGGCTCCCGCGTCCCACATACCCACAGCGCATGCAAGTCCCCTCCCCTTTCTCTCTCGTCTCCTACAGTCCCCCCCGTCCTCTCCTCTAGAAATCCTCTATGGAGCGGCGCACACGGCAGGTGGTGTGACAGCTGCATACTCCGCTGGGGGGCGCCACGGTAGTTCCGCGGTAAGGAAATGGCGGAGCGCGTGCGCCTCATTCTCTCTCCTGTGCAGCGCCGCGATGAGCGCCCGGACCGCTGCCGTGAAACGAGAGCGGTGACGTTCCTCCCGCTCAAGCTAATTATCTCCCCGCTGCTTCGCATCCACACATGGTTCCCTTTAGCGGGAGATGGGGAAGTTTTTTCTTTGACAACTGATCTTGTACATTTCAAAGTCATTTCCGTGACGGAAATACGTCACTGAAATCTTGGTGGGCCCCGGCATAAAACACTTTCGTGTTAAAAAAGAACATGAATCACCTCATTGCAGTCATGACCTCCAGGCATCAAGCTGAGGGTTTGCGGCTAAGGTCACCTCCAAGCACAATACTGTCAGATTTCCTCGAGTGGAGCTTGGCAACAGCATACAGTTGGTGCTGGAGGATTCTCCAGTGAATCAACAGCCGTGAACCACCTTACCCAGCACCCTTGAGCTCTTGTCACACCTTATTACGATAGCGTACAAATATTCAATGATTTCAAGGCTGAGCCAAGACCCCCAAGACCCCCTAGAATATATATGCGGCATTGTCAGGTACTCATCTGCGTGCAACGATCACCTAACCTCAACCGTGTTCTTTATAACCATGAGCTGCCTGTTTTTCAACAGCCTGGAAAAAGACGTATGCGCAGTGAGTGTTTTGTGAGAAGCCTCAGCCAGTAGTAGCAATAACTCTCCTAATAACTCGAGGGAAAAGCTTGACGCGTTCGTTGAGCCAGGCAATCTGCATGCCACAGAGAGAGCTCTCACCTCATCCCGTGTGGACGATCACCACATAAAGAAGACGACTCCCGGTTAATATGTTCTGTCCCTGGTTACATCGCACAAAAATGTGTGTTAAAGATCAAGTGCAAAGCTTGACGAACACACGTTGACAATGCCAGGCACCGAGGAGTGCTCCGCACTCGCAGATCTTTCTCTGCTAAGGGACAAGAGAGGGCTATTGTATCCACGTGGTGCTTTGTTCTGGATTGTTGAAACATGCGATAACTTTTCCACGGAATGCTTTAGCAAAATTTAGGTGCATTGTAAAAGCATCGTGGACGTACTCAGTCTGGCAAAGTTGCAGCGAACACGCGGTTTGAAATAACAATGACAGTTAGCTGACAGCGCTGCATCGACATATGTATTTTTGCCAATACGTAGATTGCACTTCACCCACGTTGTGTTCAATGCGCACAGTGGCAGGTGGGGTGGAACGGAGAGAGAAGGAACACCTGCGCTATTGACTTCTCTAGTCAAAGAGACAAGGGAAGACGCGAGAAAGGTCCAAAGTCAAACAACTATCGCGTACCCTACTCTACAATATCCCACGTCTCGTCAGGAGGTGGGAACTTCATTATAACGCGAAAGCATAGCCGAATGCAAACGAACTCTGTAAAGTAGCTCCAGACAAGTCTGCAGTACATAAAGTGGATGATTGGACAGGTTTATGACTCATGATCTACGTATTGTGTTTCAACCGGTGCCTGCTTATCCAGTTTTCTTTAGTCACTCCAACAATGTCTGTATACATCTTGCATCGTTTCGTAACAAAGCTCAGTTAGCGTTGGTTCGTTTTCTTCTCTTGTCTTCTGTCGCTTTTTCCACGCTATTAGGCTTAAGATGATCAAGCTCTAACCATCATTCTTCTAACGAATTCCTCTCTCCTTTAAAGCGAAGTTGACACAGTATTTTTTAAACATACCTTTTCCAGAATGCCCAGGTATCGAGTTTCGAAGTTGTGACCGCCTATAATTCCAGATGCTCGAAATTTGTCTAGTGCTTTTTCTAGCAGGATCTTGTGCATTTTCTCCAGCTCTTGAACGTTTTCATATGTCACCTGCGTGAAAAGTAGATAGGATAAGAATGTGGGCCAATATATGATGACTGTTTACCACTAACCTTGCGCATTTCTTCTTCATAGAATGCCTTAGCTTCCTCCTTGGCATTCCGATTGCTTTCATCTACTGTCACCTAGAAAGATAAAAAAACCCAGCTAAGCCTCTTTTCTAATATTTTTCTGCAGAGAGTAAATGCTGTGTTACCTGCAGTATTGTTGCCACATGAGGCTGTTGGCCATCCTTGAAGACGTCGGTGTACAACTGCGAAAATGGTCTAATGTTTAGGGGTATTAGGTAAGCGATTTTTAGGTTACCGTCATGTAGTTCATCAGCTGTTCACAGGTGATCTTCTTGCCGGCAATTTTCTTAGCTTCAAGATTTTCTGCTGCAACAAGCCAAGGCACGAGCTCGCCTAAGTTTTGCTTAAATGTACTATCAAGCTTGCTTAATCTGCCATCAAATCCTTCCGTCGTGGTGCCCTGCACGAAAAAGCAAAACAAAAGAAAATTGCTGATAAAATACAGACAGCCATGGGGCTATTGTGAAAAATTTTGCACACTTGAATTTTTATCACAATTTTCGCTATTATTTTTGCGATGAGAACAAGAACAACATGATTTGCTTGCAAAAGGACAGCGACGAGCTACGCCATCTTTAGTAATCACTGGTGAAGCAATTTCGATATCTTTGTGTACGTAAAGAAACGTTGCTCATTTTTTAAAAAAAGTAAGCATAGATATATTGGTCAAATTTCAGGTAATTAATTAGTGAATTCCAAGCCAAACTGTTCTTACACTAGCAGAAAAATAGTTCAAGCAAAAAAAAATTTCTCATATCTGATGCATTGACAATCAATATGTGAAACAGTCAGTGAGTAATGCTACACTTTTTGTCTTAGAATGATGCGTTACCGGGTCGATCGATGTCTTTGTGTCCATTCACTAATTGTGTGCAATAAGGTGTGCTTTAGAGTGACGACGACAACACTGCGTCGTCTAAGGGGTAACTTGACGTCAGACATAACATCGGCACGTTCATTAGAGAACACACACCAATTTCATGGACCGTGTGCACATCATAAGCTGCGTTCTGTGAAGTACTCATGCTGGGTTGAGCGTCGGTATACTACAGGTTACCGAGTCGCAGTAGCACACATGGGAGGTTACATTGTCATTACATTGTTATAGAACAGTGGTTCTCAGCCATGAATGTTACGGGGACCCCTTGTGGATCGGCGGAAGTAATGAGAGACCCCTTGCAGTGGGAGAGAGAAAAATTTGAGACGGAAGGTCAAAAGTTAACACAATACGCAGCGTCAAATAGATGCCTCATATTATCCTCAGAAAAGAATGGTCATAGTGCCACGCAAATTCGATCTCTAGTCCTTGTCAATAAGTTGCGCGGTCTGAAGCCACATTCAACCTCTTTGTAGCTATGTTGGCTCTTGAAATATGCAAGCCTAGAAAAAGCATACTTGGGTGCCTATGTCGTATAAAACTGCAATCAAAGTTTTACATCCGTCTGATAAAGAAGGGCAAGCGTAAGTGAGCTCCGCCGTATTCAAAAAGTGTTATGTGATGAAGCACAACGAAAAAATCAAAAGAGGCCGCTGTCACAGGACATGGTGTGCCTCCAAAAGCACGTTTTTAAATGCGAGGCATTTCTTAGCGAAGTCCAGGTACTTTGAGCGTTTCTGTCTATCTATTTGCATTGTGTGAGGATCTATCTGCATCATTGTGAAGATCCATCCGCATCCGTCCGTCCTTTCATCCATCCATCCGTCCACCCACCCACCCACTCACCCACTATAGTTGTGTGATATTCTTTCCTCTTGTGGTGTGACCCAGCAGCCTCACAATTTCTACATGCCCCACGCGAATTCTATATGACACATTGAGATAGGGGATAAGATCGAGGCAGCTGGAGCAATAGCTACTCTTTCTGCTTGTATTGTGCCAGAGGCTTTCAAAGGTGAGCCCATCTTCTTGCTTTTCCTCGTTGATAACCGCTGCCGTATACACCCCCCTTCCCCCGCTGTCTGGACCCGCCACAACCACGTAGAAGACTCCGTGTTTATTGCCATAGTGACGTTGCAAGGCGTCTGCTCTCGCCTGGCGACGACCACTATGGTCTTCCCTATCCATCTTAGTGGGGAGGGGTCGAACTCTGACGACGCCTCTCCAGAGTTCGGGCAGTCGGGCCCGCTCCTGAGTGTGAAAGACGTGTTTCAAGTGGAGGTGGTCCAGAAAATGCCATCCCGACTTCGTGTGTGTAAGGCGTGTGTATTGGTTCCTGAGGTGTGCTTCCTTGAGCGCCTGACAGGTGTTCACCACTCCCAACGCGAGAAGTCGCGTTAGAAGTTGCGACAGGGAGGTCAAGCGCCCTCCTAATCTCTTTGCGGAGGATTACCTCGGCTTTGCCTGCATCGTGCTTCTGCATATAAAGAGATAGGGATACAGAGTGTAAAATTCGGCATATTACGAAGGCATAGCTTAGCCACACAACATCGTTGCTTCGCAGTGCCCCTTTCTTGTTGGAGACGCGTCGAACCATTCGGCCTCCTTGGTCCGCAACCTTGCGGAACTGTTCTAGTATTGTGTCGAATCTTTTATTGTCTATAAAGCGTCCGAGAATTCGAATCTCCTTGGCCTCGCCTATAGGGCCACTAGCCAAAGACAGACGCTGTTTTGTGGTGTCCTTAGGCGATGGTCTAAGAAGCAAAAATTCCGATTACTTTGGTGCGCACTGGAGTCCGCAGCGCTCTGCGTAGCGATCCACTACGTGAGCGGCTGCTTGCAGACTTTCCTCCGTATGCCCGGTTTCCCTCTGCGGCCCACATGGTTATATCGTTGGCGTACAGCGCGTGCTGCACGCCTGCAATACCCTTTAGGTGCGCCGGCAGATGTGCCACCGAAATGTTAAAGAGTAGAGAGGAAAGCACAGCGCCTTGCGGCGTTCCCCTAGGACCCAATTCGTAAGCTCCATATTCATTGTCTTGGATTCTGACGAACACGGCTCGATCCGTCAAGAAATCCTTGATGTAATTGCATGTGTTTGCGCCACACCGGGTCTCACTGAGATGTGTTAGCATAGCACTGTGTTTTAATGTTGTCGAAGGCTCCCTTTAGATCTAAGGCCAGGACAACCTTGTCGTTGTGAGGATCTCCGTTGGTTGTTATATGTCACGACTGGGTTGCAATAATGTCTTGTGCCGACTTGTGTTGACGGAAGCCGAACATGAGTGTCTGGAAAAATGTTACGGCTTTCCAAATAGTCGGAGAGCCTATCTCGCACCATCGCCTCCATTAGTTTGTCCACACACGATGTGAGCGAGATAGGTCTCAGGTCTCATTTTGAGAAAAAATGGTTTTAAAGAATTGAACCGAATGTCTATGAAACAAAGACCTGAAATTCACCAGGCTCATCACTTGGGACCTTTTTTGAAGCCGCACAATCTTCTTTTGAGCGAGATGAAGCACACAACTTTTTCCTAGCTCGTTTCGTATTTCCAGCTGACTCTCATCTCCGCACTCCACAAAGGATCTACTCTTGGAATATTGATTCCCTAACTTGCGTAGACGCTTCTGTTTCGTCCTATACCTCGCCATGTTTCATAAAGTACTATAAACTTTCTCCTTGAAAAGCCAGAACTAAGTCCAAGAGCTCGAAATGGCACACAAACACACAAAAAAAAAAACACAGACTGCCGGGTGAGAATGCGCGCAACTTAAACAATAGGGTGCCGCAGCCGAGTAGTAGAAATTTTAAAATAAATTGAAAACGTCATGTTCCACAAGCTTTATAATGTTCTTAGACTCCTTAGCATTACGCAATATGTATGCGAAAAAAATTTATCACGAGATGGTAGGTGTGAATCGGAATCCTTCAGTTTCGGTTTTGGATCCGTACCCAGCAGGTGTTGCAAAATTGGTCATAACTTTCGAATGGCTTAAGATAACTACACAATCTTTTTTCTAAAATTCTTGAATGGACAGGGAGCTTGAATATATGAAATCCCCAAAAGTCAATTTTTTTAAAAGCATGCGTTCTTGAAGGTGGTGGCCTACCTTAAGGGTAATTAACACACTAACATTTTCAGCAAAACATATCTCATGTGTTCGATGAATGTATACTTTTTCTCAATTTACTGGTGTTCGTTAGTGATTCCGGCGATATGCTTGAACTAAGCTATATCTAGCATAGCCGATATTGTTGCCACCAAGTATGTCGTTTTCAGTGTACAATGCGTGTTACTCTTGCTGTGATAAAGTATAATGTTTTACTGAAACTGATATCTGTAAATACAGTAAGAGCTCGTTAATTTGAACTCGAAGGGGAGTATAAAATTATTGGAATTAAGCGGAGTTCGAATTAGCTGGTGGGCACAACAATGAACGTACATCGCGCCACACTGCGCGGGGGGAACCCAGAGAAGGCACCTCTGGACTCCTTATCGCGAATTAGGCAGACGTTTGTCGCAGTTGATTTCGTAAATTAAGTTCATGAAGCTCTAACAGCGAAGATATTTAACTGATCAGTCAGTGATACGGCAGGTAGGTAGGTAGGTAGGTAGGTAGGTAGGTAGGTAGGTAGGTAGGTAGGTAGGTAGGTAGGTAGGTAGGTAGGTAGGTAGGTAGGTAGGTAGGAAGGAAGGACGGACGGAAGGCAGGAAAGAAGGAAGGATACCGTCATAATGTATTTACTTCACATTGAAAAGGCCCGAAATTCGGTCGGCTTACCGTTCCCGGTTGTGGCATGAGGAAGCAGTCAGTTGACGAAAAGCAAGAAGAGAGAGACTTGCGAAGGTCTTTCTTATCTGGGAGCTGGTTTGCACTCGTCGACATGAACTTTTCTAGGCATTGGCGGCCGCCCATGGCGCCATGGGGAAAATTGGAGAACTGCCAGTCTCGAATCAGGAACACAAGCTTCTGAAACTCACTGCCTTTTGTGTTCTGCAGTGACAAGAAGAAACCATTGTACATCCTTGCTGCCTACTACTTACCAAGTATACACTGCTTGTCGACGAAAAAAAAAGTAAATATATCACCAGTATGTGTTAAAAGTGAAGTTACGGCCGTTTGACTAAGACAAAGTGATTGATTAAC
This sequence comes from Rhipicephalus appendiculatus, assembly GCA_030522465.1. NCBI lineage: Eukaryota > Metazoa > Arthropoda > Arachnida > Ixodida > Ixodidae > Rhipicephalus > Rhipicephalus appendiculatus. The sequence goes on along the minus strand of JALIZH010018336.1, from coordinate 540,087 downwards.
ATTTCCCAACCCAAACAGAGAACCTATTCGGAAACGTGAAGCCGTCAAACAATCATTTTAGCTTGGTCAGTAAGCCCAGTTTTTATTTATAACATTTGTAACAACACTGACCGCGCCGGTTTTGGCCACATTATTAACGAAGATGAGTGCGTGCACTTTTATTACCTGTACCCTACGAAGCCACCAAAACATAAACTGAATAAAACTGACTTAATCTCGCTCGAAACAGTGATATCTCAAAAAACATGGCTGATCCCCCGTCATAGGGATCGGTATAACACGATAGTAAAAGGTGTCTTCACAGTATTAGTTGACTGTTTAGGGTGCATGGATATATGAGAGCTCGTAGAATGTCTATTGGTGTTTGGTAGCTATGGCACCGTTTTACGTGGATGCACCCATGTTGACGCCTAGTGCCACATCTCCACTTTGACGACTAACGCCCATGACCACGATTTAACCGTTGTGGTAGGTGATGTTAACATATACGTGGACACGAACATATGGTTAACCCCGCGAAGTTCGCATCAGCAAGGTCATAATAAACACCGGTACTCGATATGCACATTTTAGCCACTTAGCGCGAAACAAACAAGGGTGAAGTAAAGAGCACACACGGACAAGGGCAACCGTGTGAGCTCTTTCCTTCGTCCCCGTTTGTTTCGCGCAAAGTGGCTAAAATATGAATTCGTCCCAAGTAGGTCGGCTAGCAGTTTTGCTTCGATATGCACTTCTTCAAAGCGTCGTCAATTGATGAGAGAAGCGGCACTGTGTGCGTTCCCGGTTAATACGGTAACCGACACCTGTGGTCATGCATAAACTACCAGACTGAGCTTCAGCGACACGGGAGGCAGAGGTTCGTAACTTGAGCCGCGAAACGTGAAGTGAAGGCGTTCCGCCTCCCATTGACATCTGTATATAAATATTGTTACGAATATATTTCCGAGATATCTAAAGTGGGAGATAGTCAAACAGTCAATAAGGTGATTGTTGTTCACCAGCCACCAACGATATCATAAGGTTTATTGACGAAAAGAATACAGAAAGAATCAAAAAATATTGTACAAGGAGCTGGTGGGTGAGGCCCTATTCTAGGGCTACACTGGCTTGAGCAGCCTGCCGCGCCTGGCAGAGGAGCGCTAGTTGCAGTCCCAGATCCTTGCTGGCGAGCAAAGTCTTCCACTGATCCCTTCCGGAAACCTTGCCGGATATTTGCGGCGAATTAATTTCGGGCGGCCTGCTCTGGCAATCCCACGTTATGAGGGCGAGAGTGGGTGTTCCTCAACACCGCGAACAGCTATCACTGTACATTGTGGGGTGAATGACATTTTTCCAAAAAAGGTTAGGATGTGTATGTTTTGGTTTACGGCGCCAGTCAACAGAGCCCGCCCGGATAGATCAAGGTGTGGTAGTCGGTAGTTCTGTCGCTCAAACCGTTGGGGCTCAAATATGTCTGGCGGTAAGAAAGGGCGTTCGTCTGTGTGGTCGGCCACTCGGTCGCTAAAAGCGTGAGCTGCGCCATCCGCTTTCTCATTGTCATCGAGTCCGGCGGGACCCGGGCACCAGATGGATGATCCATTGGTCATGCATTAGGTCGGGTCCTAATAGGTGAATGGTGTTGTGTGGCAGTCTCCCGCTGAGAAAGAATCTAGACGCGACCTTGGAATCTGTAATAATAAGTTACGATTGTCCCAGGATATCCTTAGTCTTATGACTAGCGCAATGGCTGAACCTTCTGCGGTATTCATGGACATCGTTGCCTTTCTGCGGCGCTTGTTGCATCAGTTTTATTAGTCGGTGCAGTCGCATTCGAAGTCGTAGGCGGCGAAAAAACACCGTTGGTGCATTTAGAAGCTGCACATTTCCGACATTGAGCCGTCATATGCAAACACGAAGTGAAAGGCAGAGAACGTAACTGCGTCTAGGGCGACTCATCGATGCTAGCGCAACCAGCGTTCCTCGCTGGCATCGACACGCTCTAATGGCGTCGTCACCGAATCGCTTCCTATCGGCGCTCGTTAGTGTCATGATACAGTGCTTCACCGCTCAGAGACGGCGGCATCACCCCACCCCGCCTAGCCTCGCCAACAGAGACCATCATGCGTGAGAGAATGTGTGAGAGGTATAAGAATGATGGCTACGTGCAAGTGAGGACAATGAAGTACGTTAAATGTGTTTGCAATACGTTTACTTTACTAGGAACCAAGCTCTTTAGGCCGGCACCCCGCCGGCGACGCCGTCGAAGCTCCCTGGCAAGGTACCAGCTCTGGCGTCTCCCCCCTCACGCGGGAGGATAAATAAGCTTTATGAGCGCTGGAACGCGGATGGCGTCTGCATGGTGCGCAAAACGCGAGAATACGAACGCATGTGAAACGGAGGCAAATTAGTCTCCCTCTTTCTTCGTCTCTGGCCCTCTCCCCTCAAACCGGCGAACGCGCGTTCCCGCCACCGAGCGCAGCTAAAGCCCCTAGGCAGGAGCAAGGAGAGAGTAGGGCGTGAACTGTTAGAAGCTTTTTATATTAAGGAATTAGGCGACAACTGCGTAAGTGATACTTCTGTTGCTCTGTATAGCGCAGAAAGCAATTTCCTGCGCAGCTTTTTTGGATGTGAGGTATTCTTGTCAGGTGTTTCCTCCTCTTTTCTTCCCCCCTTCTTTCGATTTATTTGGGACATGTGAAAAAGGGAGGCCGCACTACCGTGTACAGCAGGCGCGAGAGTGAAACGTCGGTGGCATAACCACGCGAACGAGTACGTGCCACAGAAGTTGGGCAAGTCCCACTACCGTGTACAGTAGGTGGGAGTGTCAAACGAAAACGAAGTATGTGCCCCAGGAATCGGGCAAGCAAAGAAGAAGACGTGCGTCGGTCGAAGTAACTGAGTCGCGCTACAGACATGCATAGGATCTCACCATTGTAGACAACGACTTCACATTCTATCGCAGGAAACCCAATCCGGGCAGAAGGCTAGCCGATGAGTTTCGTCGGTTGCAGTCTTACAAATTCTAAACCGTCGCCGCTAAGTGTTACGCAATGATTTAGCAGCCACACTTGTCGGTATGGGTGCTCAATGATCACTTCCTTGCTGCACATGCCAAGGACATACATCACGATCCCATCACGATCCCAAACAACCCCGCGAAGTCGTGTACTACCAGTACTGCCACAACACAGCGGCGGGAGTGGCTATCTACTTGCGTACCCATGTATGTCTGCCGTACCCATCAAAATATTTGGTACCTCAGATGAAGTTGGTGAACTTTGTACCGCAACCTTGGACAACGGCTTGCTGGTAGTGGCTGTGTAGTTCTCTTCTCGCCCACCGCACTTACCAAAAACGTCGTGTAGTTCCGGGCGCCTCGCATTAACCACACATCGACCCACACCAATGTTAGTTGTGGGTTACTTCAGCATAGACATAAAAACAAACAAGACCTACCTACCACTTATGCCCCGCCAGAACATCCCGTTGCTCTCCATCGTAACTGATCCCAATGATGTGACAACCTCGTGAAACACTCGCTTAGACCACCCACTCCTCCGACCACAAAGCTTTCTTCATTACAATAAAAGACTGGCAGTCGCGTGTTGCCTAGAGAGAGTGTTGTGGAAGATAAATAGTGGTATGCAGCTGTATATACATGATGTCTCTCTCAAACTGTTTGTCTGAAATTTTGGCAAAATCACATCTATACAGCTGCGCTCAAAATTCCCATTAGGCAGTATCGCAACCGTCGGTGGTCTTTATTCTGACAGAACTTGTGCGTCGATCGAATGCGCAAGTCGATGGCATTGTGCAACGTGTCTCCATGACAAGTTTAACGTGCCTGAGTGGTTTAGTTTTGGGAACTGGTTCATCAACCATTATCTGTTTTACTTCTTCAAACCAGAACGAATTAGGAGCGCGTTGAACCCTAACAGGACCAGTATTAATTAGCACGACATCCTGCTAATCACTATTTCAAGTATGGCGTACTGATGCTATAAAATATTTTCGGATAATAATAATATCAATAATAATAATAATAATAATAATAATAATAATAATAATAATAATAATAATAATAATAATAATAATAATAATCAGCAGCAGCAACCTGACTACGCCCACTGCATGGCAAAAGCCTCTCCCATGTTCCGCCAATCAACCCGGTCCTGTGCTTTCTGCTGCCACGTTATACCTGCAAACTTCTTAATCTCATCTGCCCACCTAATTTTCTGTCTCCCTCTCAGACGTTTGCCTTCTCTTGGAATCCAGTCAGTAACCCTTAATGTCCAGCGGTTATCCTGCCTACGCGCTACGTGCCCGGCCCATGTCCATTTCTTCTTCTTGATTTCAACTACGATATCCTTAACTCCCGTTTGTTCCCTGACCCACTCTGCTCTCTTCCTGTCTCTTAAGGTTACACCTATCATTCTCCTTTCCATTGCTCGCTGCGTCGCCCTCAACTTGAGTTGAACCCTCTTTGTGAGCCTCCGTAGGTTTCTGCTCCGTATGTGAGTGCCGGTAAGGTGCAGCTGTTATATACTTTCCTCTTGAGGGGTAGTGGTAGACTACAATTCATGATTTGAGAATGCTTGCCCAATGTGCTCCACCCCATCCTTATTCTTCCAGTTATTTCACTCTCATGGTTCGGCTCCGCGGTAACTACCTGTCCTAAGTAGACGCATTCCTTTACAACTTCCAGTGTCTCGCCACCTATCGCAAAGCGCTGTTCTCTGCCGGGACTGTTGCACATTACTTTAGTTTTATGCATATTAATTTGCACTGGAAAGATCGTGTCTCCCTGCCTTACATCCTTCTTTATTTGGGTTCTGTCAATTTCTTTATAGATGACTATGGTGGCCGTGGATCCGCTGTAGATTTCTTCCAGAATACTTCTCCTTTATGATGCTTTCAAATATCGTCAGAATAACCATGCATATTAATCTCCAAATTTTAACTAGATGACAATCAGTTTTCCACAGTCCGGCTGACAGTATCGAAACTTGTAATCATACTGCCACACGTGTTTATTACTTTTTTTAGATGTATTCGGTTTTCACCAAAACACGATGTTAGCAACAGTGGGCGCAGACCACGCCGCAATGTTTGGGGAGCATCGCGATTGTTTGAGATCATTCTGCTAAGATTACGTGCAGGAAGCGAATAGCCAAGTTTTTTTGAGAGCTTAGGCGAGCACCAGCGATAACGCTGGAAAGTTCAATGACGGATACGTAAAAGACGACGCGTTTCACCGATGATCAGATTCCTCGACGGCCACCGACTGTTCTCGCCGCTTTCAGTCTACGACAGCGTGAATCAGCGTGATCAGCGTGAATTGCTTGTACCTGGACTTTCATGTTCCGGGACCAAGTTCACCGAAATAAAGAGTTCCGTATTTCCCACTATTTCTGCATGCCTTCTTCACCGCCACAAACACGTAACAATACCAGCAGACGAGGCTGCGCCTAAGCAGGTTTGTATCGTGAAACATGCATCGTAATCTTTGCATAACATCATGCAATACCTCTTGAGCAAGCTTGCCATACTCAGCCACGAACTTCAAGTGCTGAAGGTGGTCCTCTTGGAGGTTGTGAAAAATATTGTAAACTTGCACTGAGCTTGTCAGAATGCTTAGGGCGAAAATTTTCGCCGTTTCATCCGCTGAAGACACGTTGTCGAACGCCCCCCTGTGTGTCCATCAGCAGCACGGCCAACTTGTCACCGGTAGACGTAGGAACCTACGAAAAAGTTGAGTCACTACGTTTTCCACACACTGAAAAAAAAATAGCCTGTCATCTTACCAGAAACACTTCATCCCACACATTTACGCCTTGAGTGTTCCGTTCGGAACTTGTGCTCCAGCTGAAGCCCTCGAGTGGAGTGTCCTCGTCACCCATCCAGTTCGCTTTGTCATCGCTGCGCATGTACCGCAGTAGAAAGTTCTGTAGGAAAGACTTGCCCATGCGGAAAGCGCCCATTATAGACACCACGGCGACATGCTTGTCCTTCACGTTGGGAGCCAATAAGATTCTTTCCAGCTCCTCTCTATTCAGCTGGAGAGAGTGGTCTGGCCTGACGGATACAATCTGTACCTGTTTACCCATGTTGAATAATGTGGCCTCTACAAGCACATCTGCAAAATAATTCGAAAATGAAAGCTTTCGTTGGACTGCATATACAAAGAACGCTTAGAAATATGTTTTAGTGCACTCAGTGGTGTGAAAAGATTGCATATATATATATATATATATATATATATATATATATATATATATATATATATATATATATTACGACCGGTTTCTTCCATGCGAGCACGCGTACAGTCACTGGTGAGGGAAAAACTTTGCAGTATAAGTTACACAAAAAATTGGGGGGACCCTTAAGCTTCCTCTTTAAGAGTTGAACGCTATAGATGATATCCCGTCCCTAGTGCGCACATCAATCACTTAGTGCATACTATGTAATAGGCAGCATGCTTTAATCAATCACTTAGTGCATACTATGTAATAGGCAGCATGCTTTAAACAACGAGCAATTATGCGCGTGAAATGTTTTCGCTATGTACCCACTACGGGGTCTTAAGGGAATACGCGCAGTAACGTGTGCGCCTTTTGTAATTGGTGGCTGGCTTTAATCAACGATGTCGTTGTGATATTCACATGTTCTGACTCCCGATGGCAATGTGCGCTTGTACCACGCAATATTACTGCGATATTACATCTTGTATTGTGACGCCTGTATACAGGACGCGTGTGTTTGTGAAGCTTGAAAGTTATTTTCCCTGCATTTCCAAGCTGAGGAAGTTATTTTTGCTGTATTTTCTAGCAGATGCGCGGCTGTGTGGTAGAACACCTGCTTGCCACGCAGACGGCCTTGGTTCGATCCTCATTCGGACCTGGAAATTTATATTATTTATTTTATTTGCATATTTCTCGATATTTCGGTCACGGAGAAAATGATGATTTTTCGCTCACAACCAACGACGCCGCCGCCGACACCAACGCCGGAATTTCTGCGAAACGAGCTCTTTAAAGCTATCGCGTTAAAAGCCGTGTGGATTATGAATCAACCAGTTTTTCCCACCAAAAGACAATACGTGTATGCTGTGAAAAACCAGCTCTAAAACCTTCAATGTTGGCACACGGGGAAAAAAGCCGGGCGGCAATTCCGGAGATTGGTATTAAAGGCGGACTTAAATACAGCAAAAACACGAGTGGCTTCAAGGGCTCCGGAAGCTGGGGGAGGGGGGTGAAGAGGGGCAGGGCATGCTCGAGCCATCTCAGTCAGTTAAAGCAAGGGCTCAGCCACCCGGTCGAGCGGTATCTACGCTTTTTTTTTTTGCGTGGGGCGGTTTGCACGCGTGCTGCTGTCGCGCGCTGAAACAAAAAACCAACTAGCGGGTGGCGAGCTTTGGTGAAAAGTTAGAACCAAACAATGGAGGTCTTACAGTGCACGAGTTCACCCAGCGTACGTAACCTTGTTGTTATAGACAACAACCCCAATGGGCACACATCCAGGAAAATGGGTTGGCGGGGAGCGGGGTGCAGGGAAAAGGGCCCGAGTTTTCCCACCCCTATTCCAAGTACCCTGCATTAGTGTCCCCGCCCTTTTTTTTATTGATCGGTTACTCCAATGCACCCAAGGGTGCACGCAAGGGAGCGGAGGGTTTAAAACATGAGTACAATGCATCTTCGTATTGTTTAAACATGAGTAAAATACATACACATTGTACTTGCTCTTGAGTCAGCCTATTCCACTGTTTAATTGTTCGAAAAAAAATGAACTGGCATATATGTTCGTCTTAGCACCGTGCTCCATGACATTACAAATATGATCAGTATGTTTTTGGGTGTAATTAGGTTATTGTAGGTAAATTTCTGCGTTTAACTTCCGTTTTGTTATAGTAAATAAAATTAAAAAAAAACTTGTACGATGCTTGAGCGTTGCCTTCAAAAGTAGAACGCTATAACGTAATCGCGCCAGATGAGCATCGCCTGCTCAAGTGCTAACCTAGCTTCGGTTTTCGGTGGATTCGTTAGCCGTACCGCAAGCAAACTATCATCTGCGCAGGTAACATTGGCCATTTGAAACTATCCAAGAATTCCTGTTGCAAGTACAGTTGCGAAGGGCCCAGTACGCGTCTGTTAGACAAAACGCCAACCTACATAGTTGTTCACTTCGCTTACGCTTTTGCTGATGATGCTGATTGAATATGTCTGAGGGCTTTTTAATTGGTGGGCCTTTAAAAAGCCCGCTCGTTGCGGAATTCACATCTTTTGGCGCGTGCTGCGATATTGCGTGCTTCTGCCACGCAATATTACAAGCGTTAAAGATAGTTTTAACACTACATGACATTCTTAAGGGATTTTTTCTGTAGCAGTTTAAAGCCTGCGCGTGGCTCTGTAGTGGAACACCTGCTTGTCATGCAGAAGTCCTGGGTTCAATTTCCACTCCCACCGAACGTTTTTAGTGTTCATGTGCTTCTACCCGCCTCTAGCAACGGCGTGAGTGCTATGCTGCAGCAATTGGTCACGAGTGGAAGCCCCTGGGAAAGTGCGTGGCAAACTGACCCTATGCAGGCTCGATGTCTGGTAAGGAATCGCGTTAACATGTGTAATAAAGCGTTTTAGAACAGTAAAGTAACAACCAGGCGTCACACAATGCGAATTGCGTAACGAGTGGGTCGTTCAATGCTCCAACCCATTACAAAAGCCTCAGGCATAATTCTTCATCGTCGTCAGCCCCAGTATCAACAAAGTGCACATAATGCCTTACAAGTGTGTAGCGGGTACCGTGCTTTTCCGAAGAATGACGAATAATGGCACAGTGGACGCTTCCCCTACTACACAAAAGTTATGATGATTTATGGCGTAGTGGGTACCACGCAAGTGAGCTTGCAGTTGCCCCAAGAGTGTTTAAAAAGGACTCTAGAAACGCCGCTCTTCCAGCTTTCGCTGTGACTGTGCTGCGCGTTCCGCGCAGACCTGGCGGTTTTTTTGCCAGTGAAACATTTCCGCCACTTTCTGGAGGATAGGCCGCTCTGCGTTCTCACTGACAACAAGCCATTGACTCAAACTTTCACGACTCGATCAGATGGACTGTCACCAAGAGAAATACGAAAACTGATATTTTTGCTGGAATTCAGCATTGATAATCGCCATGTCGCTGGCTCTACGAACGCCGCAGCTGACGCACTCTCGCGTTTCCAGATGAGCAGTGCTACTTTGCTTTGAATTTCTGTCGACTTTGACAAAAATGGCATTAGCACAAATGAAAAACGAAGAGCTGCAAGAGTTAAGAAATTCTGTATCCAATCTGGCATTTGAAAATGTTCCATTGTAAACACGCACAGAAATACTCCCATGTGACATGTCCTGTGGCACAGCACGCCCACTTGTACCAAAATCGTTTCGCCGCTGCGTATTGGACTCTGCATTCGCAATCGCACCCGGGTATCCATGCAACGCAATCACTTGTGACCACGCGATACCTGTGGCCAGGAATGAACAAATACGTTCGGGATGGGTCGCGCACGTGCACTAAGTGTCAACGATCAAAAATACAGTGCCACACTGTCACACCACTGTGATCGTTCCTCCCTCCAGACTGCCGGTTTAGAGAAGTCCATACGGACATGGTTCGTCCTTTGCCACCTTCGCGAGATTGCTGCTACATTCTTACCTGTGACGCCCGCTTCACTCACTGGCCAGAATCGTTTCCTAGGCGAGGCATGTCTCGTGAGTCTGTTGAAAAGGCATTCGAGCAGAGATGAAGTGCACGCTTCGGAATATCATCCAACAACAGAACTGATCGTGGACGCCAATTTCAGTCTTCCCCTCAACAAGGAACTTACAGCAATCCTCGGCAAACATCCTGTTCGCGCAGCAGCTTATCATCCAGCAGCCAAGGGTCTGGCGTAGCGACTGCACAGATAGCTGAAATATTCCATAGCTGCACACGGTGAACCCTACCGATAAATCGAAGCACTTACATTTGTGCTCATGGTTCGCCGCAGCGGTGTAGCGGTTACGGTGCTCGGCTGCTGACCCGAAAATCGCGGGTTCAAATGCGGCCCCTGCGGTCACATTTCGATGGAGGCGAAATACTAGAGACCATGTACTGTGCGATGTGAGTGAGCGTCAAAGAACACGAGATGGTCAAAATTTCCGCAGCCCTCCACCCAGGCGGGCCTCATAATTGCTTGCTTGCTTGCTTGCTTGTTCCTGTCGACTTGGCTCTTACCCACTTCGGGGGATTGGCCATGAAGCCGGCGGTTAATATAAAGGGAAATATTTAAATTTGAGAAGGGATGTGAAGGAATTATATCGTGGTTTCGGCCCGCACAACCCGATATTCTTCTTCTTCTTCTTCTTCTTCTTATTATTATTAAATGCGAAGCATTTCTTAGCGAACTTCGGCGACTTTGAGCGTATCTATCTATCTATCTATCTAGCTATCTATCTAGCCGCCTACGACTTTGTGCTCTCCTGGCTGTATCGTTAATGGGATTTACACCAAATTTGCTATGGCATAACATGACCATATGACGAACATAAATGGCTGGTCATATCATGAAAATCATGACTAACTTGTCATGAAAAGTATGATTTACATGCCACGCTCATGGTGCGTTCGCGGCCGTTTCGTTAGCTTGATATACACCAAATTTGGGATTGAGTGACATGACTGTATGACGAACATAAATGACAAGTGGTAATATGGAAATCATGACAAGTTCATGAGCGACATGACTTGCATTCCCACGCTCATGGCGTGCTCGCGGCCGTTTCGTTAGCTTGAGATACACCAAATTTGGTAATGAGTGACATGACTGTATGACGCACATAAATGACAAGTGGTAATATGGAAATCATGACAAGTCATGAGCGACATGACTTGCATTCCACGCTCATGGCGCGCTGACGGCCGTTTCGTTAGCTTCATATACACCAAATTTGGTATTGAGTGACATGACTGTATGACGAACATAAATGACAAGTGGTAATATGGAAATCATGACAAGTCATGAGCGACATGACTTGCATTCCACGCTCATGGCGCGCTCACGGCCGTTTCGTTAGCTTGATATACACCAAATTTGGTATTGAGTGACATGACTGTATGACGAACATAAATTGACAAGTGGTAATATGGAAATCATGACTTGTCATGTGCGACATGACTTGCATGCCACGCTCATGGCGTGCTCGCGGCCGTTTCGTTAGCTTGATATACACCAAATTTGGTATTGAGTGACATGACTGTATGACGAACATAAATGACAAGTGGTAATATGGAAATCATGACTTGTCATGTGCGACATGACTTGCATTGCCACGCTCATGGCGCGTGCTCGCGGCCGTTTCGTTAGCTTGATATACACCAAATTTGGTATTGAGTGACATGACTGTATAACGAACATAAGTGGCAGGTGGTAACATAAAAATCTTGGACATGCATGTCATCTACAATGCCATTTACATGCCACGCTCATGGTGCGCTTGCGTCCAGTGCGCTAGCTTGACATACACCAAAATTGGTATAACACGACGTGACTATATGACGAGCACAAATGACAGGTCTAACATGTAAAACGTGACATGCAAATTATGTAAAGCATGATTTGCTCCTTCCCCGGCTGCTTCGCATTACATCGATTCCCACAGTGCGTGAGATCTGTCGGCTTTTTTATTATTATTATTATTATTATTATTATTATTATTATTATTATTATTATTAGTGTGCTCCTTGGCATGTGTACAATGTATATATTTAATAATAAAGAGTTGCTCAGTTTAATGTAGTCAGTAAATCGTTCCTCTACAAGGCGGTGCCTATCACTCCGGCATGCTTGGTGGTCTACTTGAGAGACAACCATTCATTCATTCATTCATTCATTCATTCATTCATTCATTCATTCATTCATTCATTCATTCATTCATTCATTCAGACTTTATTCAAGACAATTTACAATTTTCTTAGGAGACGCCGCAAAGGGCCCGAAAGGTCTAACTAGGCTTCGTCTCCCAGATTCAATCATTTGATTTCTTCTTTATTCAAGTTAATCGAAGGATTGCCTCACGCAAGCGCTACCACTATTATCGATATGGCAAGCCTCATCCATTAGACGCGTTTCTTCATTCCTGAGCCGGTTCACAACTGCGCATCCATCGAATTTCTGCATGCATTTATACTCTCGACAACGCCAAAATAGATTAGAATCTGAGCCTCCGGTTAGCCATCTAGGTTCCATTTATCCCTGGTTAACATAGCGACTCGTGTGTCCTACGTAGAAGCAGCCGCAGCTTAATGGAATCTTATATACAGCACTCTTGAATCGTCTAAACAGAGCCTTTCACAGTAGGCGTGTACGAATCGTGAAGTGTAAAACCAAATTGAACACGAATCGAGTAATCATTACACGTAATCGAATACGAATACAAATCAAATACCGTTCGAATAGTTCTCGAATACTAAGGCAACCGTTTTCAAAGCAGGCCTGGACTGTAAATTAACAATTTTCAGAACAGACCGAGAATTCTACACCATTTAATTTGAAACAAATATACAGAAGCTTTAACGAAGAGCATATACTATTTCTTTATACCCGCGAAAAATACCACAAATAATTAAACTCAGGCAAGCTCGTATACAGCAGCAACTAGAGTCTTCGGAATATTTTGTAACTGCAGTCTGAAGTATAGGGGTGCCTACACTATTCAAGGCGGTACTTAGAAATAGCTTTTAAATCGAAATGATTCATTAATATTACGCAATTTTTATTAATTAACATCGTAATCAATGTCATGGTGAAGACAGTGGATTATGAAACACTGTCGCTCCGGCGACACTGAAGTTCCAAGCAAAAATGCCGCCATCCTGCGATGAATATAACCAATCGTTGGGTAACGCACGACGTCCCAACTCGCCCGTCTTTCAGTCCATAATACAGATAATATAGCATCGATAGCCCTTTAAGTACATGGGCTGCATTTACCTGGGTAGTTCGATGATGAAAACAAGAAGGGTTGCCCCTCGAATTTCTAACATCTCGTTCCATCGAGTATTTTTCGTTGTTGCTGATTGTTCGAAAAATATACGAATAATATTGCAGAACTCAATTGCAGTAAAGAATTGAATAAAACGTAATTCGATTTTTTATTTGAAATTTTCGAATATTCGCACACCTCTATTCGGCAGTGACCAACAACCGAAAAGAAACATGCGGTACAATGTTTGTGAGCATCTCGAGCATCAAGCGGCAAATGAAGAAAGAAGTGACCTGCGAATGTTCTGAAGGCGAGGATATCTTCTCGCACCTTGTACTGGTTTGAAACCGTTTGTCAAGTTCAAGCTTGCATCAAATAGAGAAAGGCTAAAATTCAATGTTTCTCACCAACAGCCGTACAGGCTTTCGAAGAAGAAATATGACGCCAAAGCAGACTGTTCGAAACGAGAGAACCCTACGCTCCTGCTGCGGTTTTAGAGATGATAGTCTTTCTTGGGATACTTCAACGCAGAAATTTTGGTCTGTCTGTCTCTCTGTCTGTCTATCTCTCTGTCTGTCACCCGATTCAGCCACTCGGCCAAAGTTTAACCACTTTCTGAACGCCCAGCCATATTGAACTGGTGTTTGCGTTCATACTTGTGAACATTTTCGATCAAAAAGCAAATACTACGCATATCTGAGGCGCAACATTAATATGTAAGTATCAGGTCGTGTGTTCCTTAATTAGAAAATACATAGATATGTAATTCTAAAGACCCTAGTATTTTTTTAGGCAGCGCTGAAAATGCGACGCTGTGCATGAACTGCGACGCTATGCACGAAAAAGCCCTGTGCCGACGATAAGGTGCTGCCGCTGGCAGTGGCCCTTGGTTCAGCACAAGCGCATGTTTTTCGAAGGCGTCCATATCTCGCACAGCGCCTCCTCTATTTTATCAATGCCAGCCAGATTAGGCCGATTCAACATGGAGTAGGCGCTGTCTGAGGCAAGGCAAAATGTAGTAGTATGGCCGGCACAATACTATCGTCTTTCGACGACATTTGCAGCGAACCCTACGCGGTCACTTTTTTTTTATTGGAGCCTTGTCAGTAACGCCGTTCGCAACAATGGCCAAGGGCAATGAGCCGCGGTGAACGATCTATACTCCGTTTCATATATGAAGTGCAACACTGTGGAAGCTATGGAAGGAGTTTGTTCAGCAAAATGTGTAAGTCCGCGCGTCTCCTGCTTGGTCTACGCTATCACATTCGTCTGTGCGCTGCCGGAGGTAATCGTGAAAACTACGATACGAAAATAAAAAGACGTTAAGGGATTCAGAACAACCTACTGAGGACGGTATAAATAACGGAGTTTGTTTACTTGTAAGGCGCGAAGTATCCTCATTAATTACCCAGCCTAAGAACGAAGAAAAAAATACATTATGGGTGGCAAATTCATTAAAATAATTCTTGGTTCGAAAGCATCTGCTGCAAGAAGTCAGGCTACCTTCCACTGCGTTGCACCTGATGTATGAACCGGAGCATAGCCACCGCTTGACGGGAGGTGACAGCGCAGCCATAAGGGGGGGAAGGGCGCCCCTCCACGCCTTGCGTGGAGGGGCGGATACATTTTGTCCTGGCAGCGTGACAAGTTCCCGCTCCTGGCGGAGATGGCGGAGACGGAGATAGCGGAGATAGTAGACAGTTATAGTATAGCGTTAGCGTGATAGCGGGTGTTACGGGAATAGCGTTACCGTACCTATTACCGTGCGCTGTGGAAAGCGAGTTATAGTTTAGCGGGATAGCGTTTACGTACCTGGCTGGCCCGGTGGCGTCACCTCCTAGCGGAGGGTGAATGCATTAAAAAGAGTGAAAAGAAAAAAACTGAGAATTTTCGGCCTGTATCCCCGCGCACAACAATATTAGTAGTTTTAATTAGTGATAACAAAAGTAAATAAACATGAACTACGCACCAAAAGCACGAATTTTTATGCTTGCAGATTTGTTTACACCGATCTTCTTGTTAGGCATACGGATGTTCGAAATGGGAAGCGATCTCAAAAACTAGGCTAAGTTATCTGTAATACTTGGTCGTCGAAGCTACCTGAAAGCAAGCGAAGCCATTTTGCACAGTCGTTAGCTACGAAAGAAGTGTATCCGTCCCCGCCAACGCTAAATTCAGTTCGAAGCGGGCGTCCAGAACCGCCGCCATGTTTTACGTACACTACGTAGACCACGCAAACACGGTAACGCTAAATCTGAAAAATAGCATGCGTGCGGTACACGCTACGGGTCTTTTAGCGTACAGCGCATGCGCACTTCGATCTCGCTATTCCGCTAAGGCCGCTATCCCGATAAGCCCGCATACTATAACTGTCTAGTGCAGGGGATCTCAAACTCCCCTCAGCCAGCGGGCCGCAGTCATGCAACTGAGTCCCGCAAGGGCCGGGACATTGAAGGAGGTAGAAGCGGGAGGGGGAGTGCAGTTTGTACAATTTTCCAGAAAACGCTGCCATTTGAAAGAAAACTTTCCCACATCTCATATGCAGGTCATTTCTGAAGAAGATTTGGCGCCACACAATTTTCAACACAAGGATTCCAGCAACACGTTGATACTGATTTCCAAACTAACAGAAATCTGGACGCAGAAATTGAAATATAGCTTTGGTTCACGGTTCTGTTTTAAAACAAGGTGAACACACGGGAGGCCTCGCAGAGGAAATGCCTGAAATCATTCACGTCTGTGTAGCTCACGAACATACTTATTAAGAAAATAAACAAATAGGGCGAAGAGAGCTCAAATTCAGGCCGCGGGCCGCAACCGAGAGCCTGGCGGGCCGCATGCGGCCCGCGGGCCGCGTGTTTGAGACCCCTGGTCTAGTGAGTGGGGTGGCGGATGGGGTGGAAGGAAGGCAGCTGCGTTTCGCAGTCAAATAGAATGAACTTTCAAAAACAAAAATTCTCCTGGCGTGTTATGGGAACGATGCGAAAAAGCCCGACGTCCCACGCCACGCACGCGCCGTCTACAATTTCATACTTTTACGGTCCGCCATCATCGATAACCTCACCCGCCACGTATTGCCCTTCTGCATTGCTAATGCCGTAAAAAAATCATTTAGACAGGCCACTGGAAGTTCGATTGATGGCTCACTAATTTACTCTTCGCAGCATTCACGGCTTACGCGCGGCGCCACATTCAACATGACACTCCTTCAGATTTTCACAACGTTGCAGGTAGTACAAGAGCGTACACGTTCGCAGAAGAGTGCAAATCTTTGCATTTCAGTTTTGCTGCGATTTATGTTCTCGTGTAAGCAAGGAAAGTGGTGCTATATAGTGATATCTGAAGAAATCACTAGTATGCGAATCCAACCACATAAAGTACAGAAAGTCCGCCGCGGTGGATCAGTGGTTAAGGTGCTCGGCAGCTGACCCGCATGTCGCGGTTTTGATCCCGGCCGCGGCGGTCGCATTTCGATGAAGGCGAAATGGTAGAGGCCCGTGTGCTGCGAGATGTCAGCGCTCGTTAAAGAACACCAGATGGTCGAAATTTCCGCAGCTCTTCACTATGGCGTCTCTCATGATCATATCGTGGTTTTGGGACGTAAAACCCCAGATCTATTTATTATTGAAGTTACAGAAATGGGCACAATAGCAAATAAGGCAGAAACATTCCAGTCACGTTGGTAGCAGCGCTTATCGTACCTTATCGCTTATCGCAAGGTCTATCACGTTGCCAAGACGTAAATGTATCGGGAGTTTTCCATAAATAATGAAACTGCCACGCGTAAATTACTCAGCAATATCAGAAAAGATCTCGGAGGTGCGCTCTATCGTATTTTTACTTGCATCGCATCGGGCTGCGCAACTTGTTCTGCACACTTGAAAGCAGGAAGTGGAATAAGTGAACAAAAAATTGTGTTGCCCTTTGTGACTGAAGAACAAAACTACTTCAGACATTTCCGATTACCTGCAATGTGATTTTATCACGCTATCTTAATAATAATATAAAAAAAGCAGCCGAAAACCACAAGGAGTCAGCAAGCAGGGAATGAAACTAGCGACAAGACACTGTCCTAAATTATAAGAAGCAACATTCCACTGTTCATTCTGTGTTTTAGCTGTTTGAGAAGGCAGAAACAATAACACGCACAATTAGGAGGGACAACAAAAACTCCGCCATTAACAAATAAAACACCACAAAACTCTGGAAACGGCAAGTGCTGGAGGTGTGAAGGTCGAGCAGGAACTTTGCAGCAGCTACAGGCGTGTAAGAATGCGATGGGCGTCTTGAAATGGGACCTTTTGTGATATTCCGCAGAAGAATAGCATTTGTAATCAGCTGTGATGCTTGGGGAGCCTACATGACCGGCCCTAGTGATGCTGTTTACACAGCGACCCTATCGGACGATGAAACATAGCGCGAAAATGCGACAGGCGACGACGTTATCTGAAAAGCAGGTACTCGGAACAAAATAAGTGCGGCATACGTTCATAGGTCGTGTGATTTGATAGTGAAGTGTAGACCATTTAACGACTCCCTCCTTTCTTAAGGCGCTAATCTGAAGAGGTAGCTTACTTTGCCACCCGCTGCATACTGTGTGTGTTGACGAACGCCGCATACCATTGCCTTTTTTTTTTTGCTTCGCGGTCAACATAAGGAACTCAATGTGTCACTTATATCGAAGCCGCTCACAACGCCGCGAAACGACCACAAGTAAGACAAAGCAAGCGGCAACATTTGGTCTCTCTAGCAGGGCTAACATTTCAGTAATCTCGACAGAGCTTCCAGCGGCCACCGTTCCCGACGCCACAGAACGTGATAGACGCAAATACGATAAAGGACCAATGATTTCATTTTTTTTCGCTACATTCACGACTGATCTGATCTTGCGGAATTAAGAAAGCACATAGGTATACACTTTCGTTGCACTCCAATATTTTGATAGAACGCTCAAAGATTCCTTGCCAAACGTCAAGTGGCCGCATCTCCCATTCTCGTGAAGAAAGAAGAAACAAAATTACAAATACTGCACTTGTTCGTTAATACATAACAGGGCAACATTGGAAGATACTTCAGTTCAGTTCCTACTACTTCACCAATTCAGCAAATCCGAGAAGCTGCGTAGAATTTGTTCAGCAGAGGAAAAAAAAAAGCCACCGTCAGCGACCTCTCCAACAATGGCACTTTTCTTCAGTCTGGATTATCTACGAAAAAGCACGTGAAAAAATGTGGACGACAGAACCAAATGGCACATTGTCATCCGTATTTCGTACACAAGAGGTGTTAAGCAGACATTAACGCGCTTTTTGCGAAGGGCACCTCTCAAAAGCCTTATTCAATGCATGGCCGTAGAAGCACGATTCAGATACAAGCACCTGTCAAGAGAGCGTGCAAAGTACTATCGCGCTCAGTATGAGCTACATCACGCGAGCGCGTGGCCCAGCGCTCTGCAAGGCTATAAAGTGGCGCCGATCGTGCCATATTTTCGAGTTATTGGGAGAGAGTGTGGCTATTCCTGTAAGTGTGCATCACTCCCTATTGCTTGCTTTCACCATGGCCCTCTTTTATTTGAAGGAACGTTTTGCCACTTATTTAGCTTTACTGAAGAAAAAATTGAAGTCTAGGTGTCAAGCCACGACGGCCGTTATCATTTTCGAAGCCGACATCACGACAGGGCAAAACGAGGGCGAGCGTGAAAGCAAGGCGAGGCGATGCACACTCAAAGAAACAGCTAAACGCTCCCCTGATAACTCCAACTTATTTCACGATCGGCGCCACGGTACAACCTTACAGTGCTCTTGGCCACGTGCTCCCACGATGTAGCTCATACTGAGCGCGATAGTACAAGCGTGCTTCAAGAGTGCAAGCCTGAGACGAACGGCCAAGCGTGTCATGTCTTTTGAGATCTGCCTTTCGCGGAATGCACGCAAAAATTTCTTTAACACATTCGGCGAAGAAATACCGACGTCACTGTGCCACAGAGCTTGCGAACACGGACGCAAGAGAGTCACCACACCAGAAACAGAAACGACTAACTGAAAAAGGCGAACAACGGCGGAAAAGAATGTAGGCGCAAGAACTTAACAGCGCATGCCCAGGCAAGAGGCGCTAACTAGAAATCTGGCACGCGTGCTAGTCTACGTGAGAGATACGTCTTCAGGCACTACATTTTTTATTGCGATAGCGATTATATGGACAGTCTCGACGGCTTTTTGCCGTCGCCGTTGCCGTCGCCATCATGTCGCGTATAAAGTCCAAATTGATAAGATGCCCCCCACGCATCTCCGTCGCTCCGAGGCGCATGCGATAACGTTACCCCGGCTGTTAGACCGGACGCCTAATGCTCAAGCAGAGAGGAAGCACCCCGCCCGTCTTTAATGAGCGTGAAATGAAGCGAGGAGTAAAGGGGGGGCGGGGGGGGGGGCTTTCCCTCGAGCAGCAGCGACCTTTGATTTTACGAGCGCGGTCGTCGCCGGCGCGCGCGTTATCTCGCTATCTCGGTAGCCGTCAGCGGGCGGCTCTTGTACACTTCTATTTTTTCTTATTTTTTTCTTATTTCGCGCAGTAGTGATTACGGACACCGGCGGCGGCGGCGGCGGCGGCGAACAACCATACGGCGTAAAAATCGGGGGGACTCTTAAGTTTCGCCTTTAAGTGTTGAACGCGATAGCGATATCCTGTTCCTAGTGCGTACTTCAACCACCTAGTGCGTACTTGCTATGCACCCACTACGTAGTGTCAAGAGAATACGCGCTGTAACATGTGTGCCTTTTGTAATGGGTAGCCTGCTTTAAACGACGAAGTCGTTATGATAGTCACATGTTCTGACGCCCGATGGCAATGCGTACTTGCACCACGTAATATTACTGCGATATTAGCTGTCATATGGCAACGCCTCTATACAGCATGCATGTTTTTGTGAAGCATGAAAGTTATTTTCACTGCGTTTCCAAGCAGAGGAAGTTATTTTCACTGTGTTTCCTAGCAGAGGCGTGGCTGCGTGGTAGAACACCTGGTTGCCACGCCGTAGTTGTCCGCCGCCACCGGTGTCGTACCGTAACCGCGAAATAAGAAAAAAACCTACAGAGTATGTGACCGTGGCGCAGTGGATAGCGTGCCCGGACTCTGTTGTCGCCGACCAAGAGGTCGTAGGTTCGACTCCCGTTGACGAAACTTTTTTCCTTGTCTTCTGATAATGCGTATTTTGTCGACGTCATTTCCGTGACGGAAATACGTCACTCAAATCTTGGTGGAACCCGGCATAAAACACTTTGGTGTTAAAAAACTAGATAAATAAAAATACCTATGACAGAAAGAGAATCGAACCCGGGCCCACTGCGTGGCAGCCCTGCAGTCTACCACTGAGCTACGCCGGTGCTTGAAACTGCGTTGCTAACTGACCTTATGCAGGCTTCATGTCGGGTAAGGAATCGCGTTAACATGTGTAATAAAGGCTTTTAGAACAACAAAGTAACAACCAGGCATCACACAATGCGTATTGCGTAACGAGTGGGTCGTTCAGTGCTCCCACCCATTACAAAAGTCTCAGGCATAATTCTTCATCGTCGGGAGCCACAGTATCAACAAAATGCACATAATGCGTTACAAGTGTGTAGCGGCCGGGTACCACGCTTTCCCGAAGAATGACGGATAATGGCATAGTAGACGCTTCCCCACTACACAAAAATTATGATGATTTATGGCGTAGTGGGTACCATGCAAGTGGGCTTGCAGTTGCGCCAAGAGCGTTCAAAAAAGGCCCTAGACAGGGCGCTCTTCCAGCTTTCGCTGTGACTGTGCTGCGCGTACGTGGCCCGCATGCCTGGCGTTTTCTTTTTTTTCTTTCGAATGCGTTCATTTTGATTAGCATTTTGAAGTTGCCGTTTTACAGCGAAAGCTGTTATTAGATCACAACAAGGGCCAATTCTGGCGCCGTAGTTGTCCGCCGCCGCCGCTGGTGTCCGTAACCACTATAGTGCGAAATAAGAAAGCAACTAACTAAATAAAAAATATTGAGCACACCATGGGAATCCAACCCGGGTCCTCAGCGTTGCAGTCCAGTACTCTACCACTGTGCTACGCCGTTTTTTTTAACGCATGGGATCAACACCGGTAATTGTTGTGAACTCCATATGATCTGAGCTACGTCGGTGCTTGAAACTGCGTTGCAAACTGACCCTATGCAGGCTTCATGTCGGGTAAGGAATCGCGTTAACATCTGTTGTAAAGCGTTTTAGAACAGTAAAGTAACAACCAGGTGTCACACAATGCGAATTGCGTAACGAGTGGGTCGTTCCATGCTTCAACCCATTACAAAAGCCTGACGCATAATTCTTCGTTGTCGTCAGCGACAGCATGTTTATTTATTTATTTATTTATTTATTTATTTATTTATTTATTTATTTATGTATTTGGTTTGTATACACAAAAAAACACGAAGACACAGAGGAAATAGGGAGGGAACAGCTGACAACTGCCCCCTAGAGGGCCACAACGCCTACCTGCTTCCTTCGGGAAGGGGCCACAGCATCAACAAAGTGCAGATAATTTATTGCAAGTGTGTTGCGAATACCGCGCTTTTCCGAAGAATGACAAATGACGTAGCTAGAGGACGCTTCCCCACTACAGAAAAATTACGATGATTTATGGACGTAGTGGGTACCATGCAAGTGAGCTTGTAGTAGTTGCCCCAAGAGTTTTTGAAAAAGGCTCTAGAAAGGCTGCTCTTGAAGCTTTCGCTGTGACTGGGCTGTGCGTTCGGCGCAGCCCTGGCGTTTTTTTTTCTTTTTTTTAGTTAAAGACCTAACAAAAGAAGCATAACGCATGTTTTTTGTATAGTGACGATGAAAAGCAATAAACATAACGTTCGAAATAATTTTCTAGTTGTCTGACGGAGCGTCGCTAGCTCTCGCACTGCCCATAGACAGTTTTCTTTCAAAAGGCTCTGCCTCATGATACGAAACTTCAGCGGTATGAACGCGGAAAAATTTTGGAGGTAAAGTGAACAAGATGATCGGAATTCAACACAACCAGAGTGCCTATATTAGCGTCGACTCATGCAAGCTATATGAGGTTCCCACATTATGCATATTCGCAGTACACTCGCACAGTGGCCGGCGAGAACAGTTCTCCAGAGTGTATAAGTGCATTGTTGTCGTGTGGCTCTGGATGGGCGGACGCGTTCACGTTTTGTGAATACCAAGAACTTCTGGGATAATAATAAAAATATTTCCTGAAATATCACGTGCCTAACACCCGCAATATGATAACGAAGCGCGCCATAGCGGAGGGCTCCTGAAAGTTTAGACCATATGGGTTTCGTTAATGTGCACTGAGATCGAACACTACGCGAGCATTTTTCACTTCGCCTGGTGTCTGTTTTCTAAACAGGTTCTTTCTACGTCAAGAAAATATAATTTTAGAGCAACAATATGTTTTGCGTGCTTCAGTGCATCAACCGAGCTTAATTTTCCAACACAGCGCTTGCATCATTGAAATTTATCAGGACTGCGGAGGAAACTAGTGGTTGTCGATATCCTACTGGCAATACAATGGAATTGTGTAAATGAAGAGAATGTAGGCGCAGTTTTCTAAGATAGCTAGTACGGTACTAAATGAAATTTCAGTTCACGAGGCTTCCCTCTAACACGGGACGTGTACGAACGCTGTCCTCGAATCGTAACAGAGAGAACACTCTACGTCTTGACACCACCGTAAGGTGGCTGCGGAGGTCGCAACTTCTACGCCGGATCCTTTCTTCGGAAGCCTCAAGGCATCCCGCAAGGTTTCCTTCCAAAGGCAGCTTTACAAGAGGCAGCTGCGTTTCGCAGTCAAGTTCAATAAACTTTCAAAATTAAGAATCCTCCTGGCGTCTTGCGAGAACGACAAGAACGATGCGAAAGAGCCCGACGTCCCATGGCACGGAAGCGCAGTCGACAATTCCATACTCTTACAATCCGAAATCTTGGATAACATCGCGCGCCAGCTATAGTCCGCTTGCATTGCGAATACTATAAAAAAAACTGCTTAGACAGGCCACCGAAAGTGCGATAGATGACTATTTTTTTTATTATTCTCAATATTCATGGCCCATGTGCGGCGCCACATCCATCATCGCACTGGTTCAGATTTTCACAACGTTGCAGGTGGTACAGGAACGTACACGTTTACAGAAGAGTGCACTTCATTGCTCTTCAGTTTTTCCTCTGATTTATGCTCTTGTGCAAGCAGGGAAGCGGCACCAAAGTATTACATCTACAGCAACCTTTAGTACGCGAATCCCCCCAACATCAAGAACAGAAAAGCGCACAATAGCAAATAAGACAGACATTCGAGTAGCGCTGCTAGCAACGCTTATCGTAGCTTATCGCTCATTGCAACATATATCACGTTGCCAAGACGATAATATTGGAGATAATAAATGTAACCTCTGTAATACTTGTGGTGGTGTTTCACAGCGACCTTATCGGGCGGTCAAAGGTAGCGCGAGAATGCTATAGACGATGACGTTATCCCAAAAGCAGGTACTTGGAACAAAATGGGTGCTGCATACGTTCGCGGATTAGGCTTATTAGCTTGCGAAGTCTAACCCATTTAACGATTCACGTCTTTTTTAAGATACTAACATGGTCGCGAAACTTGAAACGAAAAGTGATCGAAAACCTATTGCCACAGACATCGACGCCCGCCGTACGATTGAAGCTCGACTAGGTGAGGAGGCGACAAATACCGAAAACCAAAAAACCCAAGGGAATTTTATTTTCTTATACTCCTAATTCATAAACGCCAAAGTAAACAACATATTTGTTTCAGGGCTTATCTGACACTTGGCTAAACAGTTCATTGCGTCATCTTTTTCTCTTTTGTTGAGCGTCATAAATGGAAGGCCTATGAAGGCAGTCTGCTGTGGGATGTGGGCTGATGTGGTCGTGTGTTTAGTTCGGCGCATGATCGGGTCAACTAGGCATCGCTGACTTTTGCGCGGTGGTTTCGTGCGCATCTTCCGTAGTTATTAACGCGATAGCGTTAAAGAGCTCGTTTCGCAGAAATTCCGGCGTCGGCGTCGGTGTCGGTGTCGGCGTCGGCGTCGTTGGTTGTGAGCGAAAAATCATCTTGTCCGTGACCGAAAAATCGAGAAAGATGCAAATAAAATAAATAATAAAAATTTTTGGGCCCGAGTGAGGATCGAACCCGGGTCGTCTGCGTGGCAAGCAGGTGTTCTACCACACAGCCATGCCTCTGCTTGGAAATACTGTGAATGCTTGGAAATGCAGTGAAAATAACTTTCATGCTTCGCAAACGCAAGCGTCCTTTATATAGGCGTCGATATATAACATGTAATATCCCAGGAATATTGCGTGGTACAAGCCTACATTGTCAGCGTGCGTCAGAATATGTGACTATCATAACGATTTCATAGTTTAAAGCCGGCCACTCATTACAAACGGCACACACCTTACTGCGCGTATTCCCTTAACACCACGTAGTGGGTGCATAGCAAGTTCGAAAACATTTCCCACATTTGCCGCGCATAATAGCTCCTGGTTTAAAGCATGCTACCCATTACATAGTGTGCATTAAGTGATTGAAGGGACAGGGTATCGCTATCGCGTTCAACTCTTAAAGGTGAAGATTAAGGGTCCCCCAATTTTTTTTATCTGCTTATGTGTTGTTTACTGGCGTGACAGTTCAGAGAAGCTGAACTAGCTCACGGAATGTGTAGTTAACTGCTCCAGTGACTGCAGACTGCTTTCGGTGGCACGCGGCCGGTGTGCGCTCGCCTTTCGTGATGAAACGCTGTACTCTAAACTCGCCCAATTGATACTCCCAAGGCTGCTATTTCGCTCCCGTCATTTTTCTCGATTGCGCAACGTGAGTTTTTTTAAGTATTGGGCTCTTGAGCCACTGCATCGTAATTTCTTCATTTCCAAAGTATTTTCCTGTAGGTTGAAAGTGTAGTATTTGGCAAATAAAACAAGCTTGCTTCCCTAATCTCTTTTCTCGATCTCCTTTTTTTTCTCGCACACGCAGGTGACGAACCATAAGGACGCAATAAAATCGCATAGATATCAAAAGCATGTGCAAAGTCTGCGATTCAGAAAAAATTCAATTTCGCGCCGTGCAGTGCAAGTGCGCGACGTCGCTAGCGCTTCTGGTTGTGACGTCATATTATATATTTTATATTTTGCTTGCTGTTAGTTGTCCCCGCGATACGTAGATGGCGATGGTGGCAACGAGCGGCCAAACACTTGACACATGGGCTTCTATGGAAGTTGCGCAACCTGTTTATATATACCTTGGCACTAATCTCATGAGGTATAGCTTACTTTGCCACCCGCTGCATGCTGTGGGCATTGACGAACGCAACAAAATCCATTGCGTTTTTTTTTGCTTCGCGTTCAACACAAGGAACTGAATGTGTCACACTGATACCGACACTGCCCACGACGCCGCAAAACGCTGACAAGGAACAAGGAGCAAGCGGCAACGTTTCCTGTCTCAAGCAGGTCCAACAAATAAATAATCTCGACAGAGCTTCCGGCGCCACAGACGTGATGGTTGCGAATACAGTAGGGGAGCGACAATTTCATTTTTTTTGGCTAAAGTCATGACTGGTTCTGCGGAATAAAGATAGCAGATATCTATACAGTTTTGGTGCACTCCAAGATTTTGATAAAATTCTCATAAACATCCCTGCCAAGCATGAAGAGGCCACATCTCTGCCGTTCTCGTGAAAGCAAAACAAAAACAAACCAAAATTCCAAATACTGGACTTGTTCGTTCATACATAACGGGGCAACAATGGAAGATACGTCATTTCAATTCCTCTTACTTCACTAATTCACTATATCCGTGAGGCTGTGCACAATTTGTTCAGCAAAGTGAAAAAAAAAGCCACTGTCATCAACATCTCCAAGAACGTCACTATTGTTCAGTCCGGTTTTACAAGAACAAAAGCACGTGAAATAATGGTGGCGACACAACCAAATGGCGCATTGCAATCTGTATTTATTACGTATAAGGTATTAACAAGACTTTAACGCGCATTTCCAGTAAGGCACGTCTCAAAGACCTTATTGTGTAAAAAATTTCCGTAACTTTACGAAGAATATCTGCGTAATATCAAGGAAATATTATCTGTTTCAAGAAAACAGCAATACTTTTCACGACATTGCAGAAGCTGCCTTTGTTTTAAGTATAACCGAAATTCTACGCGTAATAATGCACACTTTTAAAAGTCTCCGTTGAATTGACGAACAAAGTTTACGTAATCTTGAAGGATACCTGTCAGTTTATTCAAACATGAAAGAAA
The DNA here is from genome assembly GCA_030522465.1 of Rhipicephalus appendiculatus. Lineage (NCBI taxonomy): Eukaryota > Metazoa > Arthropoda > Arachnida > Ixodida > Ixodidae > Rhipicephalus > Rhipicephalus appendiculatus. Next base: position 513,801 of record JALIZH010018336.1, on the reverse strand, counting down.
CCGCGCTAAATGCGATATACCATGTCCCGTTTTTTGAGGTCCATACAGCGGCTCCGTGTTTAGTGGGCCACTTGCAAAAGTCGTAAAAGTTGGCTTCCCTCTGTAATTAATGTTCTTTGGCGGAAAGCATAGGCAGTGCGTACAGGTATATATATATATATATATATATATATATATATATATATATATATATATATATATATATATAGTTCTCTTCTTTATTGCTTTTTATAAGTGCGGAGAGCACGTTCCCAAGTAACGAAGAATGTTACCTCAACACTGTATGAAAGCGCCCAAATGTCAGTCGGTAACGTTGGCTAAAAGCGTTTGATGTTCCCTTTTTTGATGCCATGGTAACGTTGTTGTAACGTTCAGGATTACATGGCAACATTCAGGATCACGTTTTTAACATTATGACAATGTTTCCGCAAGATACCAGCAACGTGGTGTTTATATTGCTGTGGGACGAGTTGACTTTCATGCGACGTGTGCAGGAAATATGTACTACTATATGTGTGTTATGAATACAAGCATCATGACCCGTTATGGGAACTGCCATGCAGGGCTGGGCAAAGATACTTTGAAATTGTATCGCGATACGATACAAGATACTCGGGCGAGAAGTATTGGAGATACAGATACATATGATACTTCCGGAATGAATGTATCCGATACGATACTTCCCAATTGTATCTTAACATACTTCGATACATTTGTAAAGTTGCTATTATAGGTCCATAAAATTAAGCAGCAAATGTCTATGTACAGAAGTCTTTAATGATAATGTCTTAATTGCGACCAACTTTGTTTATTTTTGAGAAAATATCTCTTTGAATCTAAAAAGTTCTGTCTTTCTTGCTCAATGTGCATTAGTTTCCTTCCGAAACAAGTTATTGGAACATGTTTACTTGACAGCTCTTTATAAACTGCGCTATCAGTGGTTTTTGCTTGAGACTTCTGTAAATGATGGGTGTCGCTGCTCTACATGGCGACGAGCTAGCGTGTTGCCGTCTAATTGCGAGAACTTCAATAAGAAGCCTGGTCACACACCTTACTTCAATAAGAAGCCTCTGCACCATGGCACAAATACCGGTGCAGAGTCTTACCTTGTCCGTAAGCGTAGTTAGAGCTTTTGTAATACCACATCACCCGACAGCTGCAACGCAGCAACAATGGTGGCAGCGATATTTATTGAAGAAGCATCATGTGAACACAATAACAATCGAGTCAGCGCATATAATTCGCTGAGGATATAAAACTGCAATGATTTTTTTCATACTCTACTTATCTGCTTACGTAAAGCGTCCGTTAGCAACATGTTCACTAACGTGCAATCTTTCGCCATTTCCTCTCCGATAGCACTTGTGCCGTCCAGAGACTACCCAGATTTATTGTACCTGGCAAAAAACGTCGCAGGATGTCACTGCTATTCACACTTTTGCAACTTTTAGCCCTGTTTACCTGCTTATTTAGCACTAAAAAAAACTTTGCGGTGACCTAAAAAAGAAAAACGAACATACCTAAGGGAAATAGCAAGGTGGCTCGGAATATAAAAAAAACGACCGTGAATAAGTATACAGGATATTTCACGTAAGTAGAACCAAATACTTAAAAAAAGCATTTACCCGCGATTGAATGAAACCAATGGCATATGGTTTACCGTCATGTGGCGTCAGTTATAGTATTTTTATATTGAGCTAAATTGGTTAATTAACTAAGGTCAATTATGCGACATCATTTTAACATTGACTTTAGGGTCGACTGCGTTCTGTCACATCGTAGAGCACGTTTAAAGACGACCGAACAAATTCTTTTTTGTCGGTGTTCATGCTGCTTTGTGAGTACTTTCTGGCTTTTAAAGAAAGCGCGCGAAATATGAAATAAAACCACGTGACTGCGGTCATGCGCTATCGCACTGCAGCGCTCTTAAACGCGCATCAAGCGAAACAACCGGGACGCGGACCGTGAGCCTGTATCGCTCCTCAGGGACGATGGTGTTCATTTGTCGTGTGTGGCGGTCAGAAATGTTGACGCGCTGTGGAGCCGATGCCTGAAGTCGCGGCCGCTCATTTCAACGAGGTCCACGTGCCTTTTGTTTCGCTCGAAGCACGCCTGAGAGCGCTGCAGCACAATAGTAGTCATATTTTTTCACCTTTCTTTAAACACCGAAATAATCACTACGTATCACGTAAGTTTCCACAAAAAATCAGATCGGTCGTTCTGGAATGCCCTCTACAACGTATACAACGAAACGCACTTGGCCCTAAAGTGAATAACATAAATGTTACATAATTCATATTAGTTAAGAATTAAGCACAATATAAACACGAGAGCCACATGGCAGTAAATCCCAACGTTGGTTTTATTTAGTTGAGGTTAACCACTTCTTTGTAAATATTCGGTTCCAGCGAAGCGAAATATCCTTTATCAACACGATACAGGCGGTACGCCGAAAGCTATGAAAATAAAGCATGATGTATCGCCAACTTAGGTGTTAAGATCAGAGAACAGAAAACTCAGAGTCTACGAAAAATAGTGTAAAAGATCTCGTTGGTACGCTCATAAAAAAAACTGAGCCCTTCATACTGTTTCTCACATCCACATCCTAAGATTTTTAAGACTTTTTCTTATACTTTCCATTATTATAATGCAAACTGAATTTCGCAGTTTCATTAAACCGTAAGCAGAATTTATCTTACTGTATATTCTAGGCACGCTCAGATTACTTTACCTTTGTTCTCAGCATCGCCTTAACATAACAGTAAACTGACATAGAATAGAGATATTTAAATAGTAGCAATAACCGAGAAAATTGAAAAAAAAATCAGAATAAAGCAGAGAAGGGAGTTTAGGATCAGGTTACGAAAATACATATTACAATAAACATACGAGCAAACACTATACAGAGCCTATATAGGAAATGTGTAGGATGCAAACGGAGGAGATCAAAGAGAGCACTTGTGCACTTAGGAATTAAGCTATCATTAAAAATACTTCTTGAATGATTTAGGACGACGAACAAAGATAAAGTACGCCAAAATATTTCCTGTCACGTAAATGCTTGTTCTATTAGATCTAGCATGGACACCGTGATGTGACGGTTGTTACAATCTAAATTGCATACAAGTCAATCTCATCGTATGTAAGTCAAGCTTACACTCACCAGATCTTTGAAATCGCTGTGTGAAAGCCGCGAGACGCTAAGCAACCCCATTCTTGCATACTTGAGACTTTACAATGAAGCACCATGCAATGCAAACTTCGATAAGGACAACAAAGCGGCTTCGGAATTTGAGCGAAAGACGCCGCACGCATTGGAGCACGCAGCACAGTACCGTTGTTAGAAACAAGGTTCATGGCACCGACAGAGCTAAAAAGAAAGAAAACATAAAAAAAATTAAAGGTTTGCTGCGCGTCGCCGTTCGCACGCTTGTTTTTGTTAAGATTGCTCGAGCGCCATCACGTGGCTCTTCTCCACAAATAGGGAACCGTATGACCTAATCAATAGTGCTCACTGGAACACTCTGGTGGAATTACAAAAGAATGCCACTCTTGCGTTAGTTTTATTGAGGAGGCTTAGTGGCAGCAGTATCAGTTTGAGAAGCAGAGTCCAGCCGACGTTTATTGTTTCGCATGGTGGCGTTTCTGCAGCAGTATCTTGTATCTTAAGATACACGATACATTATTGAATGTATCGGAAATACAGATACAGATACTCGTTTTTGCGACACGTATCGCGATACAGATACAAGATACCCTATGAGTATCTAAGATAGTATCGAGGATACATGTATCTTCGATACTGCCCAGCCCTGCCGTCACCTGCAGCCCACCACTGCAAGCCTACACCTTTTGTGTTCAAGGAGCTAGCATCGTGTACGCACGCTTTCCTCCGCAACGACACCGTCCGCAGGCCTTTCCAGCCACCCTACAGCGGACCCTGCCTGGTCGTCCATCACGGCGACAAAAACTTCACTCTGCGCCTGAACGGGAACAACTACCGCATCTCGATTGACCGGCTCAAGCCCGCCTACATCGCTGCAAACGAACCGGGCAGCGCCACTCCATCCACAGGCATCTATCCACAGGCATCTATCCACAGCCGCCGACGTCGCGGCTCGCTCCTTCCGCGACACGCTCTGGACGTCCGGTACGCCTCCCACATTTCTACAGACCCTGAGGGCTCTGCACTCCGCGGGGGGGGGGGGGGGTGATGTGGCGGCACAGTGCGCACAAACCGGCGCAGCCTCCGCCTCGTCACTAGCTAGTCCGGCGTGACACGGCCGCATGCTGCAACACGCCTCCGATAAGGGACAGTGCCACCGCCGCGTTACCGCAGGTTTACGTCACCGCCGGAAGTGATGATTCCTTCTCTAACCGTTCGAGCGCAGCGTCGGCATGCTCGCCCCGCTGCTGCTACTACGCTAATAAACAGTCCTGTAGTATTATGTTGGGATGCGTCCTTTCGTCGACACGGCATCCCACAAATGTTTAATCTGGCAGTTCTCAAGCAATTCGATCTCAAGCAATTTAGTGTGCCACGGGTGTCGTTTACCGAATCACCCTGTCATGCGGCGCCGCATACCTAGGCCAGGAAGGAAGGTGTGTTAATGTTAGCATGAGAGAACATGATTCGGGTGTACGTAGCGATGGCCTATCGCATATGGCTGCGCATTGTCAGCAGTGTGGATGTGAACCCCAGTTCAGTGAAAGTAGCATAGTGTCACGGCATCATAACCAGACAACTCGAGAGATTATCGAGGCTTGGCACATACATAAGGAAAAAAGAGTCGTGCCTCAGCTTCCCGTCTGTAGCCTTGCAGAACACAGAAATCTTAAACTTGAATGGGTAGAGAATTTTTTTTTAAATTTTTATTGTTTGTTCACACTGGTTTTCATACGTTTATGTACGGGTTGTTATCTGTGTGAAGCCGCGCGTGGGTATATATTTATGTTCTGCGCATGTGAATAAAAGTTCAGTTGAGAGTCGGTGCTTGTGTTTCGTGTCCTCTTTTTCGTGTGCATTCGTCTTCCCTTGTGGCGCCGTTTCAGTAGTATGAATTCAATCAGCCAGCATCATTTCCGTGGCAGCAAGACGGCGTGAGCCCTTCAGGCTCTATGTTCCTTTCTCTCCCATTTATTAACTTCTTTAGGAAACAGGGGAAGGAAGTTCATTATGTACCAACAAGCCCTCATAATACTTTATATCATTTCATTTCTTTCTCTGTATCCCTGTATTTCTCGCTTGCTCTTTCTATGTCTTTCTCTCGCTCTCTGTAGCTTTCTCCCTCTTTCGATGAGTCTCTCCCTTTTTCTCCATCTTTTTCCTGGTGCCTTTTGTTCTCACTATTTCTTCTTTTTCTCTCTATGGTATGTTTTACTCTCTCTCCTCCTTTACACCCTCCTTACCCTTACGCCTATCCTCCTGTCTCTCACTTCCCTTTCCCAATCCCTTGCTATTTGCGGTCTGCTAGCGACTCGCCCTCGGGTGATGTGTACGCCGTTTTTAATGTGGCATCGCGAAGTAATTTTACCTAGAATTTTCTCTTTCTCTATATTTATTTTCTTTTCCTTCCTTTTTCTTTCTCTTTCACTTTCTCTGCATCTGTAGTCGTCGCCTCTGTCATCAGTGTTACTGCATCCCGCGCTGGAGAAATCGGCGCACGTGTCTCGGGAGCAGAGCAGAAGGTGAGGACGACTAGGAATATGAAGAAGAGGAAGAAGAGAGGGCGGGCCGGTTCATGATGATGTTTTTCTGGTAACACCGCGCGAACTACAGCGAGCTAAAACAGCTTCGCTCTTAATACGCACGAAAAGCTGATCATGAAAAAATTAAAGTATCGCTGACACCGACCGAGCTCGGAGTCGAACTCACAAAATCTCGGTACGCGGCGATAGGTGCCATGCGCTCTACCCACTGCGCTACTGACATACATGCACCAGCCTTCGCAAACGCATCTGAACTCTCGCTTATATTGCTCCAGCGAGAAGGGGGAATTCCTTCGCGCGTTTACGGCTCACGCTACGAGCTGCGTCTCTCGCGTTCTTAAAAAGCTGCGTGGTAGCGTGTGCATGAGCAGAGAGAAAGATGATAATATTTAATGCAAAGAAAAAGATATTTTGGGGCCAACGCATGGCCGACCCAGACTCACGCCCGTCTCATCAGAGACTCCAGCGAGGAGCAGTTGAGGAGGGAGTCGTCCATGCCTCTCGGCGAAGGGGTTGAAGAAGGGGGCAGGTGGGATTTTCGTTCATGCCCACACCATGTGGAATATATCACAGGCCTCGCCACAGTGCGGGCACCACCCATCCTTGGTCGGATCGAAGTGTTTTATAATTTCAGGACAGACCATCTGTCTGCAGGCGCCGTAATCTTCGCCATCCGCCTTACTCAGCCCGTTTGCAGGAACCGGGAAAAGGCGTTGAGGCCTAGGTTACCCTATTACTGTGGAGCGTCCACCTCACCGTTTCTCTCCTCAAGTGATGATGGTTTGAATGAGCGCGCATAAAATAGCAACCTTTATCATGTGCTAGTTGGTGCCATCCTTGTGCACGATTGACCATATGCTGTGACCAGGTGTATCTTAGCTACTTAAAGTACCGAAAAAGACTTAATCACGATGATGGACGTCATTCGTTGGAATGGAGACGTGTCACCAGGCGTCAAGGCGGGCGCATCCACATCGAACGGTGTGATAACTGCCAAACACAAATAGATATTGTGCTAACTCTCATATGCCGATGTGCAATAAAGATTCAACTGCTTCGGTGAAGTCACGGTTCACTTTCGCGTTATACCGTTTTCCATGGCAGAGAAATCAACCTTTTTTTTTGTATTTCGCAGGCATCTACAGGAAAAAAAAATGATGCACATTAAGTAGAAAGTTAGAAACTCTATAATCAGTTGTTGTGGAAGGCGATCTAAACCTTAATTGGCATTTTCACGAAGCTTTGTTGGTTTATAAGTTGTGTAATATTGATTAATAAAACACTCAAGCTGAAGAAAAAATAGCGTTACTTACTCGGCGCAATAATCAGCAGGAGGCATCTGGTCGCGCGATTTCGTCACTGCCGCAGTGGTCACAGGCTGCGGTGTGGGCCATTCCTATGCGGAACTCGTACGCATTGGTAAATGCGACACCCAACCATAACCTTTACAGTAGGGTAGCGTCACCTCGGCGAAGTACTGGAGGATTTTTGAGACTGAGAGTTGGGCCTAGGGTATATAGCCGGGCGTGCTTGAAGTGTGGCGCGTTACACTGCGACGTGGTGCGTTGGCGAGCAAGCATGTGGAGCATCTGTGCAGCGTCAGTTCTGGAGAGCGGAATTAATATTTCATTGTTTTCAGTATGGGCAGAACGGGCAGCTAGATCGACACGTTCAGTGCCTATAATCCCACAATGACTTGAAAGCTATTAAAAAGTTAGTTCATGCCCTTTCTCAGATAAATGGTGTGTCTCTTCTGCAATCTCGAACACCAGTTGTTCGTGTGAGCCGCGGCGTAAAGGTGGCAGAAGCGACTGCAGTGCCGCCTTGGAATCACTGACAATAGTCCCTTTTTGTGCCCGTTCATCACTAATCAGTGGCGTACCAAGGGGGTGGCACACCGGGCCCGTGCCCCCTCCGAAATTTTTTTTCGCCATGGCATACAGAGCGAAAAATGGCCATTTCAAAAAGATGCCCCCCCCCCCCCCCCCCCCAAAAAAAAAAAAAAGAAAACATTTCTGGCTACGTCCCTGGCAGTTCTTCTGCCGCCGATGTCGTAAGGTGGGAGGTCTTGAATTTGATTCTGCGCGAATGTCCACAATACTGTTCGCAGAGACAGTGGCTTTGCAATGCGCTCGATCACCTGGACGAACAGACTTTTTCGGAAGGTAGAATCCTGTGCCGTAGACAGGACATAATGTCCCTGAAGAAGGCTGTTCAGGAACTACTGCGCTTTCTGCGTTCAACCGATCTCTCCAAAAGACTCAAACCGGAACGACCTGCATATGCATGTGTGCATTATTTTTTTTTTGTTTTAGGGGCGAAGCTCCTCAGGGTGTGGGTCGTTCCCTCCTCTGTAGTAGTTGTAGTAGTATGTATGTAGCCACTTCTAGTTTATGAATTGCTCAATAGATGGCGTTGCGTGTATATGTCCTTGGAAATAATATCACTAGATGGCGTTAGTGGTTTTTCGTATACGCGTTGATGATTAAAGATGACAGATGGCGCTGTTATAGCGGAGGGCTCGGAAAGCTGCTGCAGCGCGCGCTCGCCGACAAGACCCGCTCCTACGGTCCCCCCCCCCCCCCTCTCTCGCCTCGCGACGCTGACGCAGTCCGCGTCTGCTAGCGCGTTTCTTGATTGAAAAAAAAATTGACTGCTCGCGCTGCACAACCGTTCACTGGCCACCCCGCATATATATGCACCGGATTTTGACCTCCAAGGTAGTGCCGGTGTGAGATTTCTCCTGTGCGTGATTAAACAACAATTCACCACGTACATGTAAAATTAAAGTGAGCTGCAAGTCGCCATGAATATACAATGTTTTTCACGTCTTTACATGATGATCGACTAGGCAAGATTTACGGAGGATTCACGGTTTACCGATGTACCTCCGGAGCTTCGCCCACTCATCAACATTCACTCTGTGGATATGCTGTGATTTTTATTTTATCTCTGTTTCTATCCTCTTTTCGATCCTTACTTCCCCGCCCCTGTGGAGGGTAGCAAACCGGTTCTTCTACCAGGTTAACCTCCCTGTCTTTTCCTTTTTATTTATTTCTCTCTCTGGTCGCGTAGTCATAGTGTGTGCAGGAATGCTTTTGAATTTTGGCAAGAGTTGGGAAAAGAGAGCTGGGAAAAGTAAAGGCTAATATAGGAACTTTTATCTGGCACTTATGCTATCTAACACAGGTGAACCGACATACGTGGTACTATAGCCTATTGCAGTGACCCTAAATGAAAAAAAAAATGAAATACTAAACCCTAATGCCATATTTAAAAACGGAACTTCGAACAACATTTTTCTTCGGGTGGAAAACGTTAGGCAGCACAAAATAGAAAATACCTATATATTTAATTTAATGACAAAATTGGCATAGATGTAGATGAATTAAGGCCAGCAATGCGTAAGAAAGCCGCAATATTCACTTTTTCCTACTCTGCACAGAATAAACTCGGGGGGCAGCCACCGCAGAGCTTCTTCATACAGAGACGTGAAAGAGTTCTCGGCGCCCACATAAGGCTTAAGACAGAAAAAGACAAGAACCACGAGTCACACGAAAAGAATAAGTGGTCCACCTGTGTACTTCTGACGACTTACTCTTCTTTCCTGAGCAGATATTCCCAGGAAGATAAGTGGCAGTAGCAGTTGTCTCCTTTCCTGAACACAATATCTTCTTTCCTGAGCTCAATTTCAATATAACTTGCCGCTGGTAGTTATCTGCCAGCAGGAAGTTATCTTTTCGTGCAGTTTACGTTTTTTACGTGTACAATATATTTACTGCAAATCTTCTCTGTTCGTTTTTATTAATCGTGTGTCTAACAAAGAAAACAATCCCTTAAATTTCCTCCTTTTTCGTTCCTGCTGCACATTGCTATGTCAGCGCTTCCAACGCAGACTTCATTGCTTCGGCAAAGTATTCAAGCTGGTAGAAAGTCTGATGCAAGCGGAGTCAACATCGATAGATGCCTGCTGCGACCAGCGCCAACAACAGCGAGGTACCTGGGCGCCAACCAAAGTGGGAGTCTCATGCAGTCCACGGCAACTCCTGCGGTGCCCCTGACGTAACCTACGGCAATTCCTCATGCAACGTGCGGCAAGCTCTCTTATTCACGGGTGCGATTCCAGCCAGCGACCAACGGCGGTTCCTGACTGGAGGCTTCGAACTACTGGCTGATGCAAGGGATGCCACGGGCCTATAAAAGAACCAATCTGAGCGTAGAGACGGGGGACAGCGAACGAAGAAATCCCCGGGTCGTCATCGCGCCTCACTTCGAGCCCAATAAGCTGTCGGCCCCATGCCGGATATGTAACGCCTCTGTTTATTCTGTACATAAATGTTGCTTTAAAGGTACACTAAAGAGCAAAACGATTTTTCTCGTATTTGTAAACTACTCTTTCACAATATCAAAAAACACCACGCTTGCTGCGCGAAGACGCTTAGTAAGGGAGAAAACGCGCAAAAAGAAAATGTGGGTGGTGACGCCGCCTTAAGTCTCCGCACCATTCGCCGTGACATCACATGTTTTGACGGCACCTACTAGGGCCTACGTGCTTCCTAATGGTGAAAATTAAGTACATTGTCCTCTGAGGGGGGCCACACACTTAACACGCGAAGTTTTAGGAAATTTCGTGGAGCCAATAGCGCCAAAATAGGATAAATAGGCTTGAAATCCGTGACGTCACGCGTAGAGATTTCGGCGCGAAATTTAAAAATGAAACTTCAAACGATTTTCTCCTCTTTTAATAAACCTATGGTCGTGAAATGAACGACATTAGATTTCTGAGAGGACAATTTATCAATACAAACCAATTCATTGTTTCTCTTTAGTAACCTTTTAACTCACCGTCGCCTTGTTCGCATCGTCTATCAGCTCTGCGCAGATGCAGCCGTAAGCTGAGACACCCGATACCCAAACACATGCAACATAATTATTTCTATGGTGCACAGGCAAGCTTATCTTTTTTTTCTCTGCTTTTTTTGTAACTAGAGCGCAGATTTCTGCCAATTAGTGTGTGTCTTCCCTCTCTTTTGTTTCTACTTTCGTTAGTGCGACGTTTTTGTTCAGTATGATCAAAGCGTCTAACGATGGGGCAGATAAAGATGAGTGGATAAATATACCTCCCTCCAAAGGTCATTTTGCATCAGCATGAGAATGAATAAACGTATATTGTTAGAAACAGTAAACGTTAACTCCTACTCTAAAAGGAGTCGTGCAAAGAAATGAAGCTGCCCGGTTGTCATTTTCCCTGCTTCAGTAAGGATTACACATGCCGATTCCGAAATATTTCGGCGCAATACGCAGTCTATAATTAATGACGCCTGTTTAAGATCGCAGTTTTCCTGGGCTCCTAAACGACCATGCGGCACCACCATCCGCCATAGGCACCAACGTGTGACGTCAGTGTGATGTTATGCTAAGGTAAGTTATAAACACAGCGTTAGCTTTCTTTTGCTCTAAACTAATATATTTATAGGAAACTAGGAAAGGAAAAAGCCGGCAGATCCCACGCACTGTGGGAATCGATGTAATGCGAAGCAGCCAGGAAGGAGCAAATCATGCTTTACATAATTTGCATGTCATGTTTTACATGTTACGACCTGTCATTTGTGTTCGTCATATAGTCACGTCGCGATATACCAATTTTGGTGTATGTCAAGCTAGCGAACTGGACGCAAGCGCACCATGAGCGTGGCATGTAAATGGCATTGTAGATGACATGCATGCCAAGATTTTCATGTTACCACCTGCCACTTACGTTCGTTATAGAGTCATGTCACTCAATACCAAATTTGGTGTATATCAAGCTAACGAAACGGCCGCGAGCACGCCATGAGCGTGGCATGCAAGTCATGTCGCACATGACAAGTCATGATTTCCAATATTACCACTTGTCCATTTATGTTCGTCATAGAGTCATGCCACTCAATACCAAATTTGGTGTATATCAAGCTAACGAAACGGCCGCGAGCGCGCCATGAGCGTGGAATGCAAGTCATGTCGCACATGACAAGTCATGATTTCCATATTACCACTTGTCATTTATGTTCGTCATACAGTCATGTCACTCAATACCAAATTTGGTGTATATCAAGCTAACGAAACGGCCGCGAGCACGCTATGAGCGTGGAATGCAAGTCATGTCGCTCATGACATGTCATGATTTCCATATTATGGCTTGTCATTTATGTTCGTCATACAGTCATGTCACTCAATACCAAATTTGGTGTATATCAAGCTAACGAAACGGCCGCGAGCACGCCATGAGCGTGGAATGCAAGTCATGTCGCTCATGAAGTCATAATTTTCATATTACCACTTGTCATTTATGTTCGTCATACAGTCATGTCACTCAATCCGAAATTTGGTGTATGCCAAGCTTACGAAACGGCCGCGAGCGCGCCATGAGCGTGGCATGTAAATCACACTTTTCATGACAAGTTAGTCATGATTTTCATGATATGACCAGCCAATTATGTTCTTCATACAGTCATGTTATGCCATACCAAATTTGGTATAAATCCCATTAACGATACGGCCAGGAGAGCACAAAGTCGTAGGCGGCTAGATAGCTAGATAGATAGATAGATAGATAGATAGATAGATAGATAGATAGATAGATAGATAGATAGATAGATAGATAGATAGATAGATAGATACGCTCAAAGTCGCCGAAGTTCGCTAAGAAATGCTTCGCATTTGAAAAAGTAGCAGACCAATTTTTACGCTCTGAGTTGTATAATGTGCGAGTACAACAAGTTATCTGCTTGGTTCCGCTTTGAAGTACATACATCCGGGCTCCGTCACGTGTTGCCTTCGCTCGCTCGGTGCATCGTCCCAGTTTTTTTCTTACTGGTTGCGTTAGTTTGCGTTTTACGGCGTGTTTTGGGTGGCTTAGTCCTCGTCGTGCTAACCGTGTGCGTCGTCAGACAGTGCCGCACAACTTAACAAAGTGGAAACAACGTTTGAGACGTCTTTACGGCGCCGCAATCGAAACGGTATGATGCTACGAATCTCGGTCAACTGTGGCTCAGCAAATATCGCTGCGTGGCCATGTCTTTTCGTTGACAGAGACTTTTCATTGGCTGACTTAGAGCGATGTCAGCTGTACAGTCGAAGAAAACGTGAGTTGGCGAATCCAGATTGTGATTTTATAGCTATTAAATGAACCTGGACGATGAAACAAGTCGAGGCATAGTATTCAATGGACGACTAAGATTCTGAATACACACGTAGTTTAAAATTTCCGGAAAACGTTTCACGACCCCTTTAAGACCGTACGAATATGGGGATGCTGATGCAAAAGAGCTTAAGAAAAAAAAAGCACGAAAAAAAAAAACGTGGCTACTTCATGTGTCGGTTGATGACTGTGATATATACAGTGATCGCAAGTGCACACAAACAATACGTAGAGTCACAAACACACATATATACAAAAAAAGTCAATCGTGCGCATACAGTGATCGCAAGTGCACACAATTAATACGTAGAGTCACAAACACACATATATACAAAAAAAGTCAATCGTGCACCACATGCAGTACTCGGAAAGACATAAAAATAAGTCCTCTGTGACTGTCCACCTTACGACGCAGAATGATAGATTCTAAAGGTGGCACTTCATTAGCAACGCTGCTTGAGCTTGGAGCCGCGGCACCTTCTCGGTGTGTGGCGAGACAGCGGTAGTGCGGTGCGCAACACATCGCCCACTCGAATGACGACTGACGACCGCTCGAAAGAGGACCCCTCGACTTAATGAACATCTTCATAAATGTTACAGTCAGCATTCTCGATGCTGCTATCACCGCTTGCTGAAGTATGTTGCACCACTGGGGCGTGTAACTAGACCGGAATCTCACTCCTTCATCCAATGCTGAGGCAATCGTCGTACCGTGGGCAGAGCGCGCCGGATGCGCTAGAAGAATCGAGGAGGAAAACGCGTGCGCGAGGCAGAGAGAGGCTACAGTTCAAGATCGACTTCTTTTGCATCAATGAGCCGCGATGACACATCTGAATATCAGAACACGTCAACAACGTCTGGCTGTGCGTCTCCTCCTCTCCAATGCCGCCAGTGCAGGGTTGGCTGATGTTGAATTACAATGGCTAATCGCGAGTGCCCGACCGGATTACGAATGAAGCGCGTAGATCCGAGCGGGATTGCTCTCGCCAAATCTGCGATTGGAACGCGTGCGCCTCGGCGGGAGCAGTCGGTACACGGAAATCTTGCGAGGGGGGCGCGAGGGGCAGGGCGCGAAGCGCTTTCTTGGTCGTCTGCCAGAGGCTGCAAGCATCCGGCCCTGACGGGATGAAAGGCGGGTGCACGGAATACGTCAAGCTAACTTCCGGTGAAATCCGCCGATGTCGGCGGAGCAAGAATTCTTGCTCCACGGAGCAGTCCGTTCTCTGCGGTTGCTCTCAATCTGCCATTGGAACACACAATTCGTGCTCCCATTGGAATGTGATTGCTCCCATTGGAATGTGATTGCTCCACTCAGAGCGGAAAAAGTAGATCTGGATCTGCCATTGGAATTCCACATCAGTTTCGCGGTGCCGCCGCCCACGTTTTCCTTTCTCCGTGGCCGCCGCCAAGCGTGACCAGCCATCGGTGGAGGACCGCTTTTCTCGAAGAAAATGTGTCTTTGAACAGCTTTTTCGTCACAGTGTCGCTCTTGGACACGACATTGGGTGTTGTCTGCTGCATGCTTTTGACGAAAAGGTGAGAACCTTCGCTTTTGTTTTCCTCGGTGCGCTGCATACTTAGGCGTAGGGCAGGCCGACCGATGTGATTGTGCTGCACGTTAATGCACAGGCGTGTTGACGGAGACTAATAAGGTTTCGTGGCGCTTTGGAAGGACCCCAGGCTTCAGCCACACAAAACATAATTCAGTACACTGCAGACGTCTTCGTCTGCAGTGCGCCTAATACAATTACAGCATGCTTAATTCAGAACTGTCGTTATCATACGGCAGCACTACTGTGACAGCAAGTGGGCAAACTTGCCGAACACATGTAAAAACTTCCCGATAACAATGTAGCGCATAATTCGCGCTCTCAAAACGCTTGGCGAAATAAGAAAAGTAGCCCGTGCCTAGGAGAGACAGAAAGAGAAGAGGCTTTTTTTTGTTGAAACGGCAAGTGTCAGAAGAGTTTATCTCCCCTCCCTAATGTGGCAGCTAGGAGGCCTCGGGCCCTAGCGGCATCATCGGCTTGCCTGATGACATGTAGTTGGTCCTCGATATTTGAACTATGCAGCACGGCGTCCAACTGCACCGCATTCATATATGGAAAAACATGCTTCTATAGGACGTAAAACTTTAGTCTATTTCACAAACTGTTTGCGGCGCTGCGAAAGATGGCCACACTCCAGCCAGTTCAGCAAAGCGAGCTCCTTGGCGATGTGTTAGTCCGCGCTGGCTTTCAGCTGTGGCCTAATCGGTTGAAAAGCCCGTACCACGATATCGTACCACTCCTAAGCGGATTCAAGTTCTAATGCAGACACCGCCAGCTGTAAAACTCTTTTCTCTAGAGCCAGTGAAGAATCCCGCGGCTGAAAATGTGTGATGAAGCGATAACTGCGCACTTGTACGATGTGAGCATGCTGCCGCAAAAAAAAAAGAACAAAAAATTCCCCATCTCCCGCTAAAGTGAACCATGTGTGGATGCGAAGCAGCGGGGAGATAATTAGCTTGAGCGGGAGGAACGTCGCCGCTCTCATTTCACGGCAGCGGTCCGGGCGCTCATCGCGGCGCTGCACAGGAGAGAGAATGAGGCGCGTGCGCTCCGTCATTTTCATACCGCGGAACTACCGTGGCGCCCCCCAGCGGAGTATGCAGCTGTCACACCACCTGTCGTGCGCGCCGCTCCGTGGAGGATTCCTAGAGGAAAGGACGGGAGGAACCGTAGGAGAGGAGAGAGAGGGGGGAGGGGACGTGGATGCGCTGTGGGGCATGGGAGCCGCTTCGTGGAGTAGAGGAATTCCTAGAGGAGAGAGGGGGGAGAGGACGCGTATGCGCTGTGGGGATGTGGGGCGCCGGAGCCGCTCCGTAGAGCAGAGGATTCCTAGAGGAGAGTGGGGGGAGAGGACGCGCATGCGATGTGGGACGCGGGCGCCGCTCCGTAGAGTAGGTGATTCCTAGAGTAGAGGAAGGGGGGTGAGCGTAGGAGAGGGGACGCGCATGTGCTGTGGGGGGGTGTGGGACGCTCCGTAGAGTAGAGGATTCCTAAAGGAGAGAAAGGGGGTGAGCGTAAGAGAGAGAGGGGGGATAGGGCACGCATGCGCTGTGGTGGTGTGGGACGCGGGACGGACTAAGCCCCCTCCAAACACATGCAAGCAAGATCAAGGAATGGGGTCAACCTGGGCGACAGACACCACCTGCCTAGGCCATTGCTAAGCAGCCTCTCTGTGCTCTCGGCCATGACTCTGATGACTGTGATAGGGTTGACGGCCTTCATATTACTACAGTGTTCTGGTTCGCATAATGGGTGCTTCCCCACTTCATGAAAGTGGCCGGACGCGGGACGCGGGAGGGACGGACATAGCCCCAAGCATAAGATGCTTCGCATCTAAAGATCAGATAAGTGCCGTAATAAGGAAGTTACGGGGTATAGAACAACCCGCTTCGGCTGGTCTCGGTTTCCCGCTCGGCCTTCCTAGCCTTCTCGTCAGCCAGGAGGGGTAGGCATAGCCCGCTGTCGTGACAACGCCCACTTCGGCAACGTAACATGGCGCCAGAGATTACGTCATCCGCACGCAGACGACGATCGAGCAAAGGTTCCTGCACCAGTCGCTCGTATTAGTATCACCCTACCGGGACGATACTCTAAACCCACTGCCAAACCCACATCACCGTAGGGCCAAGGCACCGTTTCGTAGTGCTGAGGACCAATCGACGACGTCGGTGCAACGTAATATTGACCATGGGCAAGATTACGTTACTTCACGTACGAGGAGGACTGGACAAGCGCTGGAGAAGGGCGCGGGAATGGTTTTTCGAAATGGAGCATCTGCGTGGCGCGCAGCTCTGTGATACTTTTGAAATGTGAACGGCGCGGCTGTCTGCACGCATTGGCGAGCTTGTTTGGGAGATGTAAAAACGATAAAAAATAAGCTCGGAGCCTCTTTACCGGCTCTTTAAGTTTTGTTTTTAACACGAAGTGTTTTACGCCGGGGTCCACCAAGATTTCAGTGACGTATTTCAGTCAGGGAACTGACATCGAAAAAAATGTACAAGATCAAATGTCAAAAAAAAAAAAAAGAAAAGCCGGCAGATCCCATGCACTGTGGGAATCGACGTAATGCGAAGCAGCCAGGAAGGAGCAAATTCTGTTTTATATAATTTGCATGTCATGTTTTACATGTTAGGACGTGTCATTTATGTTCGTCATACAGTCACGTCGCGCAATACTAATTTTGGTTTATATCAAGCTAGCGAACTGGACGCAAGCGCACCATGAGCGTGGCATGTAAATGGCGTTGTAGACGACACGCATGCCAAGATTTTCATGTTACCACCTGCCACTTATGTTCGTTATACAGTCATGTCACTCAATACCAAATTTCGTGTATATCAAGCTAACGAAACAGCCGCGAGCGCGCCATGAGCGTGGAATGCAAGTCATGTCACTCATGACATGTCATGATTTCCATATTAACACTTGTCATTTGTGTTCGTCATACAGTCACGTCACACAACACCAAGTTTGGTGCATATCAAGCTACCGAAACGGCCGCGAGCGCGCCATGAGCGTGGCATGCAAGTCATGCCGCACATGACAAGTCATGATTTTCATATTACCACTTGTCATTTATGTTCGTCATACAATCACGTCACTCAATCCCGAATTTGGTGCATATCAAGCTAACGAAACGGCGGCGAGCGCGCTATGAGCGTGGAATGCAAGTCATGTCGCTCATGACATGTCATGATTTCCATATTACCACTTGTCATTTATGTTCGTCACACAGTCGTGTCACTCAATACCAAATTTGGTGTATATCAAGCTAACGAAACGGCAGCGAGCGCGCCATGAGCGTGGAATGCAAGTCATGTCGCTCATGACATGTCATGATTTCCATATTACCACTTGTGATATATGTTCGTCATACAGTCATGTCACTCAATACCAAGTTTGGTGTTGTTATGATCGGACTTTTTGGCTTGGTGCCACTCGGACGAGCAGGATTATTTCGCCAGTCTGCCCTGCTGTATTCCCGGGTCAGCGTTCCCCGAAGAGCACCAGTAGCGGCGACAACATGGCAATCCTGCTCTGAATCCTTCAGGGCCGTCGGCGCACCTCGTCAAATCCCTTTCGACTCACCTGACCGACTTTGACGGTATGGCCCTAGGAG
Source organism: Rhipicephalus appendiculatus (assembly GCA_030522465.1). Taxonomy (NCBI): domain Eukaryota; kingdom Metazoa; phylum Arthropoda; class Arachnida; order Ixodida; family Ixodidae; genus Rhipicephalus; species Rhipicephalus appendiculatus. The sequence continues at coordinate 495,743 of JALIZH010018336.1, read as the reverse complement.
GGGCTGTTTGCAGGCGAGGCTGCTTGCTTTGTTCATCGTGCTACGCGACACACCGAACACTCAGCCGAGAACTTGGGAGACACGTTTCCCACACTCCGAGAGTGCATTCGTGGCAGCCGCCTGAGAGGCACCTGCGTCGCAGCCGCTGCCGGGGAGTCATCGCTGCACCTGATTACACGGCTGGTTTACAGGAATGTGCGTCACCTCGGCCAGGTCATTGTGCAGTGCAGTGCGAGGCCGTATTGTGTCCTGAGTGCTCATCTCCCTCGCCGACGGGCGAACTGGGCGTGCCTCTTCCCTCTTTCCAGGGCGGGGAAGGAGGCGGTGTTTGACCTTCGCATTTGGAGGCGGAGATCAAGACGACATCCAGGATTGGACTATCCTGGACTTTATTGTTTTCCCGTGCAGGGAATCTTGGGAAGGCTAAGGCCATAAAACGCGAGCGTCGAGACGCTCGAGAGATCATCATCTTCCTGCATCATGTAAAAACACGCTACCATGTAAATACTGTAAATAAACGCTCCTGTTGTCAGCTCCGGCTACTCTGCTCGACTTCTCCCTGCGACATGGCTGGCTCCGGTCCCATGGACAGACCCCCCGACTACATCAACTGGTGGCAGCGGTGGGATGTCCCATGTCTGACTCGGGCCTCAGCAGTGGTGAGCGCTTAACTTTCTTTTTGAGATATGCCAGGTTTTAGCTTTTATGTTCTTCTAAAACTGGGTGTGAACTTCTGGGCGTATAGGCTTCGTTGTACCGCTACCATACGTCGCAGCTATCCACCAGATTTTAGCTAACCTCTTCTAAAACTGGCAGTAAGTTTACCGGGCGTTTAGGCTTCGCTTGTTCGCTTCCTAACGTCACGGCGTGTAAGAAAGTTCTCGCTCGTAAAACCATGTATTTGTTGGCCAGGCTAGGGAAACCAGACCTCTCTGGCACATGCAGCTGTAAGGAGATAGTTCTGAGTTTTTTTTTGTTTGATTCATTTTACTCACTTTGAACCAAGATATTAGTTTTAAAGTAAGAGTAAATGTTGTAGGAAGGCATCACGAGGAACGAGATCGCGATGGAGAAGGGTCACCTTCAAATTTGTGAGGAGTTGGGCGTTTACGCCGGCTCCGCAAAAACAAGGGAAGCGATTCTCGCGGTGATGGAGGAGGAGGATGTCACGTTCGATGAAGCTGAGGAACTTTGGGAGTTGATTACTGACATAAGGCTCGAGGCAAAACAGCGCGAAATGTTTGAGCGAGCAAGTGAGCAGCGCAAGCGTGAGGCAAAGCTTCTAGGGCGCACGGAGCTATTGGAAAGCTTGGAGCGCGAACTGAGCGAGAGGGAGTCCGCCTATAAATTGGAAACGTATAAATGGTGGGACGCACGAAAAAAGCTCCGCGTTTTCCAGATAGGTGAGGACGTTGTTAGTTTCCTCGCTGATTTTGAGGAAGCTTGCGAAAAAACAGGAGGTCAGCCGAGACTACTGGCTCCAAAGACTGATCCAGTTGCTCCCGCAGAATGTAGGATGCGTTGTGGAGCGCATGTTTGACTCGGGCAATCGAAACTTCGATGAAGCTAAGAAAGCCTTGTTTGGTCACATTGCTACTGGGAGGCAGGTAGACTGTGAAAGTCTAGACGATGAGGCGCTTCGCATAGCGCGAGAGGAAGAGGCGCTTCGCGTAGCGCGAGAAGAACAGGCGGTTCGCTTGACGCGCGATAATGAAGCTCGCCAAGGAGAGCAGGGGGCCGACTTCGAAGGCCAGAAAAAAGGGGCTATTCACAACAGAGATAGATCCCGGGGCATGGAAGTAGAGACATCTGAAGGCGAGCCGGCTGGCTTAGAAAGTGTCGGATGCACCGTTCTGTCAGAAGCGCAGATACCTAGAAATGAGCCCGAGGATAAGCTAGTTGAGCCTGCCTGGAGTTTTGACATTAAATGTCGAAAGCGGCGTACTTGTGAGTACTAGTGACGAGACTGTGAGTGTTCCGAGCCGTCCCGAAAGAAAAAGGCGCCGGCGAAAACGTATGGCGAACGCGAAACATCGAAGTTGCCACAAGCGGGCTGAAGTCGCTAAGCGCCAGGCCTTGGGCTCTGAGAAAGCCCATCTCAATATTAGGCCACAGATCGTGAAACGGCCCACTGGGAAAAGATTGAGGTTCAGGCCGGAGATCCCGAAAAAGCATGCTGGAAGTCCAAAGTTGAGGGTCCCGCTGAGATCGAGATTAGGCGTCAAGCGCGTCGCGAAGCAAAGAATGTCAAAGAAATTGAGACTCCGAAGTGGTCGCCTGGTCTCATTTCCGTCAGTGCAGACAACACGGAGGAGCAAAGCGAGGTGTCGCATCCACGGGACTAATGACAAAAGCCGCACCCCACCCTGGCGAAAGGGTACCGGGCGGCATACAGTGGGCAAGCGAAACCGTCGGTATGCCTGTGTGTCTGAGTTTGGGGGCCGCAGAACAAAGGTCACCGCCACTGAGTGCTTCGGACAGGTTTGCTCTTTGTCCCTCCGTCAAGATCTGACCCCTCGTAAACTGTGGAATGCGCGACCCCCCAGAGCTCGCCTGAAAGGGTGCCGCATACAGTTGAGCACAGTATATTGAAGGATGCCAAGAATTCCTCTTGTATCCAAATTTTCCTAATGGTTTTGATTTCTAATGTTTGGCCGTCTGCTGATGAGCAAGGAATACGCCGATTGTCTGTAAGTTTAATTTTCCTCCTCATCCTAGCAGCATATATTCAGATATTTGTTACTTTATTTGTGTGTTTGCTTATATTTAGCAACACCTAGCACTCGAGAAGAGGGTTTCGCGCTGATTTTAACAGAGAAGTAGGCTGAATGTAAAAGCCTCTGTTTAAACCTTTTGATATTTTTGGCAGTATACGCGTTCGTATGCGCATCAGGGTAGGTTTTGTTTGTCTGTTTGTTTTGGGGTAGACGCGCAAGTTTGAGTTTGTTATTTTGTCTTTTTTGTTGTAGTGCTCATTCACCAAGTGCATTGAGCAAAACCGTTAATTTTAGCAGATGCTCCGAACCTTTGCGACTGGCGCCAAGGTGCAAGATCTAGAAGCGCCCAGTGTTCTGTTTGTAGTTTGGGGGGGCAAAATTGAGTCATCCTCAGCAGCTTCGATCGCCCCCCAATCTTCCCATGTATCATTTGAGAATCGCTCACGAAGCAATTCTAATTGATTTTAGCTGGGTCACGCACTGACACTTAGCTATTGAAAAAGATTCAGAGCATTGGGTTACTGATTTCCTTCGTGCTTATAGAGTGTCTGTTTCTTTGGCTTTGCTAACTGATCCGTGACTTTCACGAGTGAAAGAGAAATTGTAATTTTCAAGGGAGTTTTTACCGGAAAATGTAGCCTGGCATTTCTCAAGGTCAGTTGAGTGCTCTCTGTTTGTTGTGCCTCGAGTTTTGCTTGGTTCATTTCCGGTGCTTGCAAGCCGTTGCTCAGGTCCAAAGATGGGGTCAACCTACGTGTCAACGAATTCAAGGGAGCAAGTCTACGGTCTCTACGGAGTGCCTTGTTGCTGCATCCCCTTCGAGACCTCCTGGGGCGGCGGACGGGCTGTTATGATCGGACTTTTGGCTTGGCGCCACTCGGACGAGCAGGATTATTTCGCCAGTCTGCCCTGCTGTATTCCCGGGTCAGCGTTCCCCGAAGAGCACCAGTAGCGGCGACAACATGGCAATCCTGCTCTGAATCCTTCAGGGCCGTCGGCGCACCTCGTCAAATCCCTTTCGACTCACCTGACCGACTTTGACGGTATGGCCTAGGAGGGGCTGTTTGCAGGCGAGGCTGCTTGCTTTGTTCATCGTGCTACGCGACACACCGAACACTCAGCCGAGAACTTGGGAGACACGTTTCCCACACTCCGAGAGTGCATTCGTGGCAGCCGCCTGAGAGGCACCTGCGTCGCAGCCGCTGCCGGGGAGTCATCGCTGCACCTGATTACACGGCTGGTTTACAGGAATGTGCGTCACCTCGGCCAGGTCATTGTGCAGTGCAGTGCGAGGCCGTATTGTGTCCTGAGTGCTCATCTCCCTCGCCGACGGGCGAACTGCGCGTGCCTCTTCCCTCTTTCCAGGGCGGGGAAGGAGGCGGTGTTTGACCTTCGCATTTGGAGGCGGAGATCAAGACGACATCCAGGATTGGACTATCCTGGACTTTATTGTTTTCCCGTGCAGGGAATCTTGGGAAGGCTAAGGCCATAAAACGCGAGCGTCGAGACGCTCGAGAGATCATCATCTTCCTGCATCATGTAAAAACACGCTACCATGTAAATACTGTAAATAAACGCTCCTGTTGTCAGCTCCGGCTACTCTGCTCGACTTCTCCCTGCGACATGGCTGGCTCCGGTCCCATGGACAGACCCCCGACTACATCAGTGTATATCAAGCTAACGAAACGGCCGCGAGCGCGCCATGAGCGTTGCATGCAAGTCATGTCGCACATGACAAGTCATGATTTTCATATTACCACTTCTCATTTATGTTCGTCATACAGGCACGTTACTCAATCCCAAATTTGGTGTATATCAAGCTAACGAAACGGCCGCGAGCGCACCATGAGCGTGGCATGTAAATCATACTTTTCATGACACGTTAGTCATGATTTTCATGATATGACCAGCCATTTACGTTCGTCATAGAGTCATGTTATGTCATACCAAATTTGGTATAAATCCCATTTACGATACGGCCGGGAGAGCACACAGTCGTAGGCGGCTAGATAGATAGATAGATAGATAGATAGATAGATAGATAGATAGATAGATAGATAGATAGATAGATAGATAGATAGATAGATAGATAGATAGATAGATAGATAGATACGCTCAAACTCGCCGAAGTTCGCTAAGAAATGCTTCGCATTTAAAAATGTAGTTGATCCCTCTGACATAGGAATCGGTATAACACACGAAAGGGAGAGGTGTCTTCACAGAAGTAGTTCAATGTTGATTGCACATTGATATATGTCTATTGGTGTTTAGTGGATACAGCACCCTTAGACGTCGATGCACCCATGTTGACACCTGGTTGCCCATCTTCTCCATCATGACAACCAACGACTCGGGACGGGGATATACTTTCCGGAGACACTGCATTGCCTGCACCGGAGCATCGCACAAATCCCACTTGAACCACAGGCGTTCGCACACCGTGCAAGCAAAACCGAACGGGTTTTCATTCAATCGTTTTTCAACTCACGGTCCGCTGGAACGAAGGGTGCGTGATTTGCGGGTCGGTGGCCGTCCTGTTGATGTGCTTGGCATGCAGCGTCGTGTTGGCGAGCAGCGTCCTGCTGGTAGTTCGCTTCGGCGAAGATACAATCATTTCGGTCCTGCAGCGATGTCTGTATGGCAGCCAGTTGTGTCCAGTGATGCCAATTTAGCGGATCTTCCGCTAAATCTGACGGATTTTATTTATTCTGACGGGAAAAAATTGTTTAGCGGCTAGTGGATTTTTTGACAAGCCATTTTCATACATAGCGGATTTCTGGCGGATGCCTCACACAGTGCGCTGATTCAAAATCGTCGGAAGCATTGCCGAGAAACTTAGAATACCTAATCAGCGAAACGTACACTACTGGTTTGCAAGATCCCCTGCCCGGTAAATTGCATACAAGAAGTTCCACGGTATGATGAATTGCGGAGATGAACCACTGAAAATTCTGCAAGAGTGCAGGACGCGGTTGCTATCGCTCGTCCAAATAGCTGTTTCAAGGATCGTAGACCAGTGGGTCGAATTGAAGATGCATTTGGAGACGGCGAGGCGCACTGAAAAGTGCTACGCGGCAGAAGTGCTGTACGGTATGTTCGAGAATCAGGTCAATCTGGGGTAATTTCTTTTTTTGAGACCGATTCTGACAGATGTTCAGAGGTTAACAAGGCATTCGAGGCGATAGATGTGGATCAAACAAAGCTGCCGAAAGACCTCATGACTTTGCTTTCAAGCTTGCTTCATGAAATCGTGATTCCGATAGAGAAGGTGGACGTTCAGATGTCGAGACGTGAGGATCACTTTAACCCCAAGCCATATCTGGGCTGCTACTTTGAGACGTACGTTGACAGCATGAAGGCTGAGAAGACCGACGGGTTCTCTCTCGCAGATGAAGCTGTGATGCGAGAAAGATGCATAAGGTTTATGACCACGCTAGTTGATCAAATCAGGCAGTGACTTCTCTTCATCACAGTTCTCCAGAAGACATGACTTTTGTCGCTCGAAAACACTTTTTCCGTCATGAAGGAGCCATTGATTCATCTGCAGGAAGCAATGTCAGCGCCCCCGGAATCAATCGCAACGTTGAAAACCAGTGGAGAAAAATCATCCTGCTGCGCTGTGAAACATTGGAATTATGCTGCACGAACTAGCCCAGCGCCCAACCTTAGTGAACATTTGTAACTTTTAGCCTCATCTATGATGAGGTTGACGACAACCGTAGCACTGAAGCCTCTAGAATTCTAGTTACATTCTTTGGAAAACTCTTTTATATGTTAGTTCAGCTCTCATGGTTTTGGGAAGCCTTAGGTATGATAAAGGCTTTTAACATATGAAATTTCACTGTTTCTTTTTATTAAAATAAGTCTTAGCGGGAAATTTAGCGGATATGTTTTAGAATCTAGCGGAATCTGGCGGATTTCTTATTGCTTTCTAGCGGATTTCTCACGCCCATCGATGACAACACTGGTTGTGTCGCTATGCGCTCAACTTCATAAACGCGAGAGGCCGAGCTCTCAGCTTGAGGCCTCCCGCTCCCCCCCCCTGGCCTGTCCATCGCTGCACCAAACTCACTTGCGCGACATGCGCCCGTCGACACCGTGGTCTTTCGGTGGCGCTTAATGCAGCAGTTCTCGTAGTCGGTGCCATCGCACTCGTATCGCTCGTACCAGTAGACGGCGGAGATACACCATTGGTGCATGTGGAAGCTGTACTACGCTGCACACGCTAGCACAACGCGAAAGACGAAGCACGTAACTCCCACCAATACCACGCGAAACAAAGCACGTAACTGCGTCGTCACCGAGTCAAATGAGCGCTTGTGGCCTCCGAATTTAATTCCGGAAGCATTCTCGGAGGTGAATGCGGAGGCCACGCTACACTGTGTTTTAAGCAGGGCCAACGCCACCTAGACAGCGTTGGTAGGGTTTTGATGCCAGCGTCGGTTAAAATGCTGGCATCGAGGCACCATGTGCTGGGACTACGGCAACGTTCTCTGTCGGTGTTAGTGTCATAATGCAGTACTTCTCTTTCCCTCTCTTAGGCGGCGCCACCGCCCCGAGAAACGAAGAACGCAGGTACAGAGCGAAGGAGTGTGAGATATGCAAGGCGCGTCTGAAAGACTCCGCCAATGCGCCGATAGCGCAGTCGGTTAAGCAGCCGCTTTCTATCACCGCGGACCGAGAGGTCGTGGGCTCGATTCCCGGTCTTCTAAATGTGCGTAACGTTTTCTTCTGGCTTCTTCCTTTGTATTGTATTCGTGTACTTTTTAACAACGTCATATCCGAGACGGAAGTACGTCAGTGAAATCTTGGTGCACCCCGGCATAAAACACTTTCGTGTTAGAAAAAAAAGTTCCATCAACGGGACTTTTGCCGGGCAAGCTATCCACTACGCCACGACCACATAGTGAAAACGCGTTCTACCACTGTCCTCTCACAGTGTTCTTGCTAAAGTGAAGTAATGCAACATTACCGTGAAATCCAGAATTAGTTCCTTCAAAGCATCGTTTCTACGTGTCCGTGCCATTCAGCGCGTTTCGAATAGAAAAGGTGCAATTTTGTCGGCGAATTAACACACTGCCAGCGTAGGCCTCGCTCAGAGCATTCATCCATATCAAAAATGACTCTCCGACGCTCGACTGCTTCGCGTGGCTGTAACTCCGCGTTCCCAACTTACGCTTGCCCCGCGAAAAATCGCAGCCGGCCAACGGGGAAAACACGACACGCGTTGCGTTTGCCTCTGATCGGGCAGTGCATGGTGGTCAATAACTCTAATATGCCGCGAGTAGGCGACCTTAGCCAAAGTTCGGCGTCGTATCAGTGACGCTCTTCTGGCTGTCGCACCACTTTCTCTGTTTCCGCTCTCACGGTACAGCTACCACAAGCATCTATGACCGCAAGGGTTTGTTTAATCATTGATCGTGGACGTTAGTCGTCGGGATACAGATGTACCACCACGCATCAACGTGAATGCATCCAATAGACATTGTGCAAGCTCTCTTATATCAACTTACAGTAAACATTCAACTACTTCTGCAAGAACACGTTTCACTTTCGTGTTATACCGATTCCTATGACGGGGGGGGATCAACCATGTTTTTTTTACGTTATTGTTTTGCCGCAGGCTGACGCCACATACATGGCCCCGAACTGTTCAAGCAGCAAGTGTTGTTAGTTTGCGACACAAATAATTTATGTGATACCAGGTACCTGAGATCTATGATTGCTTCTCACGGAGCCCAAGAACAAATATCACCTACTAAGCACCCCGCACAGATGGTTAACCAGCGAAAAGGAAACGCGCGGTCACAGTGTTTATAACTGGTTTATTGGTGCAAGTGGATTAGAGTGTTTCTCAATAATTCGTTACGTCTCTGCAAAAGTCCTAATTGGTTTTCGCCACCCGTGTGTTACCCTTTTCCTTGTTAGTGGGCCAGTGGTGAGTAGTGGAGCTCGCCTCTCGAAGTCATCGTTAATAAGAAGTGCTTGTCATCATTAATAGAGAAATGCTTGTCCTTTACTGTCGCTCTTTAACGAGGACAACTCAACAGAACGGCACGGGAAGGTGAATGGGTAGTGAGAGAAGGGGATGGGAAAGAAGAACATGGTTGATCCCTCCGTCATAGGAATCGGTATAACACGAAAGTGAAACGTGTCCTTACATAAGTAGTTAAATGTTTACTGTACACTGATATAAGAGAGCTTGCACAATGTGTATTGGTGTTTGACAGTTATAGCACCGTTCAACGTGAATGCATCCACGTTGACGCTTGGTGGTACATCTTTATCCCGACGACTAACGTCCACGAGCAATGATTAAACAAAGCCTTGTGGTCATAGATGCTTGTGGTAGCTGTACGGTGAGAGCGGAATCAGAAAAAGTAGTGTGACAGCCAGAAGAGCGTCGCTGATTGGACGCCCAATTTGGGCTAAGGTCGCCTACTCGCGGCATGTTAGAGTTATTGAACACCACTGCCCGACCGGAGGGAAACGCAACGCGCGTCGTGTATTCCCCGTTGGCCGGCTGTGATTTCTCGAGGGGCGAGTGCAAGTTGGGAACGCAGAGTTACGGCCACGCCAAGCACTCACGCGTCGCATAGCTACCTTTGGTATGGATGGATGCTTCTTGGCCTCCACTGTTTATGGCGGGCAAGAATGGCCGGATTCTACTGCGACCCTGACAGGCGACCTGCACGTGTGCTCTTTCGCGAGAGCATTGTTCAGTACATTGATGTGCTCAAACAACAGGACTACGTTCCCCGACTGGCTGGCCAGAGTTGAACCTCTGGCATACCTTAAGGAATTTTAAGAAAAGCCAGTACTTTTCTTTATTTTTAGTTTCTTATCTTGACATTGTCGCTGTTATGTGTATTATTCTAAATGGTGGCTGTTGATGTACGTGAGACGTTAATGAACCGGTAATAACGAAAAAGCCCCCCACCTCCCCGAAGGGAATCGTGAGGAAATGCGAATGCATTTCGCGCGCGCTTCACTCCATTTATATATGGTGGTTGTGGTTTGAAGAAGGAAAAGGCGCCTAATTTCTGCAGCCCGGTCGGGAGCACGGCGCAGCGCCTTTTTTTTTTGCTTTTTCTTGTTTTTTTAATTTTTTTTATTGATTTTTCTAATTTTTTTTTCATATATAGCTCCGCCGAGCTCCGCCGCAGACCACTTTTAGTTAACGCGCACGCTGCGAATTTTTATTGTTCAACAACGCACAGGAGAAATTTCCCACCGGCACCACCTTGGAGGTCAAGATTCATTGCCATATATACGGGGTGGCCAGTGAACGGTTGTGCAGCGCGAGCAGTCGGTTTTTTCAACCAAGAAACTCGCTAGCAGACGCTGCCTGTGTCGGCGTCGCCAGGCGAGAGAGGGAGAGGGGGGGAGCGTAGGAGAGGAGAGAGAGGTGGGGTGCGCATGCGCAGTGGGGGGGGAGTGTGGACGCTGCGGGCAGAGATGCCTAGAGAAGAGAGGGGGGAGCGTAGGAGAGAAGAAGAGAGGTGGGACGCGCATGCGCAGTGGGAGTGTCGACGGCGCGGGCAGGGGATGCCTAGAGGAGAGAGGGGGGAGCGTAGCAGGGGAGAGAGGAGGGGAGGCGCATGCGCAGTGAGGGTGTGGTTGCCGCGGGGAGGGATGCCTAGGGGAGAGAGAGGGAGAGAGGAGGTTTTTTATCTTTATTTTTTTTGAAAGGGTTTGCGCATGCGCAGTAAGGGCGGTCACGCCGTACACCACCACCACCGGATTAAGCTTCGCCATAAGATGCTTCACATCTAACACCTGCCGGCGCGCACACCTCCTCAACCTATCCTCCTCCTCCTCCTCCGCGGACAACGCCAACGCCAACGCCGGATGCCTGACATAGCCCGACTATGAAATGCATTCGCATTAAAAAAAAAAGACCGTGGCGCAGTGGATAGCATGCCCGGCATCTCTTCTTGTGGACCGAGAGGTCGTAGGTTCGACGCCCGGTGACGGAACTTTTTTCTTTGTCTTCTGATCATCTGTATTTTTGCGACGTCATTTCCGTGACGGAAATACGTCACTGAAATCTTGGTGAACCCCGGCATAAAACACTTTCGTGTTAAAAGATGGGATCGCTATGCAACAGCCGCCCAGTGTGAAGGCAGTGAAAAAGGAGGCTTGACGGGAAGTGGCGTCAGCTCACAGCCATTCGAAGAGAGAGAGAGACGTCCTTGACAAAGGCCAGAAGAGCAGTGTGGGCCCGTTTGACGACGCACGCGAGCGCACTGGGGAATGAAAACCCTTCGCCTTTCCCCTCACGCTACCCTTACCCACATTCTCCTGGAATGCCCGGCGGACCCTCCCCGCGGGGCCCGGAGCCACTGACCACATGGGAGAAATGGGAGACCCTGCTGCGCTCGACGGACCCATGGCCAAGCAGAAGATCGCCACTGACCGGGCCACCCACGTCATGGAACTGCACGAGCTAATGAACGCATAGCGCAGTGGGGTCGTGCGGGGACCCTGGGACGTACGTGCCCGAATCCTTTGGTCGAATAAAGTTTTACCTCCTCCTCCTTCGACTTTGTCTATGTTAGCCATACGCTTCGCGCACAATTCGGCGCTTCGCCGATGACGGTATACATCGGAGCAGAATGTGTGCTAGCATCTCTATTTGTGAGCAGTTGCTGACAGGGTGTCGGAATGAAATTTTTTTTTGTTTTGGTTTTAGTTTCGTTCCACCGAAAAATCTTCCGTTCCGCTTCTGTGACGGTAAACAAAAATGTAATGGTTAAAATTTTCATGGAAAAATTTGAAATTACCATAACGATAAAAGCATAGTATTCATCTTCTCTTAAGTGTATTACAAATTCTATGGGCAGGCTAAATGCTTTGCGTCAGGGGAAGGATCATGATATTTGAAGCAGCACACTGTCGAGTGTAATGAAAGACTGCTGTTCTGGTGAAACAAACTTCAGCGCCGAGGAGACTTCGCAGCATATCTTCTCCGACGCCCTCGCTACGCTGTGCAGAGACGATCCCTCTCATCTGCCCTCGCTCGTCTCGACAACAAAACGATGACGCTAGAGACTATTCTCCAGCCATCGAGAATTCAATCAACCAAGGCATTGCTCAAATTCGTAAGGACAATAGACTTCCACGAGCGGCTGTAGAATATTAATGATGCCGTATACTGCACAAGACAGCCGCTCTGCGCTGTGACGTTCTGTGTGTCCGTCTGTGCTCCTGCTCTCTTTCTCTTTTTCTTTGCTCTTCTTTCAATCTCCCCCCATACCTTCCCCCCCGTGCAGGGTAGCATACCAGTTACGCCAAACTGGTTAACATCCCTGCCTTTCCCCTCTCTCGTTTTCCTTCCTTCAGCGCATAGAATGTCCTCCCCACGCTGGCCTGTGTGACCAAGGGCCACTTGCGTTTTATATGCAGTTGCGGTTGCCGCTGTTTCCGTTCTTCTCAAAATTTCAACAGATTCTTAATTTGGAATGCCTGCCTAAGATATGCATTAATTCTCACATGGCTTCACTTCGGTCGTTCTGAATTGGCAAATTTTCTCTTCTAGCGATAACCGATAAAAATTTTTGTTTCAATCCGAAACGAACTACTAAATAAATATTTGGTTAAGTGTTTGTTCCGCTCAAAACATTGCTTTTTGTTTCTGTTTCGTTCCAATCCGACACACTGGTTGTATATATATATACACAAACACACACACAGAGATACATACATGCTTGCTACACTTGGGCAGCTGCTGCAAAATATTTTCTTCTGCTATAAAATGTGCTCCAAAATACTCTAGGCTGTTATGTTCACAGCACATATTTTAGTGCAGGAAATCTGAATGAAGCATAAAGAAGCATCGCATTCTGCATCGTTGAACCTGGAAAAAGCATTAGGTGCACACAGCACTGCACTTCACCTGTTTTTATGGTTCTATAGCTTTTTCATGTAAATTTTGGTGGCAGTTGGTGGTATTCATTGAAAAGCTAGGGGACGGTGACAGTCACAACTGTCGAGTAGCCATTATTAGGTAACTGTTGCCTGAAATTACCCCATTATCGTACCGCCAAGTTGCAGCACCTGCACTCAAACAGAAATTCAAAAAATAAAAGACTGGAGGCTGCCCAGATCCTTAAACAGAGCATAATTGTTCGTTCTGAAGAGGAGGCTCAATGTCAGGTTTGTGCTTGCTTTGGTCAATATGTTTTGGTACTCTGCTACGAGCCTACTGGATGCAGTTTTACACGTATGTCTAAGGTAACAAGCACCATGCATTTTGCATTGATTAAACTAGTGGTATCAACTGAACAAACAACTGTCATATATATGCTCTGTCCCATCATCTTGTCTTGTGGTCTGTGTTTTTAGTTCTTAAAGCGGTTATGAAGAAGGGTTTGTACAGGTCTTAAAAACAAGAAAGTGCAAACATATTCGGAGACTTCAAAGGTCCTGTCGAATGTATTTTGAAATGCTTGGGTAACAATTGTAAATGTCATTCAGTAATATCTCTAATTACTGGTTTCATGGTCCAGATATTTTACAAGGCTTCCACATGTCTATATTCCTTGTTGCTTTTTTTCTGAGGTATTATGTCAAAAGAAGCTTTAAAAGAAGCTTTCAATTGTACAATGTCATACGTAATCAATGAAAACTTTCTGATAATGAAAGATAGCTTATTATGCTTAAAATTATTACTCATAGCTGCATCACGTAACCTCTGATGGTGGCCAAGTGGTTGGTGTATGTGGAACTTCCCACTTGTCAGCCTACTTAGATGTTTGCTGGGCTCCTTCATTTGTCATAATTAAGTGGCTTTATCAGGTTGCATACAAAGTTCTGAAACACTTTAAAAACCTTGCAAATAAAAAGTGCATTTTCTATGAATTAACGTAACTTTGGGCTTGTTGGTATTCCATTTCTGCATCTAGTGCACAACACAAGACAAGGATAGAGTGGAAGCGGACGAAGACATGCGCTAACTTCATGCAGATTTATTTCTTTTGAATGAATCTGTTGGAAGCTGGTGCTCATTTTCATTCATCTTCACTATTTCCTAGTCTTTAGTTGTGCGCTAGTTGCTGAAATGTATTTTCAATGCCCTTAGAAGTCCTGGGCTTTGCATCCTTAAAAATACATTGGACAGGACTTTGAAGTCTCCGAATATGTTTGCACTTTCTTGTCTTTAAGACCTGTACAAACCCTTCTTCATAACCGCTTTGAGCACTAAAAACACAGACCACAAGAGAAGATTAGAGCACTCTGTCCAATCATCATTTATGGTGTGTGTGTGTGTGTGTGTGTGTGTGTGTGTGTGTGTGTAGTGCCTAAAGCAGTCATAATAAGAACAGATACCCACTCGCCCAGCAAGCTCTGTAAGCCTGCTTTCTGTTCCAGGAGTCCGAGGAACCAAATGGAGAGAATGTATTTGTGGCGGAATTGCAAAAAATAATTGAAAAGAAAGACAAAGAAAACAAAAACCTCAAGAAACAGCTTCGGGAGACAAATGTCTTGCAGGGAGGCTCACTGGGGCACTTCTGCACAAAATTGGGGAGGATTGACGTTTTAGTTTTTTATTATCAAATGTAAAGGAGAGAACTGTAGCGTTATAGTTGAATTAAGCCATGTATAAATAATTTTAGATGAATGACTATGACTCAGGCTGTAGTGCCAATTGCCATGTAGTGAAGCTGAGACTGTTTTGATGCCTTTTTGCTTAGGTTTAATGGTGAAAATGTGTTCCGCAACTGCACAGTAGTGTTACGGCGACCGGTCACAAACGATACAGTCTAAAAATAGACTATACTAATCTGTAAGCTGACAGTTTGTGGAAAACTATGTTAAGTGGATGATGAGGAATTAAGTGCAATCATCAGTGCTATTTCAATGTTCAAGGTTATGTTATGCATCCAGTAATCAACCAAGCATGCTTAGAATGAAATGAGATCAGCAGGGGAAAAAATTGGCCTCCACGAATTTGTAAATGCTTTGTTTGTTTAAGAGGTCTGACGTCCCAAAGTGACGCGGGCTGTAAAAGACCGCAGCGGATGTCTCCAGATAATTTCGATCATCTGAGGTTCTATAATGTGCCCCGACGTCACACAGAACATGGAATTCTAACATTTCGCCTCCATCGACATGTGATCACCGTATTGAGGATTGAACCCGCATCTTTCAGGTCAGCAGCCGGGCACCGTAACTACTGTGCCACCTCAACATCATCTGCTTTCTACATTATGCTTTCAAACAAAAAAAGAATGCAATACAGATTTGTTAGAAAGAAAGCTTAAGACTTGAAGAGTTGATCCTATTTTGGGATTCTAAAAACTTTTTTTTCTTGTGTTGAGGCATCTGTTGATTTCACTTGTAACACAGAGTGGATGGCAACTATTTGCTTTGACTGTACTCCGTTCCATATATCAAGTGCAATGCTATGGAAGCTAGAGAGAATTTTCGCAGTACATCCTCTCGCACCAAGAAACATTTAATGATTTTACTACCTGTAATATGTTTTTCTTTCTTTTTTGTAGTTAGTCCGAATAATAAATTTAGATCTTTTGTGCCTGAGAAATAAAGAAACCCCACCATTTATATGCTTGTCAATAGGTTGTTCAGGATCGCTGAGTGTCTGTGTGTTTTCTTATCGTTGCCTCCGCGATTAGTTCCGTCAGTGCGCAGTTGGAACCCATTGGAGCGGCCACATTTACTACGATGAAATCCGAGTGTGACACGCGCGGAGTTTTACATTTTTCTAACCGAACTTCTTGCTTAGCTTCCACGGCGTTGCACATGATGTATGAAACGGAGTATAATGAACTGTCCGCTGGTTGTGAGCTTCCACATAATTTACGTGCTTTAATCATTGGATGAACTAGTACATTTTATTCATACCAAGGAAGCCAGCATGGTGCGGTGGTATGTGCTGTCAGCATAACTTGGCAAAACTTTGACTTCAGTTGTTTAAAAGGTGCTAGCTAGGTGGTTAAAAATGTAGGTTTCAGCGAAAAATGCCACTCTGTAATGCTTTTGCACAGAAAACATATATTTAAACCAGAATCTCAGTGTTAATGTCAGGGCAAACCCAACTGTGACCACCTGCACGTGATTTTCAAGCCCCAATAAGAAGCGACAGGTTTGGCTGTTGCTCGTCTCTGGTTTCTGCCAAGCACTAATCTCCGTTTCACAAGCTGTTGGCAGTGCAGCCAAAGGTAGAGCTCTCTCGTCAAATCAGGGCTGTGTGAGCACAGCAAATAGTCCTTCAACCATCTTAGCAATCCACCACTATTAAGGCGAAAGCCTTTAATGTCTCATGCTCACGTCCGTCCGGTGTTCCGTCCGTCCGGTGTCCGTCCGGCGTCCGTCCGTCCGTCCCAGTGTCCGTCCGTCCACACCCCCCACTGCGCATGCGCCAACCCATTAAAAAAAATAAAAAACCTCCTCTCCACCTCTCTCTCCTCTAGGCATCCCTCCCCGCGGAGGCCACACCCTCACTGCGCATGCGCGTCCCCTCCCTCTCCTATGCTCCCCCCTCTCTCCCCTCCTACGCTCCCCCCTCTCTCCTCTAGGCATCCCTGCCCGCGGCGTCCACACCCCCCACTGCGCATGCGCGTCTTCCCCTCTCCTACGCTCCCCCCCTCTCTCGCCTCGCGACGCCGACGCAGGCAGCGTCTGCTAGCGAGTTTCTTGGTTGACAAAACCGGCTGCTCGCGCTGCACAACCGTTCACTGGCCACCCCGTATATATGGCAATGGATCTTGACCTGCAAGGTGGTGCCGGTGGGAGATTTCTCCTGTGCGTTGTCGAACGATAAAAAATTCGCAGCGTGCGCGTTTAACTAAAAGCGGACTGCGGGTCTCTGTGTCCAGTCCGAGTCTTCTGTCTCTCATTGCCCATTAGCAGCGATTGGGATGTTCCAGTAGGAAAACCGGTCCATCACTGCGTGCTTTGCGCCCCCCCAGGTTTCTCTCCTGTGCAACGCTGCGATGAGCGCCAGCGTCAACGCCGCCGCCAGTGTAAGCGTTAGCGCCCGCTGCTTCGCATCTACACATGGTTCCCTTTAGCGGGAGATGGTGTAATCTTTAAGGCGAAAGCCTTTAATGTCTCATGCTCACGTCCGTCCGGTGTCCGTCCTACCTCCGTCCGTCCGTCCATCCATCCATCTGTCCGTCCGTCCGTCCGTCCGTCCGTCCATCTGTCCATGTCCGTCCGTCCATCCGAGCTCGGGCACGGAGCCAGATGGCCGCCGGGATGCGCAGACGGGACGCCGGTCGCGTGGGACTCTATAGCGCTCGCACTTTGCTTGCGTAGCGTCGCTGTGCCCAGAGTTTGTAATCGTTCTGACCAACGCCGTCTCAATGGACCCAGGCGTTCACGGAATACACTTTCCAATTTACAAAGGGTCCGTCAATTTAAGAGCTGGAACGCGATGGCGTTTGCACGATGCGCAAAGCGCGAGAAAATACTAACGCATGCGAACGGAGGAAGATGAGTCTCGCGTCTCGCTGCGATTCGCGGTAAAAAATTAAAGAAGAAAACACGCACCCATTCGGTTTGTGTCTTATCCCACTGAGAGTGTGAAAGAAAAAAGACATGGCATAATCAGTGGAATGGCCACACGCTTTCGCCGAACACACTTTGGAATGTACAAAGTGACCTTCAATTTTTTTGCACACTACAAACGCATAACGTGGCAGTGTGATTAGGATTGATGTTTTAAAGAATCCAAAGTGTTTTAATAATTCGTGAAATTATTAGAAAAAAACACGCATGGACGCGCCTGAGCGGACGCATGTTGTGAGGTGGTGATGCGCCGCTTTTCGGCAACATGGCGTCGCCCGAGTTGGTCGTGTGTCGGTGAGCCATCCATCGAGTGTGCGCGATTTTCCCAAGCTGGCCAAGCAGATAGCTTTAAACGCTAGCGCTTCGCGTCGAGTGCTGGGAGAGTGCAAGCGTGTATTCACTCACCAAGAGGACAGAAAAACCTGCAGGTGAGCGAGCGAACGCTCTATCGGTGGAAAGCGCTGGCGGAAAACGCGGGCAGAGACCTACCGCCGAACAAGCGTTCTTATAGGAAAGGCGGTGATCGGCGAACAAGCCGGACGATTTTGACCTGGGCGTCTTTCGATGGGTGGTGTACATCTTCTTGAGAGAGGTGAAATTCCAACTATAGCAGAGGTGTTGCAGCGTTTCGAAGAGGACGAGACGCTACTGACCGTGTCCACAACGACGATGCGGAGGATGGTGAAGCAGCTTGGCTTCAAATACAAGGAACGCTCTCGGAACTTAATAGAAATTAGAAGCGGCGCACATTGTGCAATGTCGCCGCCGGTTTCTACGGAGCTGCGACGCCAGATTCAAGTCTTGATGAGGACGATGAGATGTGAAACCTTCTAACGGGCTCATGGCAATCATTACGCGGTGCGTACAGGACGGGATCATTCAGTAATGTTGCAGTGAGAGTAGCAAATATATATAAAAAAACATTTATTATGTCGGGAAATAAAGCTTCGGATTGATTGATTCAATGATTCGTTCCTTAATTGACTCAATGATTCACTTAAATTCATTGAATGAGTGATTAAAGTAAATATTTTTTATACCCGTGGCGTAAACATTAAAAAAAAAGCTCTGATGTGACGAAAACTCATAGGAACAGGTGACAATATAATTAGACAAAGCCGGGCAGTTCCTTTGGAACGGAAGTCGGCCCGCCCAAAAATAAACGGAACAGATCAAGATATTTAGATCAAGATGATGCCAAGCGCTACCTGCTACAAAATTAAACAGTTAATTACTATAGTACACATTTTTCCTTACAGGCGGGGGACTTGTCAGATTCACGGAAGCGACATTCGCGTAGGAACACAATTACGTAGTGCGCTCTGTCATGATTGGCTGAGGGCGCCCGTACCTTCCACAGTACTGCCAACAGCTTGTGAAACGGAGTATACAATTTCAGATTGAAGTCTTGGTAGACGCCTCCACCGATTACTTGATTGCATTATTTGGATAGCAGCATAACTGCCACCCTACTTCCTGGTCTGTCTACTTAGATCTGAATTTGCTCTGTTGTAAGGGAAAGAAATAATCGTTAAGTTAGCCTAGTCTGATTTTGTATTGGAGACAACTTGGCAACAATGCTTTATTGTGATGCTTGAGATACGCAGTTCGTTCACACACTTGTCATGTATAATATGCCACCTGGAGTTGCGATCACCTTCAGCACTGGCAATTTAAACTGGAACATCTAGTATGCTCTGCTCAGATGATGGTGACCTGTTACAAGATATGGGCAACGTCAAAACGCTAATCAATATCGCCGCATTTGAGAAAATTCCCCTCCACACAGAATTATTCAAGTTCAGCTTAGTGTAGGCCACGGACGTGCTGTCCCACAAGCAAGCATATTCTTAGAGGATTTAAAAAAAGAAGAAAATGTGGCATCGTCGTTCCGATTTGCCGTCGCGATCCGCCTATGCTGCGGCTTTGCCTAAAACAACGTCACAGTGTTTGCAAAAAGGTTGCGACAGCAACTGCAACCATGTTGACAGTAACTGCGGCGATATTTCCGAGAACCCGCTATCACCCTCACCGAGCGGGAACTGTTAGCACTGCCAGGTCTCCGTCTCTCCCGAGAAAGTGCGGAGGGGCCGCGCCCTCTGATAGCTGCGCTATCATCTCCCGTCAAAGGTCCAGCTATACCCAGCGTTATTCATTCCGGTGCAACACTTCTAGCGAGACTTCTTGAAGTAGACTCGTTTGAATCAAGAAATATGACCTATAAACTGGCTATAGACTTGTTAATTGTGCTTGATTTTGTTTCGCCAATGCTGCCGACGGTGCTACAGACAAGGCTACGATAGAAAAAACGCTGCAGCGGCGTGGACTTCCGTGACTTGGAACAGACTTGCTTTCGAGTCTCATCTTTCCTCGTCGAAAGACTGTTCGTCTCTTGGTAAGAAGTATTGAGTTTTCTTCTTTGTCTATTGGAAGCAAACTTCAACTTGCGAAATGGTCTTAAGCAATACAAGATCCGAAAACCCGTCTTCGTCTACAAAACATTCGCAGGTAGTTTCTTTCTTAACTATCACTTTGATGTTCGTGAGGTTCATAAACGATGTACCGCATGCTCGTTTTCGGTGTCTGACGCGAATAAATAGAAGCAGCGCGAAAAAACGAACGACAACAAGGAACACACACAACAGGACTAGCGCTGTACTGCCAACTGAAAGTTTATTGAAAAGTTCACCACTTATAGCTATGCCACCAAAAACGCCTTGTCACAAAAAACGCCACAAATAATCAATGATTGTGGGCATGCGTGTTGCTATACTAGCAGGTGTTTAACTACTATGAGAAATGTTTTCTCGAATAAACTAAGCGACGCCGCGCTGACGCACTTATCTACAGCTTTATTGATAAAGTAACCTTCCACGATTTCTCTTTCTTTTTTGGATTTTCCAAACGTCAAAAAACTGGTGTCCCCGAACATGGGTGTGCATGCGCATTTTTTACAGTGGGAGAGCGCTGAGAAAAACTGACATTGGCGGCGTTGACCCGATGAATGCAAAGAATAGAAATCACAGAGCCCAGCAGGAATCGAACCCAAGAATTCTGCGCGGCAATCAAATATTCTACCACAGAGCCATGTCAGGTCTCAAAACTGCGTTGGAAAAAAACCTTATGCAGGCGTTAATGTTGGTGAAATGTCAATTGTAATTGCAGTGCTAGCTATCTGACTTTAAAAACATTACATATGTACTCCTACGATGAAGGATGTCATGTCGGGTTAACGTCAATTGTATACTTAAGCGCCATCCACTATAGTTGGTTTACGTAGCACTATCCAGGGCTACCATCCTCGCAAGCGCAAGCGCTAATTATCAGCTTACCGCTTCTGGTGTTGTAATACCCATGTTTCTGTTGACACCGTTACGCAACTGTGAACAAAATGGTTATATGAAACATATGCGACTGTTCAACATCAACAGTTCAACAGGAAGCTGTGGACAACCGAAAAGGGCGAAGACGACGAGGTGGCAATATGTCTGTGCGTTCAAAATTTGTACATATCTTTAGCGTCATTTCGTAACGTATCGCTCAATAAAAAAATTACAACCCAGTCACCTCAGCACCGCATGCTTCGCATAACATCGATTCCCGTGATACTGGGATCTGCCTAAGTTTTTTTTGTTCTTTTTTTCTCAAACTTAGCCTCAGTTGCTACGCATTGCAAGGAAAGTAACACGAAAGGTCAAGGGAAAAAAAACAAAAAAAAAGCCTTGAACGAGGCTTGACCTTCGCCTTCAAGTAGAACGCGATAGCGTAATCGGGCCCCGTGCGCACCGCCGTCTCAGTTGCTAGCCTGCTTTCGGTTATCGGCGGATTAAAAAAAAGCTTGAACTCGACACCTCCAAACGCAAACCAGGTAAAAGAAGACAGCTTCTGAACATTCCTATTCCCATGCCAATTCGTTTCTTTGTCTACGTAGCCCTAAGCACAGCATTCCTGATCTCCACAAATGTTATCGTGGATGATCATTTGCAGTCCCTCCCTGTCGAAGGTGTTGCTTCAGTTTATTCTCTTGTGAAACATGTCTTCGCTTTTCTGTTGGCGCGGCAGCATGAATTATTACGCATAAAGTTTATCGATCCCGCTTGGGCAAACCTCTGTAGAGAGAGAGAGAGAAATAGATAAAGGGAAAGACAGGGAGGTTAACCTGGTAGAAGAACCGGTTTGCTACCCTGTACAGGGGCGGGGGAAAGGGGGGGTCGGAAAGAGGATAGAGAGAGAGAAGAAATTAAAAAAAAAAAAAAGGATGCCCACATATGCACACACATGTGGGAGGTTCTGATTAGAGTCGTTTGGAGAGACCGGTTGAACGCAGAAATCGCAGAAGCGCCTTCACAGCCTTCTTAGAGTTCAGTTACACTTTTATATCTAATACGCGCATGTTGTGCAGACATACCTGATCATTTGCTTTTGGATATCGACTTATTTCTCGACTTGTCTTGGGCATTCTTTAGAGAATCCTCAGGAAATATCCGGCGTCGGCACCGCCATCGACGGAAATGCTCATGTCACTGTGGTGTTCGTGCCATGCCACGCTCCATGCCACTTCCATGCCACGCTCATGGCGCGCTCACGGCCGTTTCGCTAGCTTGATGTACACCAAAATTGGTATTGCGGGACGTTACTGTATAACGAACATAAGTGGCAGGTGGTAACATGAAAATCTTGGCATGCATGTCATCTACAATGCCATTTACAGGCCACGCTCATGGTGCGCTTGCGTCCAGTTCGCTACGTTGATATCCACCAGAATTGATATTGCACTACGTGACTGTAGGACGAATATAAATGACAGGTCCTAACATGTAAACCATGGACATGCATATTATGTACAGCATGATTTGATCCTTCCTGGCTGCTTCGCATTACATCGATTCCCACAATGCGTGGGATCTGCCGGTTTTTGATCGACAATGTTCACATGCATGAACGCAGCCGCTTGTGCAAGATGGCTGGGCGTTCAGCAAGGGGTTAAACTTTGGCCGGGTGGCTGAATCGAGGGACAGACAGACAGACAGACAGACAGACAGACAGACAGACAGACAGACAGACAGACAGACAGACAGACAGACAGACCAAAGCTTCTGCGTTGAACTATCCCAAGAAAGACTATCGTCTTTAAAAATCCCAAAGCCCACTTCGCCGGGTTTAGATGGGGTTCCCGCCAGTCTCATTAACGAACTAGGACATAACACTAAGGAAGCACTGTTAAAACCCGTAGAAAAATGCTTCCAGGACAGGCAAATACCGGAGAGTTGGGGAAAAGCAGAATGAACCTAATCTATAAAAGCAAAGGAGAAAAGGATAACAATCACTCGTATAGACCGCTAACCATTACATCGGTACCACATCGGTTGGTGATGCAGGCAGTAAAAATAAAAAATAGAAACGGGGGGCAGAACATAACGATACTTTGGGAGAACTTCAGAGTGGATTTTGAGTCGACAGGTTGGTTAGACGATAACCGGTTTGTTCTAACTCAGGGTGTAGAAATATCTAAACTAGAAAACACGCCCTTGTACATGGCTGTTCTAGATATCACAGAGGCGTACGACAACGTTAATGAGGAAATTTTGTGGGATATATTGAAAGGAGTGGGCAGAGGCGAAGACTGTATACAGCTTTTGAGGGAGATATACCAAGATAATGCAGTTTGCATAGAATGGGATGCAATAGGTAGCAAAGAGGGCGCTCATATTAGCAAGGGGCTAAGACAAGGGTGTCCTTTGTCCCCACTGTTTTTCATGCTGTACATAGTGAGGATGGCAAAAGCGCTAGAAGGTAGCAACATTGGTTTTTATCTGTCACACAAACAAGGCGGCGTGATGATTGAGCAGAAGCTTCCAGGTTTACCTTATGCGGACGATATTGTTTTACTTGTGGACAGTCGAGATGATACACCGCGGCTGGTGGATATATGGGGAAGGGAAGGTGAAGCTCTTGGACTAGGATTTAGTGTAACAAAATGTGGATTGATGGTATTCAATGGTCCCACTTATGAGGCGGTGTCAATACAGGGCCAAGAATTCCCGAGGGTAAGCGAATTCAAGTACCTCAGAGTAGGGATAAATGAGGGTGATAGATAGTAAAAAGCCTCGGCAGCAAAGGGAAAGAGGAATGCTGCAATAATGAAGCACAGAGCGTTGTGGGGATAAATAGGTACGAGATGCTTCGAGGTTAGTGGAAAGGTGTAATGGTTCCGGGACTTACTTTTGGGAACGCAGTACTGTGCATGAAATCAGAGGTGCAATCAGGACTGGATGTAAATCAAAAGACTGTGGGACGCCTTGCGTTGGGCGCACACGGGAAGACGACGAATGAGGCTGTAAAGGGCGATATGGGGTGGACAAGTTTTAAGGCGAGGGATGCTCAGAGTAGAATAAGGTTCGAAAAGAGGCTAAGGAATATGAAAGAATAGTTGGGCAGAAAAGGTGTTCCGTTATTTGTATTGGAAGAGCGTTGACACACAGTGGAGATAAAGAACTAGTAGGCTCACTAGTAAATATACGGCTGGAAGTGTAAGTGACATGGCAACAAAGAGCGTGAAACGAAAAGTCAGAGAGACGGAGAGGATTTACTGGATGGCAGAAGTGGAGAAAAAAACCGGCTCTGAGCAACTACGAAAAGGGCAAAACTGAAATAAGGAGGGAGACATTTGATGATAATTCAAGGGGAAGCACATTACTCTTTGAAGCGAGATCGGGTTGCCTTAGAACGCGTTGTTATAAAACGAGAATTAGTAAAGAAGAACAATGCGTACGCTGTGGGCAAGATAAGGAAACGACGGAGCATGTTCTGATTGAATGCGGAGAAATACACCCAGATGCACGCTTAGGCACGAGTCTACATGAAGCTTTGGCTTTTGTGGGACGACAATGGAAAGCTGAACACACGCGCGATAGCAGTAAGTAAGAGACCGTAAATAGTGGGGAAAATGAAAGACATTCAGCAGTAAAGGGCAGAGAACTGGGGCTATGAATTTGCGTTTTTTTTTCTACAGTAAGATAGATTTGATCCAAATAGACAATTAAGAAATTAGGCAAACTTTAAAAAAAGATAAAAACGAAAACTTTTTTCTTCTTCCTTTATCGAACTTGGTGTCACACCTGCCGCCACCCCGTTATAAAGGGGACGCTCATAGCATCCAACAATCCATCCATCTTCGACCTAGTTCTCATTGGTCTCGTGGAACGACTAGCGGGTGTGGTCCAGCTATCAATGTATGCTGACATCTGTGTTTGGGCATCTGGCTTTCGCGACGCTGACACTGCGCAATTTTCAAATCGGGGCCTCAAGAGCGGTAAAGATTGAGACGGCGGGGGGCGTTTCAGTACGAGTTAAGCGTGGTAAAAGCGTGTCCCCTCGGGGAAGACAATGGCATTTCTGGCGTAACCTGTCAAAACCACCTTGACAGCATCATGTCCCCAGAGTGAGATGGGCGTGGAACAATAACCCTTGTCTGGTGCCAGTCTTAGTTTTGTGTGCGCCCCACGGACGCTCTCTGACGACGACACTACTTGCCTTTCTTGGAGAACGTCAGATGGTGCCTTCATCTACGTCAGACTAGTGACGAGGCCGCGAGGTGCTGTCAACTCAGGTTGAACCCTCACGCTTACTTTACAATTAAATTAGAATCCCTTAGAGGCAACGTTCCCCTATAATAATCTGCCTGAAGCATCCAGCATACAGGACAATCTAACAACACAAACATCTCGAGATTTCAATTTTGGTTGCAGTGGGGCCCTTTAAGCAGATGCCGCATCCAACAGGAAACTTCCCGTCAGTGTCGGCGTCGGCCGTCAATACGAGTGATACAAGTAGATAATCGTCACGAGATGACGTCACCATATGGCATCATCATGACGTCGCAAATCGCCAAATATTCGTGACGTCGTTAGGACATCATCATGTGTCATCTCACTTGGTCAAATGTGCGCCGATCCCGGAGGCCCGGTGGAACCACGTCAGTTACAAAAGGCTTGCAATGTCTCCGAGCCCTGGAGACAATGCAATACCAGGTTAGATGCACAAAGGTGCTAAGAAGGGTAAAACGATAGCGGGTCACATTCGTTTTCACCGCTCGCAGAACACCAAAATGCCCTTCGCGGAACCCCTGGTTTCCGCGGAACACAGTTTGAGAACCCATGATCTATAGTATCAATTATTTTCAGGCCACTGGATGTTGTTGAAACATCTTTGTAAGCGTTGTTAAATGCGAAGCATTTCTTTGCGCACTGTAAGCACTTTTGCGTATCTATCTATCTATCTATCTATCTATCTATCTATCTATCTATCTATCTATCTATCTATCTATCTATCTATCTATCTATCTATCTATCTATCTATCTATCTATCTATCTATCTATCTATCTAGACGTCAACGTCTGGGTGCTCTCGTGATCACCTCCTTAATTTGGGGTATACCAAAATTCTTGTGGGAAGGGTAAGAGGTATTGACGAATATGTCTGGCTGGTCATGACATGAATAACGTGAAAACCCTGTCCCGTACGTCGCCAAACCCTTTCCTGCAGACACATGTGGCACATACCCGTATACCACGGGTCGGGGTATGCGGGTAGGCGCCACAGGTGTTTGACAATTTATATCTACCCAGGAACGGCGAGGTCAGACATTAGTAATTTCAACGCGAGAACGTTAAGAAAAACTGACGTCGGCAGCGTTGACCCGATGAATGCAAATAATAAATATCTGTGGGTCCCAGCAGGAATCGAACCCTAGCAATCTGCGTGGCAATCAAGTATTCTACCACAGATCTACGCTAGGTCTCGGAACTGCTTTGGAAAAAGACCCTACCCTATGCATGCGTAATGTTGGTGAAACGTGAATTGTGGTTGCAGTGCTGGCTATCTAATTTTATAAACATTAGCTATGCACTCCTATGAGGCAGGCGTCATGTCGAGTTAACGTCAATTGTATACTTAAGCGCCATCCGCTGTAGTTGGTCCACGAAGCAATATCCAGGGCTACCATCCTCGCAAGCACAAGTGCTGCGTATCAAGCTTACCGCTTCTGGTGTTAGTAATACCCATGTTTCTGTTGGGATCATTACGCCCCTGTAAAGAACTGGTTATATGAAAGATATGCGACTGTTCAACAAATGACTCTACGTACAACATCACTACGTACAACGTCACTTCGTAACGTTTCGCTCAATAACAAAATTACAACCCAGTCACCTTGCCTCTGCATGCTCCGCATAACATCGATTCCCATGGTACTTGGGATCTGCGAAATTTTTTGTTGAAGCACTCTAAAGACGACTTTCATTGTTTCGCAATATTTTTCCAGGCATACCATACAGTTTATTGAACATGGGAAAGGAGGTGCAGATTGTGTCCATCGGAGAAGACCATACAGTCCAGCTGAATACAGAGGAGCTAGAAAGAATCCTACTGGCTCCCAACGTGAAGGACAAGCCTGTTGCCGTGGTGTCCATAATTGGCGCTTTCCGCATGGGCAAGTCTTTCCTGATGAACTTCCTGCTCTGGTACCTTTCCAGCCCTGACAAATCGAAGTGGATGGGTGACGAGAACACCCCCGTCCAAGGGTTCAGCTGGAGCACCAAGCTCGATCGCAACACCAAAGGCATACTTGTGTGGGACGAAGTGTTTCTGGTAAGATGACTGCTTTCTTTGCTTTTATAGCAAAACAGCTATTGTCGCAGTTTTCACTGTTAGATAGAAAATTATCGTCATCATGAACCGGCACGTGCTTAATCACCGCCGAAACATTCTGTACAGACGGTCAACAGAAGCATAAACGGAGTGGGATTTGCACATTTTCCTAGTATACATAGGCGTCATAGGAATTTTACAGCAGAGCTGTTATGGTCGAGGCTCGTCGTGTATTGAAGACAGGAAATTATTATAATGACGAACCGGCTCACGCTCAGTCACCACCCGGGAATTCTGTACAGATAGTTAGTAGGAGAAGCTGAAACGTGCAAGCTGCGCAAACATTTTTACAGTGTGTGGATTAGACGTACTAACACAAAATACATGTTTGTAGGTGCATACGTCTACGGGCGACGAGTTGGCCGTGTTGGTGATGGACACACAGGGGGCGTTCGACAGCGAGTCTTCAGCAGATGAGGCGGCAAACCTTTTCGCCCTAAGCATTCTCACAAGCTCACTGCAAATTTACAATGTTTTTCACAATCTGCAAGAAGGACCACCTCCAGCACTTGCAGCTCGTGGCGGAGTATGGCAAGCTCGCTCAAGAGGTATTGAATGATGCTTATACAAAGTTTACGATGCATGACTTAAGCTACAAACCTGCTTCTGAATGATGTCGTGAGTTGATATCATTGTGTGCATGCATAAATTATGGACTGATAGGTCGGCAAAACTTCTGGAGCTCACTCAGACTCACTCGTGAAAACTTTTGCGCTTAGGGCTCACTCGGACTCAAACTCACCAAAATTTTTCGGCCTTGGACTCACTCGAACTCACAAAAGTTTTATTCAACCGGATCCACTCAGACTCAGACTCACAGCTCGATCTGAGTCTGAGTGAGTTCGAGTGAATCGAATCATGAGTCCGTTAGCCTAGAATTATCGTTTTCGACCATGGTGTCAATGCTCTACAACAAAAATATCTCTTGTAATCGGCGTTCTTCTTGGCGCCTTTTGATTTAGTATCTTCGAATGCGAGTTATGAGTCTTCTCAAACCAGTAAGGTCATTTTTCTTGAAAGAGATGACAACATAAGAGATTTATCAAGAACTTCCTTGGAAGAGTTGAGGAGGGGGGAGGGGGTCAAGGCACTCCAAGACGTAATTCGCGCCCCTTATCAATAAAAATTGAAATGGTGTATGAAAGACACTGCTTTGGAATACGTGTGAGTAGACGTGAGCATAAACGTGAATCCATGGTAAGGCTGATAGTAATGCTGAACATGAGTAGATATGACCATAAGTCGGAAAAAAAATGTGGAACTCAGTCAGACTCACTCAAAAAAGATATTTTGCGCTTTGGACTCACTCGGACTCAGACTCACCAAAATATTTCTGAGCCGAACTCACTCGGACTCACACTCACGAAAATTTTCTTCAACCGGACTCACTCAGACTCAAAGCTCACCAAAATATTACTCCCCCGGACTCACTCAGACTCAGGCTCACGGCCCGATCTGAGTCTGAGTGAGCCCGAGTGAGTCGACTCATGAGTGAGTTCGCCGACCTATGATTATGGATACATTTCGCAAAGATCTTAGGCCCCACGAGGACGTCAGAGAGTGAATAATATTTTTTGAAAATGGAGAAAGCGAAAATTCGGCAGATGCTACGCTTTGTGGGAATCGCTATTTGCATTCCAGAGTGGAAATTTCCAAGGTGCAGGTGGAACGAAAGAACTTGTCGGAAAGAGGACAAATGCCCACAAACACGCGTGTTTGACAAATGGCAAAAAAAAAAGATAGCGCGTCAATCACGCTGACGTCGCCGCACATTTTGAAATGTTGACTAAGTTGGGGCGCTGACGCGTTCGTACGCGTTGTTCCTGTGAAAACCGCCGCAAGTGCGTTTGTGACGCCATGCGCGTTCTTGTAAGCCGGTTTTAATACTTTACTTTATTAACATTTTCAAACAGGAACAATGTAGTATAGAATTGGCCTGCCAAAGCCACATTGGGCTTGAGGGGCAGAGCCGACAGACAGCGGACAACAGGAATTGGTTAGCTTAAGACCATACAAATACACTCATTTTTTTTCCTTTTTTTTTCTCGCGCACACCTGCAAACGCTACTGTCGCGCGGTTCGCACCGTCTTCCTGACATGACCGCCGTAATGCGAGCTCGGAGCGAACTTGTGTTCACGAGAAGCTCGGGACATTCCTGCAGAGCCCCCCCAGGTAACAAAAGTCTACACAGACTGTAGGCAAGCAGACGGCGAACGCTCGTATAGACAGGAAGCACGTCGTCAATGAAAATTATGCTCAATGAACAAGTGAAAATCATTGGTTGATGAATTTACGTTTTGAGTTCTCTTGTCCGGGTGGCCCGGACAAGAGAACTCAAAACGTCAACTGATGTCAACTGATGTCAACTCAAAATGTCAACTGATGGATCTGGCTTCGTCAGTGACCATACCTTCACTTGTAACACGAACTAGCGATTCGCGCACTTTTTTCCCTCAGTAACATGAAGCGCATAATTGGTGTGTAGTAGGTAGCCAGAACCTTTAATCACTTCTGTCTCCTTCCTATTGCAGGACACGAAAGGAAGTATGTTTCAGAAGCTTGCGTTTCTGATTAGAGACTGGCAGTTTCCCGGATGATAAAGCCTATGGTGCCACGGGTGGTCGCAACCTCCTAGAAAAATTCATGTCAACGAGTACAGAACACGAAGATAAAAGAGACATTCGACAATGTCTCTGTTCTTCCTTTTCATCAATCGAATGCTTCCTCATGCCTTACCCGGGAAAGGTAAGCGTACCAAATTACGGGTACCTTAGATGAGATGGAAATACATTACCATTCTATCTATCTATCTATCTATCTATCTATCTATCTATCTATCTATCTATCTATCTATCTATCTATCTATCTATCTATCTATCTATCTATCTATCTATCTATCTATCTATCTATCTATCTATCTATCTATCTATCTATCTAGCCGGCTACGACTTTGTGCTCTCCTGGCTGCATCGTTAATGGGATTTATTGCAAAAATGGTGCGACATAACACGACTGTATGACGAACATGAATTACTGGTCATGTCATGAAAATTATGAATAACTTGTCATGAACGGTATAGTTTACACACCATAAACGTTGGTTCTCCTGTGGGGCTGTTTCCTTAACTTGATATATCCAAAAAATTGGTATGATGAGACATTTCTGCATGACGAACATAAATGACAGGTGGTAATATGAAAATCATGACGTGCTTGTCAAGTACAACATGATTTATATGCCACACTCACGGTGCGTTGACAGCCGTTTCGCTAGCTTGATATATACCAAATTTGGTATTGCGTGACGTGAGTGCATGACGAACATAAATCATCATCATCATCATCATCATCATCAGCCTGACTACGCCCAGCGCTGGGCAAAGGCCTTCTCCCATGTTCCATCCATATGAATACGAACATAAATTACAAGTGGTAATATGGAAATCATGATATGTCATGCACAACATGCCTTGCATGCCACGCTCATGGCACGATAGCGGCCGTTTCGCTACCTTGATAAACACCATATTTGGTATTGCGTAACGCGACTGTATGACGAACATAAATGACAAGTACTAATATGGAAATCACGATATGTCATGTCAACTTGACTTGCATGCCACGCTTATGGCACTCTCGCGGCCGTTTCGCTCGCTTGATGTACACCGAATTTCGTATTGCATGACATCACTGTATGACGAATCAAAATGACAAGTGGCAATATGGAAATCAGGACAACTTTGTATCAAGCAAGAACTCTTACCATAGCTACGTAAACAATATGAAAGCCCAATGAATGTATTATAATTTGCTTATTTAAGTGTATTTGCAACGTATCTTTGAGTTTGAATCGCCTTGCTTATTCGAAATATTATTATTTATTAATCAATAGAAAAGGTATTACTCACACTACCGGCTTCTATTCTATTTGGCTACAAAGTTTGGCGATAATATTAAAGTGACATGGCTGCATTGGCTACTTTTGGCTTGAGTTTCGGCTCTTTTTCGAGTCCACCCGACGGCAACCCATGATTGCCAGGGACACGGCCGAGGAAAGCGAAGGCGGTGAAGAAAAGGTCCGGAGAGTCCCGGGATGGTAAAGCGGCGGCCTGTGGAGGAATATGAGACAAGGAATAAGGGCAGGAAACAGAAGAATAAGAAACACAGGGACACGAGGAATAACACCAGAGGAATCGCAGTCTGGCACCGAGATGGTCCGCGCTCGTGATCTCGAGAGGGGACAAGGCTGCCCTTGAAGCTGTAGTGGATTGTCTCAAGCAACACACATGGCAGCACGCTACCCGCATCGATCCGCTGGAGCATGAGTTGGGGAGCTTGACGGCCATGATGGTCTCAAGCACACGCGCGATGTTTACAAATCCAAGGCAACCACCATGATTGACGAGAAGGACCGCCACATTTCTAACCTGGAAGAGAAGGTTTGTACTCTGTAGAAGCTGCTTGCAGGATTCCCAGCAGCGCGTCAAGGATGAGCAGCAGGAGTGTACCAAGTCCGAAGGGCAGTTGCTGGAGAGAGACAATGAACTGGCAAACATGCGGTGCAGCCACGAAGAGGAGCTCCAGCGGCAGCGTGCACCCCAGGACTCTCAGCTGGACGAGCTACGAATGCAGGCAGCTGACCTCCGTGGGCAGCTACCCAGGCCCAGCGGGACCGCGACCGAGAGGCCAGTCAAGCGCAGTCAAAAATTCTGGAACTGAACACGAAGGAGGCTGAGTGCAAGAAGAAATGGGAGCGGATCTAGGAGCTCAAGGCCGGCCAGAAGACTCTGTCGGCAAAGGCCTCCAAACTTGAGAAGCAGCGCAGTCTTGTGTCGCACTTTGAGACAACCCTCAAGCACAGCCTCAAGAAGAGCCAGGCTGAACAAAAGACCATGAAAGAAGAGCTTGCAAAGCTGGAAGCACGTGCTGGCCTCGGCTGAGATAGAGAACAAGCGGCTGATAGAGGAGCTGGAGGCAAGGCATCAGCAACCACATAAACAACAATCAAGGCTGAAAGAAGAACTAACGCACCTGCAGGAATCCCCTGGAGAGGGCGACAGAAAAAGTGGAGAAGTTGGAGAAAGAAGCTGCGGGGCCAACGCGAGCAACTGCACCAGCGTGCCTGACCTGGAGCGCAAGGTGACTGTCCTCGCGGACCAGAACTAAGTCGAGATGCGGCCTCAGAGACAATATGGTACCAACATCAGCGAGGGCGGAGAAGTGAGCGCCGGCGGCGTATGAAGTCAGAGCTTCGGCGGGGACGTCACGCTTCCATGGCGGCCGATGTCACTAGCGTTCAACAACTACTACATGGTGGAGTGGCCGCCACCCATACGTGAATCGTCCGGACGGCTACAAAGGCAAAAGATCACACACCAAGACGTCCACTACGACAACAGTGACATGCTGCAGCGGCAGCGATGTTGAAATAGGAGGCCTATTTCGACTACTCCGAGCCGGCTTGCTCGGTGGGACCACTGCTGCACCCGGAGTATCGGCGTCCTATCATGCTCCCGCCGACGACCGTGGTCATCAACCTCAACGAGTCCGGTGCGCCTCCATCTTAGGGCGGCGGCGGAGGTGGTCCCCCCTGCGCGAGTCAGTGCTTACGACATCCGGCGGCCCATGAGGTCCCTCGAGAAGGGGTGGATTGACTGCGCCGGCATGTGGTTGCGTGTGCCACGCGTGGTCTGCCGTGGCCAGGACTAGTTCCTACCGCAGCACCTCCTTCTCCCCACATTCAAAGGAGGGGAGGGGCAGTATGGGAGGGGGGCCTGCGAGCACGCCAATCGTAGGTAGAAGATAAGGACGATGACCACGGGCGCGCTCGCGGCACGTGGCTAGCGGCCGCTGTCAGCGGGCAGTCGCGGCCGAGGCTCGACAGAGTAAAAGCGTGTCCGTTGTTGGCTGGGTCTCATTCCTGAGGGGTTCCGGTCCAGCCGCAGCCCAAAACGCCACAAATTCGTTCCGGGGATCGAACCTGGGGCCAACGTCATTGCGGGGCATTAGCTTCCCCTTTCAAAAAACTTAATTAGAGCCCTGAAACCCCTGAAATCGCTTCCCTTTCATATACCGTTTGCACAGCGCTTTCCATGCGACTTTTACGCCATCTTTCGTAATCCATAATCCCTTTCATAACCCTTGGGCCACCTTTCCGGTATTCCGAACTCAGTTGCAATAACGCGATGTTGAGTAGAAATACAAGCAGAGGCACAGTGAGTTTTTTATGAGCGTGTTACCTGCAATATCAAGTGGCTACCCTTATTTTAAATGCGAAGCATTTCTAAGCAAACTTCGGCGACTTTGAGCGTATCTATCTATCTATCTATCTATCTATCTATCTATCTATCTATCTATCTATCTATCTATCTATCTATCTATCTATCTATCTATCTATCTATCTATCTATCTATCTATCTATCTATCTATCTATCTAGCCGCCTACGACTTTGTGCTCTCCTGGCCGTATCGTTAATGGGATTTGCACCATATTTGGTATGGCATAACATGACTGTATGAAGAACATAAATGGCTGGTCATGTGGCAGAACTCTATGACGAACATAAATGACAAGTGGTAATATGGAAATCATGACATGTGATGAGCGACATGACTTGCATTCCACGCTCATGGCGCGCTCGCGGCCGTTTCGTTAGCTTGATATACACCAAATTAGGTATTGAGTGACATGACTCTATGACGAACATAAATATGGAAATCATGACTTGTCATGTGCGACATGACTTGCAGGCCACGCTCATGGCGTGCTAGCGGCCGTTTCGTTAGCTTGATATACACCAAATTTGGTATATCGCGACGTGACTGTATGACGAACATAAATGACAAGCCGTAATATGGAAATCATGACATGTCATGAGCGACATGACTTGCATTCCACGCTCATGGCGCGCTCGCGGCCGTTTCGTTAGCTTGATATACACCAAATTAGGTATTGAGAGACATGACTCTATGACGAACATAAATATGGAAATCATGACTTGTGATGTGCGACATGACTTGCAGGCCACGCTCATGGCGTGCTCGCGGCCGTTTCGTTAGCTTAATATACACCAAATTTGGTATATCGCGACGTGACTGTATGACGAACATAAATGACAAGCCTTAATATGGAAATCATGACATGTCATGAGCGACATGACTTGCATTCCACGCTCATGGCGTGCTCGCGACCGTTTCGTTAGCTTGATATACACCAAATTTGGTATTGAGTGACATGACTCTATGACGAACATAAATGACAAGTGGTAATACGGAAATCATGACTTCATGAGCGACATGACTTGCATTCCACGCTCATGGTGCGCTCGCGGCCGTTTCGTTAGCTTGATATACACCAAATTTGGTATTGAGTGACATGACTGTATGACGAACATAAATGACAAGTGGTAATATGGAAATCATGACTTGTCATGTGTGACATGACTTGCATGCCACGCTCATGGCGTGCTCGCGGCCGTTTCGTTAGCTTGATATACACCAAATTTGGTATATCGCGACGTGACTGTATGACGAACATAAATGACAAGCCGTAATATGGAAATCATGACATGTCATGAGCGACATGACTTGCATTCCACGCTCATGGCGTGCTCGCGACCGTTTCGTTAGCTTGATATACACCAAATTTGGTATTGAGTGACATGACTCTATGACGAACATAAATGACAAGTGGTAATATGGAAATCATGACTTCATGAGCGACATGACTTGCATTCCACACTCATGGCGCGCTCGCGGCCGTTTTGTTAGCTTGATATACACCAAATTTTGTATTGAGTGACATGACTGTATGACGAACATAAATGACAAGTGGTAATATGGAAATCATGACTTGTCATGTGTGACATGACTTGCATGCCACGCTCATGGCGTGCTCGCGGCCGTTTCGTTAGCTTGATATACACCAAATTAGGTATATCGCGACGTGACTGTATGACGAACATAAATGACAAGTCGTAATATGGAAATCATGACATGTCATGAGCGACATGACTTGCATTCCACGCTCATGGCGTGCTCGCGACCGTTTCGTTAGCTTGATATACACCAAATTTGGTGTTGAGTGACATGACTCTATGACGAACATAAATGACAAGTGGTAATATGGAAATCATGACTTCATGAGCGACATGACTTGCATTCCACGCTCATGGCGTCCTCGCGGCCGTTTAGTTAGCTTGATATACAGCAAATTTGGTATTGAGTGACATGACTGTATAACGAACATAAGTGGCCGGTGGTAACATGAAAATCTTGGCATGCATGTCATCTACAATGCCATTTACATGCCACGCTCATGGTGCGCTTGCGTCCAGTTCGCTAGCTTGACATACACCAAAATTGGTATATCGCGACGTGACTTATGACGAACACAAATGACAGGTCGTAACATGTAAAACATGACATGCAAATTATGTAAAGCATGATTTGCTCCTTCCTGGCTGCTTCGCATTACATCGATTCCCCCAGTGCGTGGGATATGCCGGCTTTTATCACTCATTTGTTTGGTGCTTTTGCGCAGGAGACTACAAGAGCGTCATTTGACGGCAGATTGTGCAAACTTGACGAAGACTTCAAGCGGGAGTTGAGTGTGCTAGTACCATGGCTTGTTGGAGCAGACAACCTTGATGCGAAGGAGATTGGTGGCAAGAAAGTCACTTGCGGGCAGCTGGTGAACTATTTCACGGTAAATTATATACCACTCATTTCACGTATTTGAGCTTTAATCTTTTTCGCAGGTGTATACCGACGTATTCAAGGAGGAGCAGCCTCGGGTAGCAACAATTCTCCAAGTAAGACTTCATTTAGTTTCTGCAGAAAAACGTGGAAACGCCTTAATTTTCTGTATCCCATGGCCACTCCAGTTGTTAAAGTAATTCTTTTCGATATATGCAATAAAACACAGGATAAAGATGGAATGACTCAAAAAGCAGGAACATATAGCTCTGTTTCTACAAGGAAACAGGTGCCGATATATGTAGACGCTAGGAACACGAGCTGCGCTTGGTACAGCCGCGTCCACGTCTGTGTAGAGCACGCGAAAAGCCGGATTTTGCTGTGCGGGGTGACACCTTGCGGGAGTTGCGGGCTCTGACATGGTCAGCATAATTATCAGTCCGCACATGCTCCTGAGACACCACGTCAGAGCCCGAAACTGCCGTAAGGTGTCACCCCGCAGGGCAAAAACGGGCTGCTCGCACGCTCTACACAGACGTTGACGCGACGGTACATGATCCTTCTTTATCCTACATGAGAACGTTGTTTGGTGACGGCTCTCTTTCAATGCGTAAATATCGTTACGGGGAGATAATAATAATAATGATGATGATAATAATGGTGATAATAATAATAGTAATAATAACGATATAATCGGGTTTTACGTGCCAGAACCACGATATGATGATGAGACACGCCTCAGTAGAGTGCTCCGGAAATGTTTACCATCTGCTGCTTTGCCTGCACTCATATCGCACAACACACGAGCCTTTGTATTTCGCCGCTATCCAAATGCGACCACCGCGGCTGCGATTGCACCCGCGACTTTCGGGCCAGCAGGCGAGCACAGTAAACTCTACCACCGACGCGAACGTTAAGGAGTCATGAAGTGAAGGACGACGAGGAGCCGGAGAAGCCCAGAAGCTGACTGGCGCACTGTTGTCTTTGTCAGCCATTTTTACTTTTGTTACTGTTGCTTTTTGTAAATACATCTTGTATATACGCAAACAACTCCGTAAATTATTGGTGGAGGTGTTGGATGCTATAGCGCGCAATGGAGCTCCACAGTGGGCGTCGCATCGCTTCCCAACCATGACGAACGTTCAGCCTTCTGCATCAGCGTCGCCGTCTGCATCAACATAGTCATCACCACCATTTGTTTTTGTGCCACCTGAGGATCCCTGCACATTATGTGGAACCGATAGCATCAACATTGAAAACTGGTTGGCCGTGTTTGAGCGTGTGAGCATACTCAACAAATGCCATACGACACTTCAGCTGGTTAGTGTGTGGTTCTACTTGAGAGGCGCGCAAAGGCGTGGTATGAAACCAACGACAAACTGGCCAGCGGTGACTAATGCAAAGAAGAGTTACGAGAGGTATTTGACAAAGCTGCCGGCCGCAGGTGGCCGCGAAACAGGAATTGGCCTGCCCCGTCACATCTTCCACATTCCCGCCTCTCCTAGATTTAGGTCGCTCTGGCCCTTCACCGTAAGGCCGACGGTCACATGACGGAATGTGAAAAGGTTGGGCCCGGGCTCGTCGGCACGGGGGGTATTGCCGACGACGCGTTCAATCGCCTCATGTGCAAAGTCTGTTCCACCGTGTAGGCGATCATCAAGGAGTGTCATCAGTTTCAACAAGCAAAAGGCCACCGCAAACTGCAGTTGTTTGCTTGACTACACTAACAGAGCTGCAACATTGGAGTGTGAAGACCAGTAGGCAGAGTACTGTCCTCTACCATCAGAAGGCCTGACATGAATGGTTCGTCGTGAACTGGAAGCGGTGACGCCCGCAAATTTCTATTCACGCAGCTCCGATGCCAACCCTGTTTCAATTCCTCTCGCTCAAGCCGTCGTTCGTCAGGAGCTTGAAAATGGTGGAGTGCACACGCAGTCAGCAGACGCCCTTCTGCTATGCGCTGCTCAAACCGATGGTTCTGTTCACCTTATCGTAACCTGTCTGAATGGAGAAATGCATACGACCGCCCAATATGTTTCACCAGCTGCCACCTCGTTGGACGCATTGCTCGCTACTGCCGTAACCCGTGGTTGCTACTGCGCCAAACAGTGGTCTCCGGCAGCTCTCGCAACGACCACTATGACCCGTTTTGATGTTAATGCCCGCCACTTTTGCCACCTCCTAGATGGAACACCGCTGAAAATTCTGCTAGGAACACGCTCACTTCCGCCACGCGGACACCAATACTGTTAGCTGAAAACACGTTGCCCATTGTCCCTTCGTCACAGCCACGTTGCCTATCAACCCCGTGACTTCCGGCCACTCCTTTTCGAAAAACTAAGTCAGCCTCCGGATGCGGTGCTGCATTGACTACTGCTGCAGCTAATCCTCTCTCCCTTTACACCAGATGAAATGCACTTAACGTTAAAGTAGACGGCGCACCTTTCCAAGAACTTGTCGACACTGGAGCAAAAGTATTGGTAATGAGTGCTAGCCGACGTAGAATTGTAAAGAAAGTCCTTTCAGCAACAATTACATAAGTGCTGCGTGTGGCCGGCGGCGGCACGCCGCTGCTCCTTGGTTAGTGTACTCTTCGCTGTTTTTGACCGCTACCCCC
This sequence comes from Rhipicephalus appendiculatus, assembly GCA_030522465.1. NCBI lineage: Eukaryota > Metazoa > Arthropoda > Arachnida > Ixodida > Ixodidae > Rhipicephalus > Rhipicephalus appendiculatus. The sequence goes on along the minus strand of JALIZH010018336.1, from coordinate 457,468 downwards.
GTTACGTTATCCTTGGATTGGACTTTTTGTCAAATTAATCTGCTCTGCTGGACGCTACTACAGGCGCCCTGCAGCTAGAACTGCCGCAGCTCGTCAGTGCTCCCATACCCCGCCGCGCCTGTGCTTTCTTGAAAATGTGCGTCTGTCACCTCAGGCAGCCACCTACATCATTTTCACCTCACATCCGCAGATCCCCGACGGCGAATATGTCCTTTCCCCTCATTGCCGTTCTTTTGAATCGGAAGAATGTCGTTCCACACATTTTTGTGTATATCAACGAAGGCCATACGTGTCTTCCACTTCTAAAATTTCAGCTTGCGCCATCAGTGCTTCCGCGTTGCATGTTCTTGGTCATGATATCTACTGCAGACTAATTTGAAATTGCAAATCTTACCGCCTGGACTGATACATGTTCTAGTCGGCGGTGCCCCAATCATGTCTCGCACACTGAGCGCATAGTTATCGAAACGGAAGTGGACAAAATGCTCAGCAAAGGCGTCATCGAACTATAAGACAGTCCTTGGGCCTCCCCTGCGGTCACTGTGAAGAAAAAAGATGGTAGCTGGCGCTTTCGTGTTGACTATCGCCCAGAAATAAGATCACGTGAAAACACGTATACTCGCGACCACCCATCGATGACGCATTGGACTGCCTACACGTAGCTGCACACTTCTTGTCTATTAATTTTCAGTTCCGCGACTGGAAAATTTCTGTCGATATAATGGCCCGGGAAAAGACTGACTTCATAGCAGCTGATGATTTCTATCACTTCAAGGCAAGGGCCTTTGGCCTATGGGAAGGTGCTACGACATTTAAACGCATGATAAACTCTCCTTTGCGAGGTTAAAAGTGGTCCACCTCGCTTTGTTACCTCGACGATGGGACATTATCTTCTTCTTCCTTCATCTCGCCGCCATTCTTGCAATCTTCAGAAGAATCTGGCTTCAACTGAATTCCACGAAGTGCCACTTTCGACGCCATCAGATTGCGATGCTGGGCCATCTTGTCAACGCTGACGGTGTCCAACCAGCATACTTGGAAAAATCAGCTCGAACACGATGGAGACACGAGACGAAAAGGATACGGTACGAACGCAGTCCTTCTTGTCTGGTGTCTCCGTCCTGTTCGCGCTGATTTTTCTTAGTATGCATCGTTTCCAACTCGCTTACCTCTCTACCTTATTGCAACTTGTGTCCAACCAGATCCCCAAAAAGGACAGCACCATTCGCAGCTTTCCTCTGCCTCTTTCTACTTCTGACTCTACGCTCTTACTTTCTTCGCTTGTTATTAACTTCGCCGGCGTGAAAAACTTTGCCACTAACTGATCTGCTGAAGAAGGACGCCACATTTTCATGCTGCCCTGGGCAGGCCCGAGCGTTCACCGCTCTAATCGGCTTCATGATTACTCCGTCCATGCTTGTCCATTTTGATCCATCTACTCCAAAAGAAGCCCGCACTGACGCAAGTGGCTACGGTGTCGCCGTAGTCCTTGATCAATGGCAGCACCGTAGTGAGTGCGTGATAGCGTACTCTAGCCGCCTGATCTCACCTCACGGGAGGAATTACTTTATCACCAAAAGCGTGCTTGTATTTAGTTTGGGTTGCCGTCAAGTTCCGGCTATATTTATTTGGCCGCACGTTGCCAGACATTACAAACCACCACAGCCTATGCTGGCTCACTTATATGAAGGACCCAACCGGACGTCTCGATGAATGGGCTTTGCGGCTCCAGGAATTCTTGTTTACCGTCATCTACAATTCTGGTACAGTTGAAATCAAGAAGAAATGGACATGGGCCGGACACGTAGCGCGTAGGCAGGATAACCACTGGTCAGTAGGGGTAACTGAGTGGATTCCAAGAGAAGGCAAACGCGCGAGGGGGGAGAGAGAAAGTTAGGTGGACCGATGCGATTAAGAAGTTTGACGGTACAACTTGGAAGCAGCATGCACAGGACCGGGTCGGCTGGCGGAACATGGGAGAGGCCTTTGTCCTACACTGGGCATAGTCAGGCTGATGATCATGATGATGACAAGTCTGCACGCTTGCACAAGGACGCAGACTGTATTTCTCGTCATCCAGTGGATCCTTTTGATTCCGTTCCGCGTGAGCCTGACAAATGTGTAATGGCCTTTATTGGCGTGAGTGATATTCACACCGAAGAACTGCGGAATAAAGCATTGCGAACTATCATCAACGCTTTCCAATCTGGCAACACCGATACTACATTCCCTATGTTCGTGCCGCATGACATCATCCTCTATCACCGCAATGCCAACATTAAAAGCTCCAAGCTTGTGTTTGTCCCTCCTCATCATATACGGCCCGCCATACTTGAGCAACTTCAGGATGCACCCACGGCGGGTTAATCACAGCTCTGTGCACATACAACCGCGTGCGACGCTGGCTCTTCTGGCCTTGCCTATATCGTTCTATGCGTCGTAATGTTGCTACTTGCGGCCTATACCTACCCCGGATAATACTTCCTCTGCCGCTTACTCGATACTTTCACCGAATTGAAGTTTCCTCTGAACCACTACATCGCATAGACTTTGACCTGCATGGCCCTTTTCCAACTACGACACTGGGAAGTAAGTGGATCACCGTTGCTATAGATTATGCGACACGTACTGCCATAATGAAGGCCATGACAAGTAGTTGTGTCACTGAAATCGTCGATTTTTTTATTCATGACGTCATGGTCTTCCACGATGCACCTAGACAGTTGCTTACGGACCACGACCGTTCTTTGTTATTGTAATGGCAATCATATGGAAACAGTCGGCCATCGCCGTCATGTCCCGTAGATGTACTACATGGATTGATATAAACATAAAAGGCACAAATAAGAACTAAACAAAAGAAAAAAATTGAAGCACACTGTAAATTCCAAAGTGTGTTAGGCGAACGCATGTGTCCATTGAGACGGAGTCGGTCGGAATGGAGCGCGATGCGCGCGTCTCCGCGATGCTGGGCACAGCGACGCTACGCAAGCAAAGCGCGAGCGCTGTAGAGTCCGACGCGAGGCGCGACCGACGCGACCGGCGTTCGTTGTCGTGGCCCGGCGGCCACCAAGCACCGCGCCAGGGCAAGGACGGACGGACGTGAGCATGAGACATCAAAGGTTTTCGCCTTAAAATAAACTCCTCTCGAATTAAGCCATGCAGTTAGGCATTGAATGTCAAATTATCAAAAATAATATAGGCATACGCCTCGACGCGTTATTTCAGACAAACGATATTTTTCTGTGCAAACTTGCAGCTCTTTCTTCACAGCAGAGGTTACATTGAGATATCTTTTTTATGAAATGCAGATGTGATGCCAACATTTCAAATTGATTTTAAAGGCAATGAGTTGTTTACCTTAATCACACTAGGCTAATATGATTTGTCAACATATGCGGATTAACTCTTTTTTTTATCTCTCTAGGCGACAGTTGAAGAGAGCAACAGAAATGCTAAGGAGGAAGCCAAGGCATTCTACGCAGAACAACTGCGTAAGGTTGGTTGTTAACAGTTATCAATTATTTCTTCACCATCCTATAGGCCACTGTTTCACGCAGGTGACATACAAAAACATTCAAGAGCTGGAGGAAACGCACGCGATTTTGGAAGAAGAAGCCAAGAAATTATTTCAAAATGCTCGAAAGATAGGCGGTCCGATAATCGAAAGGCGATACTTGGACGTTCTGGAAATGGTGAGTTAAAAAGTTTGTGTGTTCATCATGCGCTAAACGAAAGAGTTGCGTTTGAATTTCGTAAGTGGAAGGGTCACCGGCGGGATCTAGCAAGTGCAGAAAATAGGAAGCCTCGATGGTATATATCAACTCCCTCTGACTGCACTCTAAGAAATCATCGAGTAAAATGGGTTTCTTTTTGTCCCAAAACAATAACCGTCATCCGACATTTTTTGCGCTTCCTTTCTTGAAAACTCGGCTTCCTTTCTTGAAACTTTCCTATCGGGAATACTATGTCACGCTGATAACGCGCGTGTCGTTCGTGACCTGAAAGTGCCGGGCGCGCGGCGATATTGCAAGGAAAGGAACGAAAGATATATGACGATTATTGTTGTGGGACAAAAAGACACCCTTTTTACTCGATCATTTCTTAGAGTGTGGGGTGGTGGCACGTACGGCAGCGCCACCATTGTGGTACAACCACAGCAAAAGTGAGCCATTGGGGTCAGCTGTACTGTGTGCGGTTGGCATTCGCAATTATGGCGTCCCCAAACAGCGTAATTTTCGCTGTTGCATTCAACATCCATCCCGTAAACTCAATAAAGCTATCTTAATCTCAACCAAAAAGTGATGCAATGAAGGTGGCTGGAAAATCTCACAGGGTTCTTTACGCATTCGCCAAAGACAACTCGTATAAGAAAGCCATCTTGTTCTCCTTTTCCTTGCCAGTCGATGTATTGATTCGCCCCGCCGAAATGCTGTAATGCTGCGGCGCCACCCGTGTGCATAATCCCGTAAAAAGGAAACATCTTTGTTCAAAAGAATATGCCGTTGCACAGGTTATAATTGGGCAAATATGTGTTAATTCTCGAGGACATAGCAATGGACATTGCTTTCGAACCGCTGTGCGAACTAACGATAGCGCAAGACTTCAGCAACAGAAATATCGCTTATTGCTATGGCTTGTTTGATAAATGCGAAATCCCATAGGCAGGACCCTCGACACGTTCAGCTTGTCACTATCAAGATGGTCATATTCTGATTGGAGGCGCGGTAAAAACTGAGTCACAGGTTTTGAAAGATCTATGAAAGCGGTGTGTATGTGGGACACAAAATGGTGACACCAGCACGTACGGTGAGTCAGTGACAAAGCTTTTATATTTGTATAAATCTCAATGTAGTTTTTATTGTGAGAAAAAAAAAGAAGGAGAATGGATGAAGGGATCGTTTTCTCCGTTATAGACAATTTAAGGAAATTAACAGACATTGAAGTCAAGGTATAGAGGAAACTATTTCTAGTCATAACTGTAGTGTAGTAATTATGGTATAAATGTGAAGCGTTATCCGAAGGTTGTAGGTTTAGCCCCAAGAGGTAACAAGTTGCCTTATCGTCTACTTAAATTTCTTTGCATTTATATCACAATTACTTCCCCACACCTCAAAGACTATAAGTAACGTCCCCTGTACCTTTCCTGGCTTCAATGTTTGTTGGTCTCACGAAGTGAAGTATCGGGTATCCGTCCGGCGAACGGCGTTGCGACAGTATCTCAAGAAAAATGAAACAAGCACATGATAGCATCATCAAGTGATGTATATTCGTAAAAGGTTGGTACCGAAACGTTATGAAGTCATCGCATCATGCCGTGTCATAATGTACTGAAGTGCGCTTGGCTGGGGCTGGTTTGGGCCTTTATTAAGACGTGAACAAACCGCGCTGGACACGGGGCGTAGAAAGAACGACAGACGAAGGTGCTGAACTAACAACCACAAGGTTTATTGCCGGGATACGCAAGATATGCAGAAGCTCTGCACCGAAGTAACAAAAAAACAGTAACTGCGCAGACAGAGACAAGAAGTCATCATGTCAAATGCATCGGCAAAACAGGCTGTCACGTTTTTGACAAGCAACTGATTACACAGTAATGCAGATAAATCGCTGGCACACTGACGCAATCACTCCCGTGTGCATGGTTATGGTCAGCTTCACTAATCTCACGTGTTCCGTGCTCCCTATACGTTTCCAAAACGGTGCATCGCTCAAGAATTGGCTGACAGCCACATGCATCGCAGTTCTGAGATAAGTGACTAGGCACAGATCCGTTAAGCGAGTACGCGTGCTCTCGTAGCCGATCGTTCAAGCATCGGCTGCTTTGGCCGATGTAACAACGTCCGCACGAGAAAGGCATCTTGTATATTAAAGCACTGATCATTCAACAAAGTGCTTTCTGTGCTTTTTCTAACAGTTGTCTTCATTTTTGCACTCCTTGTTCACTTTGCGCCACAGTGCTTCCAGTTTGCTTTTTGCACTGAATAAAACGCGTACTCCAATTTTACCAGCAACCTTATTCAAACTGTGCGAAACCTCGTGAACATAGGTATAACGGCTGTTGCACGAGGCCTTTGACCCCCTTTGTCCCGTGCCCCCCCTCCCCTTACCAAGCCCACCAAAAGCTTTTACCGAAACAGACACCAGCAAGGCCTGGGTATAACCAGCACGGCTGAGCTGTTGCAGCTGTTGCAGACTGAAAACGGTTGCTGGTAAGATTGGAGCACACGTTTTTTTTTTCAGTTGAGAAAACAAACGTGCAGCCCTGCGCCAGAAATTGAAGAAGGAGGGCAAAAAACATGGTTGATCCCTCCGTCACAGCCTTTTTTTAATGTTTGATGTACATCGACATAGGACAGTTTGCTCAAGTGTATATTGTTGTGTGGCAGCGAGCACCGTTTAGCGTGGATTCACCCACTTTGACGCTTGGTGGTACATCTCCATTCCGACGATTAACGTCCATGATCAATGAATAAAGAAACCATTGTGGTAGCTGTAGATGTTAATTGTCAGAGCGTAATCAGAGAAAGCGGTGCGGCAGCCTGAAGAGCGTCGCATATTCGACGCAGAACTTGGGCTAAGGTCATCATCCCGCGGCATGTTAAAGAATGGCTGAACACCACGGTCGGATCGGAGAGAAACGCTAAATGCACCATATCGCCCCTATAGCCTGGCCGCGATTTTTCTCGGGGTGAGCGTAAGCGAGGAACGCGGTATTACGGCTGTTATGTCGTGTTGTCGGACTGCGATGGATACGGGACCAGCCCAGACGAGAGCAGAAGTGGAACTGTTTATTAAAGACGATAGTCTTTCTTGGGATACTTCAACGCAGAAATTTTGGTCTGTCTGGCTATCTGTCTGTCTGTCTCTCTACCGATTCAGCCACTCGACCAAAGTTTAACCACTTTCTGAACGTCCAGCCATCTTGAACTGGTATTTACTTTCATACTTGTAAAGATTTTCGATCAAAAAGCAAATACTACGCATATCTAACGCGCAACATTAATATGTAAGCATCAGGTCGTGTGTTCCTTTATTAGAAAATACATAGACACGTAATTCTAAGGACCCTAGATTTTTTTTAGGCTGCGCTGAAAATGCAACGTTGGGCACGAACTGCGACGCTATGCACGAAGAAGCCCTGTGCCGACGATAAGATGCTGCCGCTGGCAGTAGCCCTTGGTTCAGCACAAGCTCATGTTTTTCGATGGCGTCCATATCTCGCGCAGTGCCTTCTCTATTTTCATCAATGCCAGCCAGATGCGGCCGATTCAACATAGAGTAGGCGCTGTCTGAGGCAAGGCAAAACATAGTAGTATGGCCGGCACAAAAGACTGTCGTCCTTCGACGACATTTGCAGCGAAGCACCCAGATACGCGGGCAATTTTTTTGCTAGGTACAGATTCGGAAGCGCAATGTAGGTGGCGCTAGTTGTTCTTAGTTCGAGGGGGACGCATAGATGGCGGCACTAGAGGCATAGCTGGAATACTGCGCGCATATGTAACAACAGAAGACAGGCAGATTGGGCGAGTTGGTGAGGTTCCATGATATAAAAAAAAATGGGGGGGACCCTTAAGCTTCGCCTTTAAGAGTTGAACTCGATAGCGATATCCCGTCCCTACTGCGTACTTCAATCACTTAGTGCATACTATGTAATGGGTAGTATGGTTTAAACCAGGAGAAATTATGCGCGGAATGTGGGAAATGTTTTCGACCTTGCTATGCACCCACTACGTGGTGTTAAGGGAATACGCGCCAGTAAGGTGTGTGTCGTTTGTAATGGGTGGCTGGCTTTAAACTATGGAATCGTTATGATAGTCACATATTCTGACGCCCGATGGCAATTGACACTTGTACCACGCAATATTCCTGGGATATTACATGTTATATTGCGACGCCTATATAAAGGACGCTTGCGTTTGCGAAGCATGGAAGTTATTTTCACTGCATTTCCAAGCAGAGGAAGTTATTTTCACAGTATATCCAAGCAGAGGCATGGCTGTGTGGTAGAACACCTGCTTGCCACGCAGAAGACCCGGGTTCGATCCTCACTCGGACCCGAAAATTTTTATTATTTATTTTATTTGCATCTTTCTCGATTTTTCGGTCACGGACAAGATGATGATTTTTCGCTCACAACCAACGACGCTGACGCCGACACCGACGCCGGAATTTCTGCGAAACGAGCTCTTTAACGCTATCGCGTTAATATACTACAGCGCTAACACACAGGACGAAGGAAAGAAATGACACCTACACGGCGCTGAACTTGCGCGGTGTTGCGCCAAGTTCAGCGCCGTGTTGCGCCAAGTTCAGCGCCGTGTGTGTCACTTCTTTCCTTCGTCCTGTGTGTTAGCGCTGTAGTATTTTTTATCATGTAACAACAGCCTGGCGAGGCAGGCGCGCGTCGCAGAGCTGTTTTTCGTTTGGATGGACGCTATGAGCGAGGCCGACGCTAGGGCTAAGGTCGCCACTTCGGGGTGTGTTTAGGCGTTGACAAAATTGCTCTTCTGTGGAAAACACGCCGAATGGGACGGGGGCGTAGCAAGACGCGTTGCAGATGCTAATCGCCGAGGTCACAGTAATGATGAATTACTCTACTTTTCGGCTCCTAAAGAGCGACACCACCCCGCTGACCAAGACCACTGTGAGAAGAACGCGTGGAAACAAAAAGAGTTGTTTGTAATGCCGTTAGGGTCTGTGGCCCTGGCGCAGTGGATAGCGGGCTCTGCATATGTTGCTGCGGACCAAGAAGTTATCGGTTCGATGCCCGTTGACGGAACATTTTTGTTTGACAACTGATCGTGTACATTTTTTTGACGTCGTTTCCGTGACGGAAATACGTCATACAATTTCGTGTTAAAAGAAAGAGAACTGTGAGAAAAAGCACAGAAAGCACTTTGTTGAATGAGGAAGTGCTGTAGGATACAAGATTCCTTTCACGTGCGGACGTCGTTACATTGGCCAAACCAGCCGATGTTTGAACGACTGGCTACGAGAGCATGCGTGTTCGCTTAACGAATCAGTCCTAGACACTTAGCTCAGCACTTGAAAGCATGTGGCTGTCAGCCTTCAGCGGTGCACCGTTTTGGAAACGGAGAGGCAGTAAAGAACACGTGATGTTTGTGAAGCTTACCATATTCATGGACACGGGCATGATTGCGTCAGTGTGCAATCGATTTATCTGCATAGCTGTGAAATCAGTTACTTGTCGAAAACGTCAGAGCCTGTTTTTCCTACGCGAGGGCCTGTTTTTCCTATGCATCTGACATGGTGACTTCTTGTCTCTGCGAAGTTACTGTGTTTCTTGTTGTTCTGCGCAAAGCTTCTGCATATATTGCATATCCCAGCAATAAACCAGTGGTTGTTAGTTCAGCGCCTTCGTCTGTCGCTCTTTCACCATCCCGTGTCTAGCGCTGCTTGCTCCTGTCTTAATCGTGCCATAATGTCATGTGGCATTGTCGTCGATAAGTAAGGACGTTAATACGATCGTCGCACTGAAACACACCGTGCTTTCGCATTGAGTACAAGTAAGACCACTTAGGTGCCCTTACTAATAAAATCACGACACCTTAATCGTGTTTGCAGATCGCAATACACCACCTTGTGCAGTTAGAATGCGGTGTGTGGAGAAACAAACTGGCATGTTTCTGGACTATAGCCCATAGCACGCGTTTCACATATTCGTGTTTATAAGTGTTCTTTTACGAAAAAGGAGGCAGCCTGTTTCATTGGGCCGAGATTGAGTTCACACTGTTATTATTCACGCTTTCCTCACACGCCCTTTATGCGGCGATCTCTAAATGTCATTCGCAGGAAGTCAGGACTATCTTCAAGGACTTTTCCTACGACCACAAACTGTCAGACTTGAAGAAAAAGGAACGGGACCTTAATGAAAGGAACGAAGCGTTGGAGGAGAAAGAAAACGAGCTTGACAGTTTGGAAGAAGAGTTGACAAGGATATCCAGAGGCCTTTCGGAGGAGGAGAAAAAGCTGCAAGAAGAAGCAGAGAACCTGTCTCGCCAGAAGACTGCGTTTGAGAAAGCCAAACAGGATCGGGAGAAATCAGACAGGTGGAAAACGCACGTCCGGGATGCCATAGAGATCGCAGCAATCACAGTCAGTGTTTTTGTGCCTGCGGCAGCAGCTTTTGATGGGCTCGTTCCTCTAGTACGCTTTGCAGCAGCAGCTGGAGCAGCCGGGGCAGCTGGCGGCCTTTTCGTGGCAGTCAAGAAGAAAATATGCCGCTTATTTGGTACGTGTGCGGTTTCCTTCCCATTGCTGTATAGCCGAAAGGAAGCGCTTGGTAAACTTGGCAGCAGTGCATGATCTACACGAAAGCAAAAAAAAATAATTACATCAATACAAGCAGAGCAGATTCTCCAAGAGGAGATGCTGTGTGCGCGAAACATAAATTACATAGTGAGATTTCACCTCGAATTTAATTCGAATCGAATAGAGCCGCAACACTGGCCAAAAATGTCGAATATCGAGTCGAATATCGAATACCAAAGGTTTCGTTGAAAATTGAAACAAAGAACAATGCAATGTAATCTGCTCATGTCCTCGAGCTCATAACGCGGTGAGTGACTGCCACCGCAAGACTTCAAATTGTCATGTGTTCCACATGACCTTGCTTCAAAATTTCTCCGCTTCACGTTACGGTGTTTACTGCGCTTGAAGATATGCGCTCACTGGGTGCATCAGTAGCGGGAATGGGAAGGTATCGCAAAGGAATTTTCGCGATACGTCGATAAAGTCCAGCTCTATGCCCTTTCCACTATTCCAAAAGATCATCCTTTCTAGGGGTCAGGAGATCATTCAAGTATTTTTGAACATCTTGACTATAAGGTCTGTGCTCAGGGCTGTCTTTTTTTTTTTGACGCTAGCAGTTCGACAGTCTCCCAGACTGTTTTCTTACCTTTTCTGCTGGACCTTTGACGTGCGGAAATGACATAATCTGCTCTAAAATGAACATGTGCTGACTTTTGAACCAGTAAATTGATGAAAGTATTAACGGAAGGCCTTCTGTAACGACGTTAGCATTAGTTTTAGCCGTCCCATCCTAACCAAGTTGCACCATTGGGCTTCGTGGTGCTTTAGGTGTTCGTCCGGTCGAATTGTTCGAAACTTCGAACACAAGCTATTGGAAAGTCGAATGGAACTACTCGATTCAGTTTAACCCTTTCAGGGTCGAATTTTTTCGTGAAATGCAGTCCAAAAATGTGTAACTTTTAGTGCTAAAATAAATTCTTCAGACGATTCCATTTCAAAAAAAATTCTCTAACATTTTTTCGCGCCACCGTAAAGTGACAAAAAGATCATTTTTTTGTTACATACACACGGTTTATTCGTAGTAACATCAAGCAAAATACTAAAAAAAGCCCTCATACAATTTTTATGAAAAAACATGGCTGATCCCTCTGTCGTAGGAATCGGTAAAACACGAAAGCGAAACGTGTCTTCAAGGTGGTTGTTGAGAGTTTATTTTGCATTGTTTCGCCACAAGGGCAAAGGAATGAATGCTATCGCAACAAATTGTAATGTCATGCGAAGAACGGCAAACAGCTCGAAACCTGCAGCTCACTCAAGCAGAAAGGTCGCATGAAAAGAACATACACAGGAGAAGAACGGCTATTTGGGCTAGTTGGTTGAAGTGCATATTGAAAGGGTTTGCAGCGCAAGCATTGAAGTGCTGAAGGAAAGGCGATACAGCGAGAAACGGAAAGCAAAAAGGGACGACACAAGCGCTGACTGCCGACTGGTTTATTGTTCACGACACACATGTACATATGTATACAAACGAGTAAAATATTTATCAGGCAGACGTGAGCAACGCGACACATTTCGGTGGAATGACCAATAAAACGAAGGTACAGTGACCCAACAGTGCGAATTATTTTTCATGCAAGGCCAATGAAGGCTGACTCATGCATTCATCGTCAAATTTCCTAATATAATACACCTCATCGATTTCTCTTCTTAGTTTTTCTTTAGGCCATTGCAACACACTCCCGGCCTGAAATTGAGGCTGACAGCCGCAACTCTTACAGTGCATCACAAGGTTGGAACTTATCCTTTTGCATAGGTCATTCTTATGCTCTCCAAACCTTTTATATATACAACGTCCAGTTTGCCCTATATAACTGCCCGCACGTTAGAGGAAGCCTTTACACCAAGCCCAGGGAGAATTCTACAAATTTGTTTGTGTGTTTTACTGCGCATTCCCGTTTCTTTATGCTTGAGCAGATTTGTACGTTGGGCAGATTTGTAGGTTTCCAGACGAAAGCCTTAGTGAAATGTCAAGTATAAGGAGACGGGAATTTTTCTACTGTTTCGAGGAGGAGTGACTCTGAGGGCAATGTCAAGTCATGTAAATATATTTCGATTGATAAAAAACCTCCGACCGAGCCCAGTCGTAGTCAGGTGTCGATAAGTAAGTTTCGCTTTCTGGCACATTTATTTTTTATGCCGACTTAAATTTCGTGAGGATGTTGCCACTATTATATCTTTTATTAGCAGTGTCTCAAAAGTATAAAGCGAAAATTTGTTTACATCACCTTCAGCAAGCAGAGATTGATGTTCAGCACGAGAAGGGTACCCGGCCGTGACCTTAAGGTAGAGTTGCACAGTGAAGCGATACGTGTCAACAAGGAAAATCGGCGTGAGGGGCACCTTTTTTTACATCGGTAAGTAATAAACATTATTTGTGTTAACAACAACGAGTCTGCGCAGCTGCAAATCATGTAAAAGCAGTTTTCTGCAAAGGATTATGGTTCATGAGAAATCACGGCCGCAGGGGTATAGACTTTCATTTTCCTTGCTGATCCTATTTGGGCATCATCGAGCTTTCATGACTAGCACTCCTCAAAACAAGCATATTCCAGAACATGTCCTAACAAGTTAACAAAAAAAGAAGGTACGAAAAAGTACTACGAGGGGACAAGAAACAAGACTACAAGACAGACTTCGCTTGTAAAGCCAATTTTTTTCAGTGGCACGCCAACTTTAGAAAAAAAGCCTTTTTTAAAAGCTTACATTTTTTCAGAAATGGTGCCACCTAGTTCAATAGTGTCAGACAATGAAATATGGATGCCTTCTTTTGACTTACGCGTTTAGAATACTTTCATTTTGTGCAGTAAAACCACACCTTAAAATGGTGTGGTGCCGTGTTCAGTGTTACCTTTTTCGCATCTGAATTTTTTTCCTGTTGCTATTTGGCCATAATTTGCTCAAATATTTATGGATGCTTAGCACATTTATTACTATTCTTAAATCTATCTATTGTGTCAATGTGTTTGAAAGGATTTCTAGAGGGAAAAGCTATAACTGTGTAACTTAACTGGAATAATGCAGTTTTTTCTCAACCGACAATAAAAAAGGTAACTCCGCACATTCAGAGCTAAACATTCAAACTCTTATTTAATATAGAACACTGTTTAGCAAACATTTTGTGTACATTCAGATTATTTTTCGTTTTTTTTTCTTACATGCTGGGAGCAAAACGTTATACATGTTTTATGAAACGTTCAATGAACCTTGTTTTCGTGGACACATTATACCCTAATATAAGTTTTGTAAAGTGATACAATTAAAAACTAAGATAATTTAGATAATTTAGCTTTATATTGATATGTAGTATTACACTGTATCTCTAATACCTTTCATGACAAAAAGATAATTACTAAAACCTAAAAAATGTGTACAAGTTTTCCCACAGGTAACAAAGGAGTTAGAACCCTGTACAAGGACAAGGTTTCAACTAAGGCATGCAGCGCTGTAAAATGCGGCGAACTATTGGTCAACATTACTAAGTGCTGGCATTATGCAACTAAATGCGGTAGACCTAGCGCGACAGGCTTGAGAATATCTTAAAAATTATAAGTTTCGCCCTGATTACACTTTCATACAGTATAACTATAGAATTTTTTCTCCGTATTTTCGTTCGGGATGTGATCATTTTTATGCTGCCCAAAAGAAACCTGTTCAGAATTTCTCGGCTTTCTAAAAGGCACAGTTTCACCGCAAGGGTGAAGCAATCAATGCGATAGCAACCAATTGCAATGTTATACGAAGGGTGGCTGGCTGCTAACTCTTTTGGATCCGATCTCACGAAACTACAAAACGCTGGTTAAGAGAACACGACCGCTCACGGCACATCTTTTTCGCAGCGTCTCATCCGTGTTGTGAACGCAGCACGTAAAAGGATATACGAGCCGCTGGCTGACAGGCTGCCGAGATAGCCAGATGACGCGCGCGCCACCGACGACCGCGCTCGTAGAATGAAAGGTTGCATTTGCTGCTCGAGGGGGACCCCTCCCCCTCGCGTCTTTTCATGCTCGGTAAAGACGGGCGGGGTGTTTCCTCTCTGCTTGAGTATTCGAGGGCTGGTCTTACAGGCGGGGGGGATCTTATCGCATGCGCCTCGGAGCGATGGAGATGGGCCGGCTCGTTTGATCTCCGCTTCAGGCCGCGTTCGTCACCCCCGCTCGCGCGCTATTACCCGCGGGTAGAACGTACGATGAGCTGGGGGGATATTATCAATTTGGACTTTATACGGGACATGACAGCGACGGAGACGGCAAAGCCCGTCGAGACTGTCCATCACAATAAAACACTTCTTATTATAAGAACGCAACTGACTCCCCAAAGGAACCCCGCTTAGAAAGCTAAACGTGCGTTGCTGCCAATTCGAGAGGTCTAGTGGCCTGCGTAACAATCCTTGGGAAAGTTAAGGCTATATATATATCGTTCGCAGCTGAATCTATTAGACACTACATGGTTTGTATCTTTCTTCTCCCGATTGTAGTACAGCCCGGAAGAATTTTCTCTGTTCAACCTTCATCATATTCCTTTTTGAAATTTCTGTTCTTCCCTTCTCTTTTCTCTCACTCATCTTTATCCTCCCCTTTCCCATTTCCCCAGCGTAGCGTAGCCAACCGGGCATGTGCCTGGTTAACCTCCCTGCCTTCTCTCTTGTTTTTCTCCTCCTCTTGCTCCAGCATGCATCTACACACTTTGTAACGCTTTCTATCGATTTATTTATTTTTCTTTTCTGTGTAGAAGAAGACAACCGAGAGAGTGGAGTATTCGAAAATTCCCAGGAATACAAACACAATTTCGTGCAACTGCCGTGTACCGGCTCAATGCAAATTAAGGCTAACCAGTGTTCATGATGAAAGCTCCTCTTGTATACGAAGTGATATACTCCCTCTTCAAGTGTTGCAGCGTTTGACATATTCTACAATTTCCGCATTGCCACTCAAATTCACAGCCCCTGATCGTTAACGGCAGGCACGTGCGCTCGTAGCATGATCAGCAAAAGCTCACTTTTTAATATATTTTCAGCTGTATCGTATAAGTTCCCAATTCGAAGCAATCGCTGTTAAGGTGCCTGTGCGTCATGCGCCCGACATGGATTTATGCCATTGTCGTATGTCGTATAACGCAAATATTTCGATACTCATAAACAACACGCCCAAATTTTCAATATAACCTTGTTAATGCTCATCCACAGTTCAACATTTACAAAAATTGCAACAAATTTCTCACGCTCAGTGCCAGCCGTGAAGAGGAAATTTCGGACTGAGACATGTCAAATGATAATAAATGCCAAGCATTTATCTGTGAAATATATGCAGCTGCAGAAAACCCACCTACCCACCTATCCCCCCTATCAACCGCAGTGGTGGTACTGTATAATTACTACGCTTGGCTGCTTGCCCGAAAGACGCGGGTCCGCTTCCGTCCACGGCGGTTGCTTTTTTATGGTAGTTAAATAAATGCTAGACGAGTTTGTACTGTGCGATATCAATGCACGTTAGTGAATCCCAGGTGGTCGATATTTGTGAAGCTTTCCACAGCGGCGTATCAGCCTGACTATTTAGGACGTTAAACCCCATAACTGATATATGGAGATTTTCCTCCGGCCATGTGAAAAGTTGTAGCCAGTCGCTGCCAAACCAGTAAGCAATTTACTTTCATTAGTCATCATACACCCAAAACAAGAAAACATCCACCAGAACGAGTGTAATTGCACAGCAGAAAGTTTATTCGACGCTTAATGTATTTCACGGTCAGTTAACTTTCACTCGAAGAGCTAATAATATTCATTTTGACGTTATACCTCCCAAAACCACGATATTATTATGAGACTCGCCGTCGTGGAGGGCACCGGAAACCTCGATCACCTGGTTTTCTTTAACGTGCACCTATATTTAAGTGTTATTTCCAGGCCTTCAATTATACGCCCTGCCAACCGAGTTGTCCAGTCAGCATTCGGATCGAACCTCGTGCTTGTGCTGTTTGGACAGAACATGACAGATTGTTTTTCGTGCCGTCTATTATACGGAAAGTGACCGAAATTCAAATGCCTAGTTCGTTGAACACACATTCAAGAAAGGTTTTTCGTCGCACGATATTTCATTCATTCAACAAGGTGCTTTGGTTAGGCCTAACTAAGAAACAATTTTGTGTGCCATGTTTTGCAGGATAGTGGATGTTCCGAAACTCAAGCACCACCTGTCAACTTCAAGCAAAACGCCATGCAAAAACAACTATCGCCATCTTGCCGAAGGCACAGAATAAGCAAGACTGTTCACTGGACAGCACAACCACGAGCTTGGCTTATGTTTTTACTCTTGCTTTTACGGTGTCATTCTACTGCTATATCAATGTATACGAATCAGGGTTTTTTATGTAGATGCAATAGAATCAGTGAATCAAATAAAATATAGAAGTTAAACAACGGCCAACATAGAGACAACTTCAAAGCCTGCTCCCTCTTTACTATCTCTTCATGGCACGTATATGAATCTATCCCCTTCCTCATTCTTTTTTTAAATGCGAAGCATTTCTTAGCGAACTTCGGTGAGTTTGAGCATATCTATCTATCTATCTATCTATCTATCTATCTATCTATCTATCTATCTATCTATCTATCTATCTATCTATCTATCTATCTATCTATCTATCTATCTGTCTGTCTGTCTGTCTGTCTGTCTGTCTGTCTGTCTGTCTGTCTGTCTGTCTGTCTGTCTGTCTGTCTGTCTGTCTGTCTGTCTGTCTGTCTGTCTGTCTGTCTATCTATCTATCTATCTATCTATCTATCTATCTATCTATCTATCTATCTATCTATCTATCTAGCCGCCTACGACTTTGTGCTCTCCTGGCCGTATCGTTAATGGGATTTATACCAAATTTTTTATGACATAACATGACTGTATGACGAACATAAATAACTGTTCATATCATGAAAATCATGACTAACTTGTCATGAAAATAATGATTTACATGCCACGTTCATGGCGAGCTCGCGGCCGTTTCGTTAGCTTGATATACACCAAATTTGGGATTGAGTGACATTACTGTATGACGAACATAAATGACAAGTGGTAATATGGAAATCATGACTTGTCATGTACGACATGACTTGCATTCCACGCTCATGGCGCGCTCGCGGCCGTTTCGTTAGCTTGATATACACCAAATTTGGTATTGAGTGGCATGACTGTATGACGAACATAAATGGCTGGCCATATCATGAAAATCATGACTAACTTGTCATGCAAAGTATGATTTATATGCCACGCTCATGGCGCGCTCGCGGCCGTTTCGTTAGCTTGAGATACACCAAATTTGGTATTGAGTGACATGACTGTATGACGAACATAAATGACAAGTGGTAATATGGAAATCATGACTTCATGAGCGACATGACTTGCTTTCCACGCACTTGCCAAACGACTATGACACTCCCGTGCTTGAGTGTGTGCGCGTTTTTTTTTTTCATCACTTCCTCTTTTTCTTTTTCCCTCCTTACCTTTCTATCCCCCCTTACCCCTTCCCCAAGTGCAGGGTAGCAAACCGGAAATTTTCTCCTGGTTAACCTCCCTGCCTTTCACTAAACTTTTCTCTCTCTCTCTCTCATGGCGCGCTCGCGGCCGTTTCGTTAGCTTGATATACACCAAATTTGGTATTCAGTGACATGACTGTATAACGAACAAAAGTGGCAGGTGGTAACATGAAAATCTTGGCATGCATGTCATCTACAATGCCATTTACATGCCATGCTCACGGTGCGCTTGCGTCCAGTTCGCTAGCTTGACATACACCGAAATTGGTATATCGCGACGTGACTGCATGACGAACACAAATGAGACGTCGTAACATGTAAAACATCGCATGCAAATTATGTAAAGCATGATTTGCTCCTTCCTGGCTGCTTCGCATTACATCGATTCCCACAGTGCGTGGGATCTGCCGGCTTTTTACCAAGTAAGCTTTCGTAAAATATGCGTGCAGGTTGAACAACGCTTGCTTTCATATAAGAAAATTGTTCGTAGACGCGAATTCATGTTTGCTTACGTGAGCGCACTATTTTTTAGTGTGTATAGTAGACACTACTGTTGCTATTTTTCAGTTAAAATAAAAGTGAAGGTTATACTTAAGTAGGCAGTCCTATGATAAGCAAATATGAATCACACTGAATCGTACTTGGAATCGTAGTGAAAAAAAGAAGAAAAACAAGCAAATACTTTGACAGGTTTGAATAAGGCGAGCAGAGAGAGTACTCATTATTGTAATTTATTTACTGAAATATCCACACAGCTCCACCGAGCCTAAAAAAAACCGAAATCTTTGTCCCGAAAAAAATAAAAAATGAAAGAAGATAGTTTAGAAAGGCGGTTTCGCCCATGAAGCGCTGACATCAATTAATGGATCTTACTGCTATCGAAACATTTCTATAGTTTTATCAGCCTTATATCTTGTAGCAATCGTTTGCGTAATAATTAAACTATAACGAGCGTGACACGTTCCGGTACAGAGATATACGAACATATCTGACTCAATGGCCGCAAACAACTGCTGAACTTCACACAAGGCTCCCAAGTAAAAAGAGCACAAAGAAAAGCAAGCAAACTACTTGAATTAATACTGACTTTTCTTTGAAAACGTGCGCTCATACGGAGATGGTATGAGCGCACGTTATACTCCATTGGTATACTCCATTTCACACATCAGGTGCAACGCTGTGGAAGGTGTGCAAGGAGTTCGGTCAGCAAAATGCGTAAGTGTGCGCGTAACTCGTGGTCGGTTTGTGTAACGCCTCATTTAGAAAGATACCTGCGGCGTCGCTCGCTAACCCATTGTAGCCGTCCTGCCTTGAGTTGCAGTCTCTTGCCAAGAGATGGCGCCACGTGTTCTTCTCTTGTTCTCAATGGGGTTGAGATGGCGTTATACTATCTAGAAAGGTTTACGTAGGTAGGGTTGAATAAAACGTACGTAGGGTTGAATAAAATGCCACCAAAAGTTGGCATCGGACCAAAGAAGGGTCCTGTATATCATATGTGGGTAATTTTTGAAGGGGATTTGACGTCAGTATTCGAGAAGCCTGTAGATGCTCATCTCCACAATTACTCAAATCTGGACGCCGATTCAAAAATATTGAGTTTTCCTTGCATGGTGATGCATCACTCATTGTGACCACATTAAGTGGCTCACGAAAAAAAAATGCTTGAGAATAGTCCTGGCTCTGTAATCGAATAAATATAGGAGGCACAAAGGAATGAGGACAAGAAACGACAGTTCTTCCAGTCCTGTTGTTTGTTGTCCTCGTTCCTTTGTGCCTCCTATATTTATTAGACCATGCGCCAACTAGCCCAAGAACGCGTTTTAGTCTGCGTCTGTAACTTCCTCAAATAAAAATTTATTAATCACGTTAGGCGAGAAATCAATACACTTAGCAAAGTCGCAAAACTTTATTTCTTGCGAAGCCGCGGGCCGCTAGCAAAAGGTCCACGGACCGCGTGATTGAGACCCCTGCCTTGCAGAGTCTGTGGCGAATTTCGAGCGCCTATTGTGCTTGCAGCATGAACAGTTACTATACAGCTGTCTGATGGCTCAGTCGCCGCGATCTGTGCGATTGACAAACGCGCCCCTCATATAACCGCTCGTCCAGTCGTATGGTGAACACCGCAGCGTGGCAGCGTAGGGCACCTCGATGTGTCCGCCTCCTCTAGCGGCGGCGCTGAAATCGAGGCACCCTATGACCGCGTAGAATTACTGTATATGGCTCCATGAGGAGCCATATACAGTAACGTAGTTAAAATAGCCATATACAGTAATTATATGGCCGGGCTCTGCGGAGCGCCAGAACGTACGGTGCGGCAGCGCTTCGAAGCGAATTGGCACAGGCGCACAAGGACGACGGGAGGTATGTCGCCTCGTCTGCTACCATGGCGTTTCCTAAAATATTTACTAGAGGGAACTTTGAGAATGATAGGTAGTACACGGATTGACCTAGTCTTCGTGCTTGCGGCTTCGAACGCACTTGTGGCTTTGTTTATTGCTGTGCTTTGGCTTTTGCTTCAGAAAACGAATGACTCGTTGTGAACCTCGCGAGGTGATTTGAATTGGTCCGCCTAAAAGAGTCAAGATGGCCATGTGGGACAGCTGAGCTTTTGGTGAACATCGTATTGCGACAAAGTGGCTGCGGGTCACATGGGGCACGTAGCCACAAGACTCAAACTTGGGCAAATCCATCTGCTACCCATCATTCCCATGCTGGTTAAAGCGCCATGCGTTGTAACTCCCACTGACACGTGTGCAAGGCTTCCCTCAAGTTTACTGGGTCCGCCGTGGTGGAGCAGTGGTTATGGCGCTCGGCTACTGACCCGAAGGTTCTCAGATTCGATCCCAGCCGCGGCGGTCGTATTTCGATGGAGGCGAGATGGTAGAGGCCTGTACTGCACGAGGTACTGTGCGATGTGAGTGCTCGTTAAGGAACACTAGATGGTCCAAATTTCCGGAGTCCTCGACTACGGCGTCTCTCGTAATGATATCGTGGTTTTGGGACGTAAAAGCCCAGATAGTATTATTATTATCAAGTTTACTGGTACAAAGTTCTCTGTCTACTTCAGCATTGGATCCGCTTTTGTGCAGCAAGAGCAGCGCGCTCCAGTGCGCTTTCACCGCTTACTTTAGATAAATCACTGAACAGAAACCGTACACGTGCAAGTGTGTTTCGGCACTTGCGTGGTGTAGCGGTTGAGCCAGGATACGAACTATGGCTAGCTCGAGAATATACCGCGACAGGCTTCAAATGGCTTCTCGACTTCTCGATGATAGGATGTTGGGGTTTGCCGGCCAAGAATTCGCAGTGATTGTGCACGCGCAAGGCTTTGGCCATCCTTTAACTTAAAAAAAATATGGGTATAGTCCCGAAATTGACAAACGCGAAGCGAGAAGTGAACAATTCCACAAGAACGCTTCCAGTGATACCAAAGATTCTAAAATCCATCCACTACCCACCTTTTTCGATTGCAGCGCCAAAGTTTACATGCGCCTCCAAAAATTGCTTGCGCTAGATCATACCACTGGCTTAGATATCGCAGGCAACAGCGGGAAACTGTATGCCTCGGCGCACTGCGGAGCACATCTGCGCAATTTGAGCGCATATGACCGCAGATATGACACAGTTACTTATTTGTAAGCCTCAATCATGCGCACTCGCCGGCAATGACTTGGTTTATTGGAGCAGCGACCGGAATAGCACATCCCAATCTGGAAACTGCCGCTTGCACTCTTCCCTGATTGACGGTTGCTCGTTCTTTCCCGACAAGAAGCAATATCTGAGACTAGGCAACAATACTTAAAGCCCGCTGAGTGAATGACGAGAAACCGAAGGCTGTGTACCGTGCCCTGGCTATCATTTGGTATCGCCGTGGCCCGTTTTCTCCGTCCCCGTCGACTTACAGTGCGAGAACTGTCCTCACCCTTTCCTCAAAGAGAACATCCTTGGGACTTCACTGAGTACGGGTTCCTTTCGCAAGAACTGCTCACGTGGGTTGCATTATTTGGGCGCTATATAAGAAGCAAACAAACTGTGGTTTGTAGGGTGGGTAGAAACCTGCGATTTAAACGCAGTTTGAGCGGCATTATAGAAAAACAAGACAAAGAAGTGTCAACTTTCAAGAATCAGTGCACTTCTGGAATACATATAAATAACTGAATTGGCAGCGACGCTTCAATTTGGGCTAGTTGCAATGATATTCTTATGACTCTGCGCTGTACTAGGAGCACAAAAGACGAACAAGGGAATATGACCGTATGAGCGTACTTTCAACTGTTCACAAACAACCGCTTGATAGTAGTACTTGCTCTTAGGATAAATGATACGTCGTCATAACAAAGTAGTTAAATGCAACTTAGCTCACTCATTCATCCACATATTCACACACGCCCAGACTTAAAACGTACTGCTTGTGGGGAATGTTTTTGAGTGCAGTATATTTTCACGTGGTTGTGATGATAAAGACGAACTCAAAAGCAGGTAAAGACGAAAAACTTTTTTGCGCGAATATGTGCTCATAAAAAGAAGTTACGCTGACAACAGTGCAGCGATAGCACCGAGCGTAATAATCGGTCTTCGTAATCTGATGATCGGAGGAATGCATCCTCCTTTAAACACTAATGACCGCATATTCTGGCGCTGGCGCTCCCGTTAGCTCTACAATGAACTGGACTACAAGCGTCGTAAGCGGTCAACTCTCATGTCTAGAACAACGGAGCGTCACGCTCGGAACTGCATGAGCGACATCTGCAGTCCTAAATACGCCACATCTGAGCATGTGCGGCGCTGACGACGCACCTCCTTTGCGTTTTTTTATCATTGATTATCACAGCGGATGCAACAACCACTTTGGCTGTCGAAAGCGCTCTGAACGGTTTAACGCAAAAAAAAAAAAAAAAAACCGAAGAAGCGGGACCGTTCTCGGTATGATATGACACCACGAACCAAGAATAAGTTCAAAGTATAAAAGGCGCCGATCCGGGCGATTGCACTTTTTCTTTTTTCGCTCTATAAAGTTGACAGCGTTTCTGACGGCCAAAGCAGTTATCGCAGTCGCGATGATAAGCAAGGCCGGAAACTGGAAGGGAATTACATCATTTGCACCGCGCATGCTCAGATGTGGCCCGTTTCCAACTGCACAGGTTGCTCGAGCAGTTCCGAGCGTGACGCTCCGTTGTTCTATGTGTGTTGACCGCTGTACGTGCGATCTTGTCAGAACGGGACAAAAGCTTTCGCGGCCTGCACCGCGAGGTGGTAACCTCTTCTGCGGCTTAAGCCTAATCCCATAAAAAATGAAAGAAGTGCGCGTGGCAATATTTATGCTTGTATGGGTCCGTAAATGAGGGAGTGCCAAATTGCGTACACCTACTGAATTATTCACTCTATAATCAAAGTGAGATAGGCAAGTTGAATGCTGCAGATATGGAGAGACAATACAGAGCAAGGCAAGTGCAGAGAGAAAAGCCGGCAGATCCCACGCCCTATGGGAATCGATGTAATGCGAAACAGCCAAGAAGGAGCAAATCATGCTTTAAATAATTTGCATGTCATGTTTTACATGTTAGGACCTGTTATTTGTGTTCGTCATACAGTCAAATCGTGCAATACCAATTTTGGTGCATATCAAGCTAGCGAACTGGGTGCAAGCGCACCATGAGCGTGGCATGTAAATGGCGTGTAGATGACATACATGCCAAGATTTTCATGTTACCACCTGCCGCTTATGTTCGCTATACAGTCATGTCACTCAATACCGAATTTGGAGTATATCAAGCTAACGAAACGGCCGCGAGCACGCCATGAGCGCGAAATGCAAGTCATGTCGCTCATGACATGTCATGATTTCCATATTACCACTTGTCATTTATGTTCGTCATACAGTCACGTCACTCAATACCAAGTTAGGTGTATATCAAGCTAACGAAATGGCCGCGAGCGCGCCATGAGCGTGGCATGCAAGTCATGTCGCACATGACAAGTCATGATTTCCGTATTACCACTTGTTATTTATGGTCGTCATACAGTCATGTCACTGAATACGAAATTTGGTGTATCTCAAGCTAACGAAACAGCCGCGAGCGCCCCATGAGCGTGGCATGCAAGTCATGTCGCACATGACAAGTCATGATTTCCACATTACCGCTTGTCATTTATGTTCGTCATAGAGTCACGTCACTCAATACCAAATTTGGTGTATATCAAGCTAACGAAATGGCCGCGAGCGCGCCATGAGCGTGGCATGCAAGTCATGTCGCACATGACAAGTCATGATTTCCGTATTACCACTTGTTATTTATGGTCGTCATACAGTCATGTCACTCAATACCAAATTTGGTGTATATCAAGCTAACGAAACAGCCGCGAGCGCGCCATGAGCGTGGCATGCAAGTCATGTCGCACATGACAAGTCATGATTTCCACATTACCGCTTGTCATTTATGTTCGTCATACAGTCACGTCACTCAATACCAAATTTGGTGTATATGAAGCTGACGAAACGGCCGCGAGCGCGCCATGAGCGTGGCATGTAAATCATACTTTTCATGAGAAGTTAGTCATGATTTTCATGATTTGACCAGCCATTTGTGTTCGCCATACAGTCAGGTTATGGCATACCAAATTTGGTATAAATCCCATTGACGACACGGCCAGGAGAGCACGAAGTCGTAGGCGGCTAGATAGATAGATAGCTAGATAGATAGATAGACAGATACGCTCAAAGTCGCCGAAGTTCGCTAAGAAATGCTTCGCATTTAAAAACCAGTTTTTCGATGGAGGCGAAAATGCATGAGGCCCGTGTACTTAAATTTAGGTGCACGTTAAAGGGGCCCTGCAACACTTTTCCAAGTAGCCGTGGAATGGATTCACTGAAGGAGCTTATTGCCTGACGAATTCACCGCTGCAAAAAAAATTTAGAATCCGTCCAGTACAAGCGGAGTTACAAATATTTCCGCGTGCTGCGCTATAATAGTTGGCTCGCGTGTTCTCGGGAGCCTCTACTACCGATCGGCAGCGTTTTCTGACCATGCTCAAACAGTGTTGCACGGCCCCTTTAAAGAACACCATATGGGCCAAATTTCCGGAGCCCTCCACTACGGCGTCTCTGATAATCGTATCGTGGTTTTGGGACGTTAAACCCCAAGAATAATAATATCATCATCATCATCATCATCATCATCATCATCAGCCTGTCTACGCCCACCGTGCAGGGAAAAGGCCTCTCCCATGTTTCGCCAATAAACCCGGTCCTGTGCTTTCTGCTGCCACGTTATACCTGCAAAGCTTCTTAATCTCATCGACCCACCTAATTTTCTGTCTCCCCCTCAGGCGTTTGCCATCTCTTGGAATCCAGTCAGTTACCCTTAATGACCAGCGGTTATCCTGCTGACGTGCTACGTGCCCGGCCCATATCCATTTCTTCTTCTTGATTTCAACTATGCTATCCTTAACCCCCGTTTGTTCCCTGACCCACTCTGCTCTCTTCCTGTCTCTTAAGGTTACACCTATAATTTTCCTTTCCATCGCTCGCTGCGTCGTCCTCAGTTTAATAATAATAATAATAATATAATAATGAGAAAATACCAGCATGTAAGAAGAACTTGGAATATAAAATAAATGGAAGTCAAACTCGGAACAGTAGCGCAAAAAATACACAAGAGACGACAGAGCAGACGGGACACAGTGCTAAACTTACAACTCAGTGTTTATTGCAGGTGATCGCATATATATGCACATGACACCGCGCGAAAGGAAAAGGAGGAGGCGAGGTAGGGGGAAAGGAGCTCACAAGACTATTTAGTTTAGCGTGTGTCCCGTCTGCTCTGTCGTCTCTTGTGTATTTTTTGCGCTACTGTTCCGAGTTATGCACTACCAACTAGCCCACCAGTCTGTACTTTTAACCCTTTAATGCCTGAATTATGAAATCGCCGAACAAAATAAAAACTGTTTTCATTTCCCAGCTTTAAATAGCATCCTTTCATTGATTCTGCAGTTAAATTATCTAAAATGCAACTTTAATGCCTACTTTTAGGTATGTCGCGAATTCGCGATGTGCCACAGAAACGAGGATCCGGCAACAAAAAACATGCTTCAGAAATATGTAACATGTGTGCCACCTCTGGGGTGCGTACACACCAAATAAGCAAAATTATTGAACATTGAACTTACGTAACTCAGGCGAGAAAGAACGAAGAAGTGAGAGCTGTCGCACGTGCTTCACCCTCTCGGCCATCAGCTACAAAACAATTGGTTCTAGCATAGAATACCTTACACAAGACGGCGCAAGATTTTTTCATTCTGAAAGCTACATTCCCCGTGAGTACTTGACAGCCGGCATTAAAGGCGGCACGCGTTTCGTGACTTGTTGGCTCGGAGTTTTTCGGTATGTCGCGAATTCGCGACACCAGGCAGTAAAGGGTTAAGGAAGTCTAACGTACAGAAATATGTGCCCCTCCAAACGCATGGACTCGAAATGGAAAAATGGGTCAGATTTGTTGGCGGAAAGGTACAGGCCAAATGAAAGTGTAGATATATAAGTAAAGGTTCTGCACAAGGAAATGAAATAAATGCAGATGGCAGTTTCGGTGAAAATCATGAAAAAAAGAAGTTCATGAAGGTTTATGAATAATAATACTACTACTACTACTAATAATAATAATAATTTATTAACATTTTCATACAGGAACAATCTAGTATAAAATTGGACTGCCAAAGCCACATTGGGCTTGAGGGGCAGAGCCGACAGACATGTCAAGAATGTCAAGAAAGCGATCAGAAGAGACACGTTGTGGAAAATATAAAGGACGAAACATTGCGTTTTGAGTTCCGGGCTCGCTGCTTGAGGACAACAACATAACGTAGCTAATATATGCACCAGGATGAGGTGCGCGTCTACTGAATCCATAGGCCACGAACGGCTCGGGACATCGTAATGGAACGCCAAGATACTCACGAAGAAAAGCCCATATAAAGTGCCCTTTTTTTAGAATAAAACATTGGTTTAGGCCAGTTGGCTGATACTTTGACATTCAAAGAGCAGCATAAGAAAAAACAGAGAAGCCAAAAGTGCGCCTGTCGTGTCTGCTGGTGTCTTCTTTGAATGTGTTTCCTCGTGCTGCTCTTCAAAAGCCATGTTTCAGAAGCGTCGGAACCCGAAGGGAATGAAAGAATTAAAAGGCTTTGGGAGTGGAGATAAGGAGAATATGTTCAGAGAATTGGTGAAAAAGTATTGACAGGGAAGATACTATAAAAAAAGAGTCGTTACATACATTTTCCATTGTACAATGTTGAAGTCCTAGTGAAGACAAAGGCAAATTCAATATCTAAGGAAAATGCTAGCCAGTTACGCTTGTATGCAAGTGTGATAGACTCAAGCACGCTGGGTGATTATTTGTTGCAGGTCTTTTTAGATAAGGATACCAGTAATAGAACTCACTCTAAAAACGTATGTCATCAACCACAAAAAATGTCACTCTTGTAGCCTTAATGAAAACCAGCAGATGATGAAGCAAAGGAATGTATAGGGAACGTTAAGTGTACTGTTTATTAAGTTTATTGTAGTAATTCTGACAAATGTGGATAAAATGAACATCGGGAGCATAATCCGAAGGTCGCAGGTTCGGTTCCTGCCAGCGGCAAGTTGTCGTTTCGTTCACTTTACTTTCTTCACATTTATGACTCAATTACTCCATACGCTCAGAAAAGTACAATTAACGTTTCCTATACCTTCCTTGATTTTCTTATCTGCTGGTTTTCAATAAGGTTGTGTCAAAAAGAAAAAAAAAGACACGAACCCTCGAAAAGTTTCCTTCATTCATTCACTCTTGTAGCCTGTGAGATCCGCCATACTGAATTTCTTCTTCGATAGACGTGCGCACGAGCGGGGCAGGGGGGGACGGACGCTCCCCTGGTCACCTAAGAAGGCGGGGGGGGGGGGGGGCGCAAAGTCTGCCCCATACATTGACTTAATAGGGAGGGGGGGCGCTGCGACGAGCCTTCGCCACCCCCCCCCCCCCCCCCCTGAAGGGGAACCCTGCGCACGCCTATTCCTGTAGGGAAATATTGATGGAAAACAGCGGTTGGTTGAGGACTTAATTTTTGTCGGTATTTAGCACCCTGCCCAGTAGTTATCGCTGCCATCACCACAGTACGTCAGTGGGAGGCATGTAGTCGGATAGAATGGATGCATCCCAGTCTTCCATTGAAAACTCAACGTACTCGCGTCGGGATACTTTACCGAAACTTGTCGCTAACGTCATGAAAAACGTCAATTAGACGACACTGGTTAGTAAGTTTTCCCTTTTCATCTAGGATCACCAGTTTCCTTTCCGGCTTTGAAATCAAACAAAGAGCAAGACAAGCTTTCCGTTTTGCTGTTGTAAGGTCCAGCATTACATGACTCGAGCGTACGTCTTATCTCATAAATGAGATCTCGCTTAGCTTAATCAGACTGCAGCCCGCGAGTGGAAGGGGCCGTAGGCCACGTGTAATCGCTCCAGAGAAGGGCTTCTGCTCAGCGGAGCCAGGCAAAAAGCCGAACAAGGTAATGCGGTGCGACGGTTGCCACCATAACCTCTTTGCACTCACTCCAATCTGACCGAGAGCAATCGCGGTTCGAAAAGAAGGAAAGATGAAATTACGGGATCTCGGCACAGCGAGAAAAATCACTGTCTCCGGCAATGACGATCCGCTGGCAGTTTGTCTCAGATGACAGTCCGTAGCGCGCAGTATAGACGTTCCGCTCGTTTTCCTCATTTAGACATTGGAACGATTCAAAGGCCGGTGCGCAAGTAGTGGCCTGCTCATTAACCCGATTGGCCCGTAACCGGAAGTTACGCCACCGGTACCACGTGATGTCCACCAGCTTACGGTCCTTCAAAAGCAGGCCCGCTCAGCTCGTCCGCAAGTGCAGACGTCATGGAGCGTCGAAGGCGAGCTCTGATCCTCCTGCTCCTGTTCCTCGTGGAGTCGGGTATGTCTTCTGATGGACGATGGGTTTTACCCTGCCTCTCGTGGTTACTTGTAGCGGTGTACAATATCGTGCGTACCTTACAAAGTATTCTTTTGTTTTGGAATGTACGTACCATATTTTACTCGGCTACAAGCGACCAGTATTCATGCTTTTCTTGTTTCATGTCACGCTGCTAAGCTCTATGGTGTGGATTCGATTCTCGGCCATGGGCGGTCCGCATTGCGATGGGGGCAAAATGCGAAGAACATCCGTGTACTTAGATTTAGACCCAGGTTAGAAAACCCCGTGTGGCGGAAATTTCCCGGAGCCCCCCCACCCTACGGCGTCTCCCATAATCATAATTGTAAAACTCTAACAAAATAATTGCCTTGTTTCCTTCAAACTAAGGACCTGAAAATCGCGACATGGCGCTTTTGTCCTGAATCCTGCAGCAACAAGACGCCTTTGCGTTGAAGCATCGCACGTGATAAATTGTCTGTTGGTTATAGAATATGTGCAGGTGCTTAGTAATAATAGTAACAGCTCAAATTCTACATGCTACAACCACGATATGACTATAAGGCACGCCGTAATTGCCGGATGTTCATGATCCTGTACTTCCTGAGCTGAACACATAGGCACAAGTTCCATAACGAGAATTCTTTGCAGAACGTAATTTGATAGGAAGGTGGCGGGAAATCAGCCCTTAATTTCTTTGTCTTTAAATGTTTGCTTGTTATCGCATCTAGATTCCGAATGACACAGAGACGACTTTTTAGTTATTCATTTAATCAAATCTTTATGAAACAAGTTTTTTAGAAATATTTACTGCTTCTGTCACACTTTATCCCGTTTATACCTTTTCTGAGCCCAGGATAGCAAGCCAACGTATACATTGGGCTACCTTCTTGAGCAATCTGTCGTTCGTCTAGTCCCTGATGGTTTGGTCATTGATTCTCAAAACGCTAAGTCCTGTTTGCGGGGGCGTATTCGAGTATCAAGTTCAAGAGCAAGCGTTAACTCCGCGCCAGGTTTCTCGGCAATAATCTCACTTTGTTCAAACTTCTTTTATGATCCTGACCACAATGCATACATCAACTGAGATCGGATCGTTCCAAGTTCACTGACGCCTGTTCAGTGAAAAGTGGGAAAACCATGCGGGAGCACTTGAGGCGTCATGTGCAAGGAATCCAAGTTTCTGCGGACCAACTTGATCAAAAAAACTGAGTTGTTCCGTGTACGAATACAACCGATGAGCGAAGCTCCTTAGAAATGGGATGCACGCGGCGTTCGGCGCTCGCGGCGTTTCATTGTCCAGGCAACGGACCAACCACTGGGTGGACGACAGAGTGAAGCGATGGTTTCGCGCGTTCGCCGTTTTGAGGAGAGGGCGGAGTCGAAGAAAGACGGAGAGCGAGACTAATCTGCCTTCGTTTCGTATGCGTTCGTATTCTCGCGCATTGCGCATCGTGCAAACGCCATCCGCGTTCCAGCGCTCATAAAGCTCATTTATCCTCCCGTGTGAGTGGGAGACGCCACAGCTGGCACCGTGCCAGGGAGCTTCAACGGCGACGGCGACGATGGGGTGCCGGCCTTAGGAGCTTCGCTCCTAACAAAACAAAGCTCAAACAACGCCTCGTTCGCAGCACAATGGTGCTGACTCTGTCATGCGATCATAACGAACAGGCACGGCAACCGTCCAAGAACGTCATCTGCCACGTTGCGGTGGTCAAATGTGGCCACCTTTGCGAATACATGATTAAAATTCCTTTGCAGACTATTACTTTCAGACTCCTAAAGATGTAAGAATACGCCGCCTGAAGCGCGGTTAATTTTGCATAGTGAAGACATCGCTACGAGTGTTTTTTTCACTGCATACGTGAAACCTCGTAGTTGCTTTCACAAGCGCAACAAAATAACTAATTGCAGTAAAATTAGTACTTAATAACAATTATTGTTGGGGTTTTATGTTCCAAAACCATGAAATGATTATGAGGGACGCCGTAGTGCATGGGTCCGGAAATTTCAACCCCCTGAGGTTTTGCAACGTCTATCGAAATCTAAGCACACGGGCCTCTAGCATTTCGCCTCCATCGAAATGCGGCCGCCGCGGCCGGGATTCGATCACGCGACCTTCGGGTCAGCATCTGAGCACCATAACGACTGCACCACCGCGGCGGGTGTAAAATTAGTTCATTTAATTTAAGAAAGAATGTAGGATTTTAAGTTCGCCCCGGATATCTCTTACAAACTGTGCCATTCCACGAATACGTGTGAAAAAAAAAAAGCTAGCGCTATCAATTCAAGCATGAAGTTTACAGCTCTCTGACTATGCATCGGAAACAAATATTACAGTTTTGTAAGCTGTGTGTAGAGTAGCGTCCAAATTACAGAAATATAAGGCGTTTGAATAAATAGCTTTTGTAAAATATTTACGCTATCTACAAGAAGGTTTTTCAAGGCTATTTCATGCAAGTTATTCGCATAATTATGACGTGGGCATGTTATGTCATTTTTGTACCAATAGAGGCATCCCACTATATATAGGGATTACAGAATTATGATAACATGTTTGCCGCTGATTCTCACATGATGTCGACTTTTTTTTTTATAAAATGAAGTAAAAGAGTACCTACAGTCAAATTTAAAAAACCCTGCTACCTATTTTAGGTTTTGTTTTAATTGTAACTAACTTCTTCACATTATTTGCAGTTTTACCTGCTCGGATGTATTCATGGCGGCGCGATCTAAAGCTCTCCGAAACTTCATTTTAGCTCATTTCTTGTTCTTAGTAATCAAAGAAATATTGTGTTTCAAGTAAATCACCCAGCTTGCACTTACGCCTCACGGGAAGTATCAGGAAATTAATTTAAACTCAGTGTGAACTGCGCAGTGGCGTAAATCCAGAAAAATCGCAAGTGGGGATACACATCTCGCCATGGCGGCCATTTTGTTTATATAAATTTTTGTTTTATTCTTATTCATATCAAACATTAAAATCATACCTTGAAATCAAGTTCAATAACGAACAGGGTTTCCAACTCGCATAACTGCATTGTTCTATTGGATCTTTTCTGAAACCGATTGAACGGCAGTTGCGATTTCAGTAATCTCACACAGCTGAGAGGTATTTAACACCACCGGTACACGCTGAAAGAAAAAGAGGCTTTAAAGATGTTGAACGCGCTATACTTAACTGTCAAGCCATTCAGATATATGCTGTCTGAAAGACAAATTTCAAGGGGGGTCACTTGAAAAGGGTGTCTCCCCCAGCATGAGCACAGGGGGGGTCAGGACCCCCCTGAGCCCCCCCATGGTTTACGCCACTGGAACTGCGACTCTCGCGAGGGCCTCTAAGATCTGGAGGCACACGCTGTCCCGATCTCGGACGCGAAAAGAGCTTTCAGTTCATGCCGGAGGTGGCGCGAGTTTCGCGTCAGCGACCCCGTTCAAAAGCAAGGAGGAGGGAAAAAGAAAGGAGGGAGCATTACGGCATGCAGGCAGCATTAGAAAGCCAACCTGTTTTGAAGCCCACAGTGTCGGCCCAGCACATAGTCTTTTGCTGTGAGATCATGTAGTAAACGAGATTTGTGGTGCCCGGTAGTTTTTAATCGAAGTGCGCTCTCTCGGAGCAGTTCCGCCGACTCACGGGGGTAGTTCAAAAACAGAGCTTAACCCAGAGTACTAAAACATACCGCGCGCTCTGACATTGTGACCATGAGTTGGGCCGACACAGCGGGCTTCAATCACACTGCGCAATGCTCGCTCCCCTCTTTTTCTTCGTCGACGCTTCGAAGGGCGTGCTGATACAGATCCCTATCATCATCATCGTAAGAAATGAAAGAAACAAGGACAACAAATTCGATGCACAGGATGGCAAAAACAGGGAGATTTCCAAAGGTGGCAGAACAGAACTCGGAAAAGACAATCTGTACGATAGCACAAGGGACAGCGCTTTGCTATTTTAAGATGACATGACCGCCTCAGGGCAAGAACATACCGGAGTAAACCGATAATTTTAGCGCACACGGTATTCCGATATACGAAAAGGGGTTTACGTAATACAGTCTAACCCACTTATAACGATACCGGTTTCAATAATATATCGGTTATAACAATAGAGAGCTGTTGCACCGCCAACTCTTCTATGTTTTCTATGGGAAAATAACCCGCTTACAGCAATGCCCTCATGCCCCCCTTATCGGTTATAACAATGAATTCTGGCTGCTGGGTGTCCACGCTGAAAGATAATGGAACGCGAAACCCTTCAAAAGAGAGAAGAAAACGAAAAATTCAAGCTATGGAACACCCGGCCACAACCCCATTGCACCCCTTCGCCCCTTCGAATTCGCAGTATGCTTCACCGCACTGCGCTGTGTCATTGCGGAAAAGCAGACTTTTGAAATTTGTTATGGCGTGGGAGTCGCGGTGGCTTCTGTCATTGCACTTTCGGAGATGCAACTTGAGTAAGAAGTTGAGAATTAAAAAAAGTTTCAGCGTCCGAAACTTCAGACGTTGTCATATATTGGCTCTATGGGGCTTGTGGTGGTTCCGTGAAAGCGTCCGAATTTTCAAGCATATCCGAAAAATCAGCAGATTTGTCATCTTTGTCACTGATGTCTGTTTGCATATCCCATTCGATATAATAGCTTTCCCACAACAGCCTACCATCCCCCCTATTTTGCTTTATTTCGTGCAACCCATTCATAGAAATTATCCGTTATACCAATGAAATTTTCCTGGCACTACAGTATTGCTATAAGTGGATTCGACTCCACCTGGTTAACGTACGATCATCCTGTGACGTTCCCTGCAAGCGCAATCATAGATACGTTTGTTTGTTTTGCCTTGTTTGTTCGAGGAAAAAATTGCAGTCTCGCCGCAAGCGTGAAGGAAGGAATGCGATAGCAAGAAATAGTAATGTTATACAAACTAAAGCTGGCAGCAGTTTTTTGGATCCGATCTCGCGTGACTCTACCAAACGCTGGTGTAAGAGAATACGGCCACTCCAGGGAAAAAAAATTACACCAT
This sequence comes from Rhipicephalus appendiculatus, assembly GCA_030522465.1. NCBI lineage: Eukaryota > Metazoa > Arthropoda > Arachnida > Ixodida > Ixodidae > Rhipicephalus > Rhipicephalus appendiculatus. The sequence continues at coordinate 423,635 of JALIZH010018336.1, read as the reverse complement.
CTCCCGCTAAAGGGAACCATGTGTAGATGTGAAGCAGCGGGCGCTAACCTTACACTGGCGGCGGCGTTGACGCTGGCGTTCATCGCAGCGTTGCGCAGGAGAGAAAACTGGGGAGGCGCAAAGCAGGCAGTGATGGAGCAGTGTTTCCTACTGGAACATGCCAATCGCTGCTAATGGGCAATGAGAGACAGAAGACTCCGACTGGACACAGAGACCCGCACTCCGCTTTTAGTTAACGCGCACGCTGCGAATTTTTATTGTTCAACAACGCACAGGAGAAATCTCTCACCGGCACCACCTTGGAGGTCAAGATCCATTGCCATATATACGGGGTGGCCAGTGAACGGTTATGCAGCGCGAGCAGTCGGTTTTTTCAACCAAGAAACTCGCTAGCAGACGCTGCCTGCGTCGGCGTCGCGAGGCGAGAGAGGGGGGGAGCGTAGGAGAGGAGTGAGAGAGGGGGGTGACACGCATGCGCAGTGGGAGTGTGAACGCCGTGGGCAGGGATGCGTAGAGGGGAGAGGGGGGGAGTGTAAGAGGGGAGAGAGGAGGGGAGGCGCATGCGCAGTGAGGGTGTGGCTGCCGCGAGGAGATATGCCTAGAGGAGAGAGGGGGGAGAGGAGGTTTTTTATTTTTATTTTTCAAGGGCTTGCGCATGCGCAGTAAGGGTGGGCACGCGGCACACCACCACCACCACCACCGGATTAAGCTTCGCCATAAGATGCTTCACATCTAATAAGCGGTTTTCGTGCAGTCTCTTCCCGTAGAGAGCACCACGCGTAGAAGGGTATACGAGCCCTTTGCAGATGCTTGCCGTGACAGCGCGCACGCCAGTGATCGCGATCGCACCCTTACTATCAATGTTCACAGTTGCTGCTTGAGCGACACCACCCTCCCCTCCCCCTAACTCCCTTCGTGCTCCTTTAAAACGGGTGGGACGTTTCCTCTCTGCTTGAGCAGCATGCGACGGCGGGCCTCACACGCGGGTTGATATTACCGCATGCCAGTGGCGTAGCCAAGGGGGGGGGTTGGGGGGGTTCATACCCCCCCCCCCCCCGAAATTTTTCAGTTTGGCTTGCGTATATATGCACGCACACATACAAACGCACGCACGAACATACATAAAGTATGGTTGAACCCCCCCCCCCCCCCCCGAAAAAAAATTTCTGGCTACACTACTGCCGCATGCGCCCTCCGTGCGACGGAAATGGGCCTGCTCGTTTCATCCGTGCGTCAGCCGTCTTTTCAGCCGGTTTCATTGATCCTCCAGCTCCCCCTCCACCATGCCTTTCCTCCCCCACCCCACAAACACCCTCCCCGAAAGCTTTCTGCAGATTCAGTGGTTTAGCATAGCCTTCCGTGATTCGCCCACCTTTGACCACGAGAAGATTGTGTAATCATGCCATAACGTCATCATGAGGTCATGGTGCGACGCCATCACTAGGGACAAGGTGACGTGCGTTTTTTGGCGATACCGGACGCGATGTTACGGCACCGTGATATTTCCCGCAAGTCTCGCAGGCGGAAACGCTAACATAGCCACTTAACGATTTCGCCTTTAAGGGGCCCTCCTACACTCTCCCAACTAATTATGGAATGGCTTCGTTAAAAGAGCTTATTGCCTCCCGAATCTACTGCCGAAAAAAATTGAAGGACACATTGTAAATCCCAAAGTGTGTTCAGCGAAAGCCGGGGCCCATTGAGACGGGGTCAGTTAGAATAGAACACGATGCGCGCGTCTCCTTTCTTGCATGAGTGGGCGGATTGTGGCCGGGCTACAGGGGAGACGCGTGCAAGTGGGAGCCATCCGACTAACTCGACTGCTGCTACGAGACGATTGACGTTTTTCTTTTTTGCTTTTCTTTTTCCTTTCTTCTTTTCTTGCTATGCGCCGCTGTGCAATCACGTGAGGGGAGAGGCCACAGCTGGCACCGTTCCAGGGCACGGACGGGGGGGGACGGACGGACGCTGCGAGTATGAGACATTAATGGCTTTGGCCTTAAAATGCTTTGAATCCGTCGAGTACGAGCGAAGCTTAAAGGGCTTTGCCGCACGCTTCGAACGTTCTCTCTCGCTCCTGCCGTACCAGCGACCCAGCTGAAAGATACGCCGCGGTAGGGAGGGGGGTGACGACGGCGCAAGAAGATGCTTCCTTTCGTCAGCGCGCGTCATGAGCTGGAACGCTATCTTTTCATTTTTTAGGAAAGGCCCTCATCCCGCTGTCACTGTCGCCGCCGTCGCCGCCGTCGCCGTCGAAGCTCCCTGCAACATAGAGCGGCGGCGGCGCAAAAAGACAATGAAACGCCGCGCGCGGCGTTCCCTCACCGCTGTCGAAGCTCCCCGCCGCATCACCACCAGCACCCCTCTCCCACCTGTCTCTCTCTCTCCCTGCGCTGCGCGCGCCGCACACTTACTCGATCAGTCGTTCCTGCCACAGAGCACAGCAGACGCTCTCCCCAGCCGCTCCCCACCCTACCGCCTTCATGAAAGCCAGCAGCAACGTCAGGCGCATAGTCGTTTGCGTCCCATTTCTAGGAGGTTCGCTCATCGGTTGTATTCCCCGATTTTTTTTACGTAAAATAAAATGTTTATCATTATTATTATTATTCGCAATACTCCGAAAGATAAGATGAAATGATATCTGTACACGAAAACATGCGAACACATTAAGTGCATGTCTGGAAGGTTTGAACGCCCTAACACATACATATAAGCATAAGCGGGCGCAGGGTTCCCCTTCAGGGGGAGGGGGGGGCGAAGGTTCTTTGCAGCGCCCCCCCTCCCCTATTAAGTCCATGTATAGGGAAGACTTTGTGCCCCCCCCCCCCCCTCTTAGCGAACTTGGGGGAGGGGGCGACCCTTCTGCCCCCCCCTCGTGCGCACGCCTATGCATACAAGCATACATACTTGAGTACAAAACACGTATACAGTTTCTTGGTATTACACCTTCAAGCTTGTTGTAATAGACGCAAGCATACATTGTGAGGTTGCTGCCGCTGATGGAGGCGCGCTCCTTTTCATTGATGATTCTCCGCTTTGAAAATGCCCTTTTAAAATCGTTGTGGGTTAGATAAAACCGAATTGTCGAAAATTTTACCGGCGACTGTTTGTCGGATTTTTTCGGATTTATCCGAAAACACGGAACCCTAGTTATACGCCGACGCCGATCGAACCGAACGCAAAGGCCACATAGAGAAGAGAGCCTTCTAAAGTGGCGAAATTCCACAAAGTCGCAGCAGCATTCCCTGTGCCTTGGGGCAAGATTACGCACACTCACAAAGGAAACTTTATTGGACCAGTAGTACGCGCAAGCGTTACAGGTGCTTATAAACTAAGCACAACACTCTACAACGTAACCTGGTGCAGTTCTTGTCAACACGTCTATTGAGAACTTGCTGAGAAAGATGCTTTGGTGTTATATTTGCCATTGAATGCAGCAAGAGGGAACACACTTCATTTGGAGCAATGTAGAATGCGTCAGTATAACTTACACAAACGCTAGGCGCAATTCTACGCAGACTGCAGTAATACATTCTACGCTATCAGCCAAGTGTACAACAAGAAAGCTGTTAAAAAAAATGGAAGGACATTTTGTAAATTCCAAAGTGTGTTCGGCGAACGCCTGTGCCCATTGAGACGGGGTCGGTCTGAATGGAACACGATGCGCGCGTATCCCTTCTTGCATGATTGGACACGCTGGGCACAGCGACGCTACGCAAGCAAAGCGCGAGCGCTGTATAGTCCGACGCGAAGCGCGACCGACGCGACCAGCGTCCGTTGGCGCGCCCCGGCGGCCACCTGGCACCGTGCCAGCACACCTCCTTGATTGCGGACGGCTTTTCTTGGTAATAAAGCAAAGGCTACGGAGCTACACCTCGCGTATCCTACCGCTAATAAATGTAGTCCCACAATTGTGTCCGTATTTTCTGCATGAGATATAAAAAATACTCATTTTTTCTACATGTACCTCTTTCAGACAGGACGTGGCTCACACCAGTGATATATTTGTATCTGTTTTACTTTATGCGTGGTCACTTTGCGGTTTTGAACGCTTGAGAAAGGCGCGCCCTTTACGTGTACCTCGAACGCTAGGCGGCGTCTGCGTGGATATGAAACGCTGATTGCGCGCTGGCCATCACTTTCCTCAGCGGTGCTAAACCAAACTAAACGCACCCCATACCAAACTACTTCGCGTAGCATTACATGTGCAAAAGCCCCGCCCCCCGTAGCTAACCCTTCATTGCCAAGGAAAAGCCACTCCCTTTACACAATAGTAAACTCCCTACCAAGACGGTTTAAAAATAATGACATTTTTTTAAAAAGCTTTCCTGTGTGCCAACATGCCACAGCATTTATTAAGGTGAAAGCTTTAGACGCCTTATCAAATGCTTGATCATGTGATATCGTCGCAACATCAACGGTAGGGTGATCCTGGAGGCACTGCAAAGCCGCATTAGGTGCAAAAACCTTGCAATACCACCGATCCCGAAGGCCGTGCAAAACCACATTGGGCACATAAGGAAAAGTAAGAAGGTGATGGCTTTCCCTGTCCAGTCGTTTTAGGTAAATTCATAAAAGGTCATCTGACTTTCCGACCCACTAACTCGCCCACAAATTCCGCATGCCTCCTTTCAAAAGCGCCTCCAATTGCCACGGCAGGAGCGTAGTTCATAAGCCAACTTTTATTTTCGAACCCTAGGAAGCTGTCACAGCAGTTCGAGTCATAAACGAGACAATGCGGCACTGCTAACCACTTGTGTTAGCTTTTCCACTGTACAGCGCCCTTACTGTGGCTCTTGGTTTTGAATTCAAGCGTTTCGTATTATTGCATGGCACAGTGTATGTTGAATGACTGTGAGTTGAGTTTCCTTTTGGATACACGGCGCAGCTTTCCTACCTGTCCAATGCCAGGTGTTGAGAACCAACCATCCTCCACCCTTCAACTTCAGCAGCGGCATCGTGCGGCTCATCATCAAATGTGAGTGCGTCGGGTGGCTTATTGCCGTGTTCAAACGTGGTTTTAATGGTGTCAACCATGACGTCTGCAGCCTGAACGTCTCCTTTACTGATTTTTTCTGTGCAATCTTTGTCTGTTGCCATCTTGCATATTGACAGAGCTCCACAATGTAAATATAAGTTAATCAGAGCAATGCAAAAATTTATTTCCTTGCTTAGGGCTCACTGCGAGTTCTACTAACCAAATTTCTATTCAGTCGGGCCTCATTCAAACTCTTATTCACCGAGAATGCTACTCAGCCTTGCTGCCTCGAGCTCCCCAAAGCGCTGCTCAGGTTGTAGTCATTCTAACTTGGGCTCACTTCAATTCCGCTAAGCCTGGCTCGCGCAGACTGAAACTCAATAATGTTTTAACTCATCACCGCTCACTCATGCTCACCACAGTTTTACTAAGTCGTGTTCGCTGTACTCAAACTCTCAGAAATTTGACTGAGTTGCGATTAATCAAACTCAAGATCTCCCGCGTGAGTACGACTCGGACTCAAGGTGTCAATTGTTGCCGACGCAATGGCCGCAGCCTACACCGATGAGCTGATCCGGGACCTCGGTGACAGTCCCACGCTGCGGCTCAGCGAGTCGCAGGCAGAGTTCCTGCGCCAGCGGTTGGGACGCCTCTACGAGCACGTGCGCCGCCACCCGGCTCTCCACCAGCGCTACCTGTGGGTGGGACGGGACAGGCCAATGGACAGCCCCGACGAGCCACCCTTGGCGTCACCCGCCAGATTCGAGACCGTACGTACTGCGCAACGCTCTTTCCATCTTCCTCTCCCCTTATCAGCGTGGTTAAAGGGCTGATGTTATCATCATTATTTATGGGGAGAGTAAACTACATGAGAGTTTGTGAGTTAGTGAAAAGTAGAACCAAGGGTTTCTGAAAGGAAAATGTCACGAAGTTTTAACGACCCTAACCCCTTCTCCGAGGAAAGGGTCGGGAGAGGGGAGCAAGCGAAGAAGGCGAATCAGTGCACGATGCTGTGGCGCCATCTGATAGATTTAAACCAGAGCAATTTGTCAGCTCGATGCTGTCATTTCTTAGGCCTGACGGCATCAATACAAAAGTACAGCGTAGAAACGTATCGCTAAGGAAGGAGAACGCCCTGCTAATCATCTGTACTTGGCGCGAGATAACACTAACGGAATGTTCGCTTTAACCTTTATTGCTTGCTCTAACGACAGAGGGCAAGCAGCTAGCGCGAATCAGGATCGAAGCAGGTACCTAGTCGCTGCCATGTTGCGGCGCTATCAGAACTGGCGGGAGTCACCGAGGCATACGAAGAACCCAGTAGACCACGCGGTGGCTCAGCACCAGTGTTGCGGAGTTGCCACTCCGGAATTGGAATGACTCCAGATTCATTCCACATTTTTGCGACCACGGAATGGATTGGGAATGGAATGGGGACAACGCTTGGAGGAATGGAATGGGAATGGAATTAAGCGCCTTTTGCACGGAATTGAATGGGAATGGAATTACGTCTTTTTTCCGAAAATAGAACACCTTTTCGTCTACGCGCTGTTTTTCAAACTTCAAACATTAGTAAGTCAAAGCCTCGAATTTAACAATAAAGCAGTATTTTTAATATGGCTTCGCTGATTAAAAGCACGGTACCTTTATAAGCAACCCACCTACTACAATTCTGTCCTTATATAGACTATGTTGCTCCGAAGTTTGTCTCTATCCTTCGCGTAACCGCGGTTATATGCCGTTGGTATCCGTCGTGCGGAACTACAGCGGCGGCATATACCCCCCCCCCCCTTACACCTTGTGATTTCCTTTTTTCCCTCGGCGGCGCCCCAGCCGCCTGCTGTCTCACCACCCTTCACTTTTCTTTCTTTTAATCCCTTCACCCCTTCCCCCCCCAGTGCAGGGTAGCAAACCGGACGCGCGTCTGGTTGACCTCCCTGTCTTTCCTTCCTTCCCTTCCTCCTCCTCCTCCTTCACTTTTTTTTTTGTTTTTCCTTCTGTCGCCGTCGGCGACTCGGACGCGCATTCGAAAAAGCGCTTCCCTAAGTGTGTGTGTTGGTGGTTAGAAGAAGAAAGAGACGCCTAATTTCTGCAGCCCAATAGGGAGCACGGCGCAGCGTCTCTTCCCTAAGTTACACACCTGCCATTGCATGCCTGCGCACAGGCGAACACAGAAAGTTCTCCTCACCCCATCTATGCTTGTGAGGCTCGCTTGACAAGCGTGAGTGCTGACGAGCGGTGCGGCCCAGTGTTCCGTATTCGATGCAAATGCACTAGGTGCCCGAGCGGTGCACTGTTCCAACTAATACCAGTAGATCTAGAGGGTTTTGTTCCCCATTAAACAAATATGTTTTCTCCATATTCACGGTCACTCTAGACACACGGCAAAACTGCTTAGTCTTCTTGAACACTACTTTTGTCAGCATAAAAATACGCTATGTCGTCATTTTAGCATTTACACATTTGAGCTTAAACAATATTAAAACATCGCCATTCGTTCAAACATGCTGATCATGCAAATACTATAGGTAGCGGGAGAACTTTCCCTATGGGAATTAATAGGGTTGTTGTACTGCATGATATATGTCACCAAGCTACTCTTCGACTATCCCTGGACCGTGGTTACGTGTTTTGCGCACTTTTGCAGTTCTTAATGCATCTGATGGCATCAGCTTTACGGGGGGTTCAGTCTTAACTCGATAAAACTATCAAGATGCCTTTACTACGTTAAGGAATTGCAGGAATGGAAATTGAACTGCCCGGCCATTCCTGGAGTGGGAATGGGCTAAGTTTTTTCATTCCGAGGAATTGAAAGGAATGGAATTGCAGCAATTTCTAATTCCCTGGAATGGAATTGGAATGGAATGGAGGCACCCATTCCGCAACACTGCTCAGCACTGGCTATCAATGTCGTTATTATTATTATTATTATTATTATTATTATTATTATTATTATTATTATTATTATTAATATTTATTCAACACTGTCGACTCATGGTCCATGCAGAGTGGTTAATACAAATACAAAAGAAGTAGCAATGACACAACAGCAATAAAGGGTGAAGAATGTTATTTTGCAGTCTGATCACATGCATCGGTAAGGCAATTCCATTCAGTAATGGTTCTCAGAAAATATGAAAACTTAAATAACAGTACAACTTTTTTTCAAACTTCTAAAAGGAGAAAAAAGTAAAGCTAGTGCTTCGCAGCGAAAGCTGTGTAAACAGCGAAGCGCCCTCGTGGCAACTCTCGCGGCCTCTCGCGACGAGTGGCTTCTTCCTCGGGCGGACGAGAAGTCTTGCCCATCCTTCGGAAAGGGCACGGCGCACATGAGCCACCGCCCTTATTGGCAACAAGATGGACCTGTACGTGGCAGCACCGTCGCTCCGTTAGTGTGGCTAAGTCGCCCGTGTGGTGCGCGAAAGTATTCTGGGCTGCTGTTTCTATATCGTCATTCTGCGCTCTGTGGCTGATGAAAACGTTTCAATTTCCACGGGGAGGTTATGTTCCGTTCCGAAAATACCTTGCATTTTGCGTGGAGCCAGAGATATGCTTTCATTACCATTCCAGCGACACGGGATAACGCTGAGTGGGGCTGGTCAGGTGTCAGGAACGGCAATGCGCCTTCCGATGGTGCGTAGTAAGTGTTTCGACCACGGTGGGTTCGCTAACGAAAAGTGTTCATTCCCAGTAAAATAAGATAACCCAGTTTCTCAATATTAGCCTGTAATCTCCGCCTTCATTCACGTTGCATGCATAATTGTCGAGCACTACGTGCGTGAACACCGTTGCAGTCTGCAAAAAAAAAATCGTGGCGGCTTCACCTGGGCTGCTAGTAATGATTAGCTTACGCTTTTACGTAATTACTTTAGCCTGTAAATGAATCGAGTCTATGCATTACATTCGTGCAACATCCTTCATGCGCGACCTTCGCAATGGATGCATGGTTTGTTCGCGCTAGCTGTGAGTCCTTTTGAACGAGCGTCACCGTTCCTACGCTTTCTTGCGCGTTTTCTCAGTCACGTTCACTCAGCTACGAAAAGCGTTCTCAGTGTTCCTGAAGCATATAGATGAGCACAGAAACTCGTCCAATTTGTCTACGATCTTCTACAGAGTAAAAAAAAAATGCTGTTTCGCGAGCCACCATGGAAGCGATGAATGAACATTCGCGAGCGAGCTTATCGCCTCTGCTCATGTTGGTATATTCGTTCTCTTAATCTTTTTAATGGGTATTTCAGAAATGATTGAGACCTCATATATTGCCAAAGTGGAAGTAGCCGCAGCATATATTTGATTAGCAGAAGCTGCCACGCAAGGTACGATACAAGAAATGGCGATACACACCGCGAGCAATCTTATCCGAGTAACTTGAGCTTTCATTAATGCCTAGCAGGGCATGAGCACTTCATTTCTGCTATTATGGTCTCATCAGTCAAAACAACTTTTGTTAATCTTTCCTGAGCCCTGAATATTGGAGCAAAGATGCGATAACGCACAGGGGATTGTCAGAGCAGCTACGTAAAAGAGACGGCACTAAATTCATTCCGTCCCAAGTTTGTCACCGTCGGTGATACAAGTGACACAGTCCCCAAAATCAGTCAGATTTGTACTCAGAGGCAAAGGTGCTGTGACGTGGAATAACAAATTTTAGCCTCGCAAAATTTTGAAAAGCTTCAAGCGTACGTGGTGTGGTCGCATTAAACAAAAGATTCTCGCATAGCTAATTAGAAGAGCGATTGAATTCACGAACTTCTACAACAAAAAAGGAAAGACTGGGCGTACTCAACGTCGACCAAACCGTTCCCGTGAACTTCCATCATGAATTATCGAACAAACAAAACACACGCTGCTGCGGGAGGGGCGACGTGCCAGCGGCATCCACACTTCGGGGCTTCGTCCGATCGCCGGTAGGTGGCGACTCTGTTCGATCTACAGGCCATAGCTGGTCACTTCGTCTACACCGCGCCTTTCCTCCTCGCCACCCAGCGCGGCCTCTCATTGGTCGCCTCCTCTGTATCGGCACATTCCTTTCGTCGAGCTGCGTAATGACAACGGCGAAGGGTCGAGCAAGAAGAGCTTCGTTGTTAATAAATCGCACGTGCTGCGGTCTCCTTCGCAGGCTTCTACATTGAGCAAGCGTGGAGACAGCCGCCAGGAGCGGTCGTCGCCCCCACAGGTGCCCCAGGGCGGCGAGCGTGGCAGCGTGCGGGGCGTGAAGAGGACCCCTCCGGAGACGCCGATAGCGCCCCTGTCGGAGGAGATATGCCGCACGAGCACCGCCTGGGAGCGGCTCAACGAGACGGTCGATTCGTTCGGCAACGCCGTAGAGGTGGTCCAGGACGAGGCCTTTCCCCAGTGGGTCTTCTCGTACCGCTGCGCCTTGCAGGGCTCGTCCTGCGTCGGCATTGACGCTATGTGAGTCTGCTTCGTTGTACACAACACTATTGTCTGTTTAAAGTACGAACGTTCAGTTGGTAGTATTGCGGGATTTTCCGTCTACAACGGACCTATGGGCTGGGACAGCGGCTCAGGTACAAAGAAAAAGACACCTTGACGTATCTCCTTCCTGCCCAGACCTTTGACCCGCATCCGTAGCTCAGTCGCCCGTAAAAGGTAATGTTTGTTGCTTTTGGAGGAAAACGAGATCTAGGGTTCTCGTCCATGTACCCTACACAATACCAGCAGCACTACCCAGGTTGTAATGCCCCGTGTACGCTCTACCACCGCACTAGGGCGAATCACCACATGAGCGCCAACCAACACCAACAGTTCCACGCCCAACCGTACCAACAGGCGGAACTCTTGATGTCTAGCTTGAACTGCCGGGCTCGAACTGGTCGTAAGAGCGCGCAGGGCAGCCGCGGCTCATAGGGGTCCGGGAATGTACCCACGCCAGTCCAGGGGCGGCACGTAGATAACACTTAAGAAAGTGAAAATAGACAACCACCCGTTTGTAGCGCGAAGCCATAAGGAAATCCATACGGAATTTCTCAGAAAGAAACCCCGGACCAGGACGAATTTTTCGGCAACTAAGAAGCTTTTCTTTCTGAGAAATCCGTACGGATTTCCTTATAGCTTCGTGCTACAAACGGGTGGTTGTCTATTTTGCCTTTCTTAACCCTTCCGCCACCTTGCGGGCTTCCGCAGAACTATTTGCATTACTTGTAGCTAACCCTTGTACGTAGTTACGTACAGACAGCATACGCGTGCACGATGCAGGTACAACAGCGAGTGCACGGAGCGCTCGGGCTTCATGATCCTGTACCACCGAAAGAGTGGCTCCGCCAACGACAGCCTGCCATCGTGGGGGGGCCGTTGAGGTGCCGCATCACTGCACCTGCAAGATCACACCCAAGGTCATCGCCGAGCGTTGAGCCGACTACTCCACATCTTGAAACCGAGCGGGTAAAGTACTTTTGCTGACGGCGCGCACACTCCGCTGTGAAAGTGTGCTCGGATAATCACTCTTATCTCTTGAGATAAGACTGATTGGATTCAAGCGGGAAAATTTAGTGTTGGGGAACGGCAAAAGACGGAGGCAAGCTTGTAGTTGGTGATATATAAGCTCAGGTTGAGAACCTCAAAGTTGAACAGTTATTATGATGCGTTGTCTGTTATATTGCCCACATATAAGCATTCATCTCCATGATTATTAGAGACATCATTAGAGACATTATTAATTACATTTCGGACATTCTATTTTACATTACCATGGGGCTACTTAAATTGTCTATATGTGCGACGCATCATTTATTCTTTGATGTTACTGTGAGAACGTTCTTTCACATGTGTAGAGTATGCGAGTGTGTGTGTGTGTGTGTGTATGCGTGCGTGTGATGTGTTTTCCATTCCCTGGTCTTTATGTGAGAACGCTGTTTGACAGCTTTCAATCGCGCTGTTCTGTAGCTCCTGGAGTTATTGAGGAAAAGCTGTGCGTTGTGCGCTCGATGCCTTTCAAAAGCTAAGGAATATCCTTCGCCTTATTTGTGCGCCACCATCTCCTCACATATCAACAAAAAAAATAAATTAAGTAAACATGAACGACATTGCAAGGACAAGTGCCAGTCAAATAAAGAAGCGTAAAGTTCATACATGCCTTGACTGACTCCCCACGCTGTGCCCGCTTAAATCAGTACTTTCAAGTTTGCTCAACCTTCCTGTACTCGTAGCTCGCATAATCTTAATATTTTGCCACTTGTATCTAGAACTGATTTGTACAAGTATAGCTACTTTCCTGCGATAGTTGAACGTTGGAATGCTTTGCCTGGGTTTGTTCGCGCTTCGCCAATGACCGATTTTTTGTCTGCTTGACATGTGATGTTATCGTCACTCCTGCCATAGCCCATGATGGGCTGCAGTATGTGTAAATAAATAAAATAAAATAAATAAGGAGCAATTTAAAGTAAAGACACTGGAGGTTAACATGTCAAATAAACCAACCAGGCACCCTGCATAGCTGCGGATGCGAGGATGTTATCAGAGAGGGAGGTGATAAGGAAAAGAGAGATGATAAGGTGTTAAATAGGCCCGGTCCAGTTGGCCAGCCTTCTCTGTGGCGCATCATAACGCATGACAGCTTTCCTTGTTCGTTTATAAAATTTCTACGCGCAACATTATTATACGGAATCAAGTTGAAACTTAACCTGAAAACACAGCACGTTCACATCACATGCAGACACACACTTTTACTGACAGTTCAGTGAATGCACGAATGGTCTTGCAAGTTTGCAGGATTTCGTGCAAGAAAAAAAAAGAACCCTTTAGACACTCACGATTGCAGTATAAAGCGATTGCTAATTTCAACAGACTTTTTTTTTCTATTGCGATATAGACTTGCCCTTAAGGCATAATTTTTTGTGTGTATTAGATGTGCGCCGTTAGGGCCAGTGCTGTGTATGAAGTGAAGCAGTGTCTTGTAAAATGTATTATATATCCATCGGTCATAAACTGATCGCGTCACTGTAGCGAATACCGGCTTCGAGGAAAAGATAGAAAGAGAGAGAAAGAAATAGAGAGGCGGAGAAAAAAGACACAAGAAAGAGGCACAAAAAAGAGAGAAAAACAGAGAACATGGGCAGAAAGAACAAGAAAAAGAGAGAAACACGCAGAGATAGAAAAGAAAATCTTGAACGAATAAACGGCACGACAGAAAACGAGGTCGCGAGAGGAATGACAGACTCTGTAGTTTGTTGTTCCACTTCTCGTCCTCGTTTTCGGTCGCGATGTTTATTCATTCAAGATGGAAGCACACCAAATTGTCCAGTTAACCGTTCTGATGCAAGACAGAAATAGATAGAGAGAAAGAGGAAGCGAGAAATAAAAAGAGAGAGAGAGAAAGAAAGGTAAGAGGAAAAAAAGATAGCAAGAGCGAGGAAGAAGAGAAATAAAGAGAGAGAGAAAAATCACGTAACATCACTTAATAGCTAGTCACGTGACTGAAATGACGCAGCATCATGTTACAACTACTCATGCAGCAAAGACAAATCTCTAGCGAAAGCTTGGCATTACCTAGCAAAAGCTTAGAAGAAGCTAGGTGGAACACCTAGTTCCGCTGTTGGTTCCCAACCTTGCGCCACTGGTACTAGCTGCGTAATTTTATCGCGGTAGCGTTAAAGAGCTCGTTTCGCAGAAATTCCGGCGTCGGCGTCGGTGTCGGTGTCGCCGTCGTTGGTTGTGAGCGAAAAATCATCATCTTGTCCGACCGAAAAAATCGAGAAAGATGCAAATAAAATAAATAATAAAAATTTTGGGGTCCGAATGAGGATCAAACCCAGGCCGTCTGCGTGGCAAGCAGGTGTTCTACCACACAGCCACGCCTCTGCTTGGAAATACAGTGAAAATAACTTCCTCTGCTTGGAAATGCAGTGAAAATAACTGTCATGCTTCGCAAACGCGAGCGTCCTTTATATAGGCGTCGCAATATAACATGTAATATCCCAGGAATATTGCGTGGTACAAGCGTACATTGCCATCGGGCGTGAGAATATGACTGTCATAACGATTTCCTAGCTTAAAGCCGGCCACCCATTACAAACGGCACACACCTTATTGCACGTATTCCCTTAACACCACATAGTGGGTGCATAGCAAGTATGCACTAAGAAGGGGTTGAAGTAGGCACTCGGGACGGATATCGCTATCGCGTTCAACTCTTAAAGGCGAAGATTAAAGGTTCTCCAATTTTTTTATGACTTATGATCCACCTATACCATTTCCCTTTAACTTATTTCCGGTCTTCTTTTTTTCCTTTTTTTTGTACAGAGACGAGGATTTTCCACATTCAGGCGTTCAAGCGTGGAAAGGTTTCCAGGAGGCACACACAACAGTGAAGACTGCCGGCTGGAGTAACACATCGCAGGCAAATAAAAAAAAATAAATAAAAATCTATCGGGGTGCTTGAGAAAGCTCCCACTTCCGGTTTTGTCCGGTTCAAGCATAAGCCGCATCCTGTCTCTTTATTTGAGTTCGTCGACCTTTTTCGTATTGGATATGCTGTCATCGTCATATTATGGACGCCATAGTCACAGGCAAATTGCTGCACCATTGAAGAAAAAGCTATAGTGGCCAGTTGACTTTGGCATAAACATGATGCCCCATCCTAATAAATCAATGCTGTTCGCATTATGATACTAGCAGCAGTTGTTTATTAGCACAGTGGGTTGTAATTGGTGATGCATCTCGCCTCTGTCCATCACCCTCCATTCGATCGATCACAGGGAGTTAGAGAGATTTATTTGTGACGCCACATCAAGACACGGCACATCGGATAAACACAAAAACAACAGATAAAAAAATTTAAAAATCTTTCGGTGACGGGATTTGAGCTCAAAACCAGTGGTAGGGAAATCCGATGCTGAACACAACCATAAGTTGCCTGAGAAAAATATACAGCACTCGAGCATTTCGGCAAATGACACCTCCATACGCAATATTTCTGAGGTTATTTCTGAGGAAATGAAGTTCTGCGTAGAAAACGCAGGAGCGACTTCTCCGAAGTAAATGAAGTTTATCGCTTTAACGATTCCCTATTGAATTCGAAGCGTTTCCTCGGAAACCAAAGGCACTTTGACCGTATCGGTCCATCCATCCTTCTTTCACGGTACTCAACAATGGCAATGTACGAGGGAGCCCATTTTCACTAAACACAAGTGAACCCACCAGTTAATGACGTCAAAGCAGTGTAGGGGGCATAATTCTTAGTTTTAGAGCGCAGCTTTTAGGTGCCCGTTCCTGCGTTAAGCGGCGTCGCCGTCGGGGGCGTAACCGCGCGAACGAGTGCGTGTCACAGGAACTGGGCAAGCCCCACTACCGTGTACAGCAGATGCGAGTTTCAAACGAAAATGAAGTATGTGCCGCATGGATTGGGCAAGCAAAGAAGAAATCTGGTATACGTAGCACTGAGTCGCGCTACAGACATCAACAGGCTCTATCTCACCAATGTCGACAACGACTTCAGAATCTACCACGGTAAACCCAATCCAGACAGAACGCTAGCCGATGAGTTTCGTCGGTTGCAGTCTCACAAACTCGAAACCGTCACCGCTAAGTGCTACGCCATGATTGAGCAGCCACACTTCTTATCAGGTCTCGGTGCTCATTGTTGGCTCCCTTGCCGCTCATGCCAAGGGCATACATCACGATCCCATTCTTCGGCATGCCTCTGTACTTTGCCTTGCTGAAACGTTGATGGATCCCAAATAACCCCTTCCTGTCGTAGACTACCAATACTGTTGTGGCACTCACAAAGACCAGAACAGAGCGGCGGGAGTGGCTATCTACTTGCGTACGGGTGTGTGTGCAGTATCCGTCGAAATATTTGGTACCTCGGAGTTTCTATCTTTGGTACCAACATCTTCAAAACTATTAAAATATAACTCGCTATTTCCCACTCGCATCAATTATGCACACGTCGTGTGGGGCACTACCACTGAATCTGTCCTTTAAAAAATACACTTATTACAGAAAAACGAAATAACAAAAAATATACAATATGGAACAGGGTTCGAACCTGCGTCCTCTCTGTGGCAGCCCAGTATTATACCACAGTGTCACGCCGGTGCTCGAAACCTCTGTGCACAAAAACCCTATGAAAGTTATGTCGGGAATGAACCGCGTTAACATACGGTAACATAGTGTGGTAGAGAGAGAGAGAATTAACATTTATTTGCACCCCTCGAGAATGACGGGAAGAGTAAAATAACCAGGCGTCGCAAAATGCGAATTGTGTAAGCAGGCTCCACACAGTATGAATTGCGTAACAAATGGGTCGTCGATTGCTTCCAACCCACTACAAAGGGCTCAGCAATAATTCTTCATCGTCATCAGCCACCGAACCACAGAGTAGTGGGTACCTTGCAAACGTACTTGTATTTGTAGCCCCAAGATAGTTTGCAATGGTTTTAGAAAAGATGAAAAAATGATCTTCCGCGCAGGCCTGGCGTTTTTTTTTCTTTTTCTGTTTTTGTCAAACGACCCCACAAAATCCTGCAACTTATGACAAGATTCGCCTCAATTGTGTTGGAGTCGCTGAGCTGCCACGGTATACGTCAAGCTACATGTACGAAGAAGAGGCTTCAGCAGGGGACGCATCGCAAACGCGTACTATTTATCACGTGGAATTACTAGCAATTGTTTTAGTTTTACGCAAATTATCCCCTATTAATATCAAAAGCCGTCATTCGGACAGAGAAGTTGTCTCTCTACTCTTCATTTAGTGCACCAAACTTTTCAGATACTTTAGAAGTATTTTATTCTCTTATCCCAATACATTTACGTCTTATTCGCTTAGGTGTGGGTACCAGGGCACAAAAGGTATAACCCTCAATGAATATGCAGATGCACCCGCAGTAGCATCACACGGTGGTCCCATAATTTTTATATTGCCGATGTTGGCGTTTGTCTTTGTGGCGGGATTTGAAAAGTTTGCCACGTCGGATAACTTCGATAAGTCTACTTTGTCAGCATCTGAGTTTCCTCATCTTAATTATCATTTGAAAAACCTATGGTGCGCCTCTAGAAGGGCCGAAATATCAGTCACCAGAATACGATGCCGAGTCCCCCCCACTGAACTTTTACGTACACAGGGCTGGTCTGGTGCAGTCACCTTTAAGCCTTGATTGCTATGAGAGTGAATCTCTGCATTATTTCTTCCTGACATGCAGATTATTTTATGAATCAAAGAAAAATACTTCTAGATGAACCCCTTGGAAAGGTGGGTTTGATAAATTTATCCCTTCCTGGTTGTTCTTTCCTTTGGAGCTGCCGTACTGCGTTTTAGCCACAGGAACGTTTGCGATACCACATGCGATTTCCTACGCGAGACAAAACGAAATGAACGTTAAGGTTATCAAAATTAAGCTTATTCTTTAACAATATTGGTTTGTTATATTTCATTTCTTTTCTTGAATTAAGCTAATGAGTTATTCCAAATACTATTGCTAAGCATAATGAGAATATAAACAAATTCATTTATATAACAAGGCACCGCCCGTTTCATGGCCGATACCCCGCGGCGGGTCGCGCCAGTTTGATAAGGATCAACCAACCAACTAACGACGTACTGGACGCTCGGACCATCCTGTGCCTTCCTCACCGTATAGCCAGTCAAAGCCATTAGGCAACTGTGAGACATATGCGCCTATGAATCACGCGGCTAAAACAGGAGTTGTTCAGGAAGCAAGCGCTTTAAGAACACAAGGCCAGCTGTGGGGTCAAGTTTAGTGGCGTGACACGGACGGGACGTGCTGACGTTCCCAGCTCAGGCACGCACGGCAGGCAAGGTCGATCACTGAAGACACTGAGCAGAGCACGCGGGTTGTCTTTCGCAAGCCGCACTCCTCGGAAAGGAAGCTATACATATCTACTCGAATGTAAGCAACGAACATGTTCCTGACTTCGAGTACACATTGCGCCGAGTTACCGGATGCACAATGAACGAAAAATAATAATACTAAGCAGGGAGAACGGGTGTGACGTCACAACGAGGGACAGACCCCCCGTGGGTAGATGACGTATGAGCACTTCAGAGTCTCACTTTGAACCGCCTGGCCGAGTCTATTGCGCAGTCTGCCCTGCAAAACAAGTGACTCAGCTAGGAGCAATCCCCCCTTCTCGAGCCTTGTGCTGTATACAAAAGTATAGGCATGTCACTGTTGCGCCGTTGATCTTAGTTCTGTGCAGTACATACTCAGCTGCTGCATTTCTACTGTAGGTAGCATAACTGCACAACTCTTGATGTAACATAGCCGGGGCGACGTCTTCGATGCGGTATGACGGGGGAGCTCCTTCATTTTGAGATATTCAGGAGAGCCAGAACTCCAGAGGATGTATTGCTGCGCCAACAAGGTTCCCATCTCTTGTAAACGGGCGCAAGAAAGCAAGAACGAGACAATAGACCACTGAGACAGTTATAATCCCCTCTAAATCTTCTTGCTGCATCCTTTCACCTTCGTGTCTTCTGGCTTCGCGTGCACATGGGGCATCATCGCATACACATGGCTTCTCTTTCACTGCTCCTGGTTAGCACTGCACTTCCATCCACCACGGTGAGTGAGTGGCCAGAATATGTACGTCAGGCCAACATATCTATATTCTTGTAAATTAGCCCACTGTTGGCGCCACTTGCTTGAAAATGTCCGCCGTAGTCGGCAGAGCTTTCTACGCGATCGAGGCGGCCTTCATCACGTAAGCAAGAGCCGGCAGCCTGTGGTACCGCACGGCCTTGGCGTGCGCACCTACACATGGGGGGGGAAACTCATAACACAAAGAACAAAGGTGCCAATTATTACTGTGTTTCCAGGCGTAATGATATCCGAACCACAGTTAATCTTTGCAGCTGGATATCTCGGAGTCCAGACATATCAGAAGAATTCCGCAAAGTGGAACTGTGCAGAAATACGACTGCAGGCACGGCCTCGACGCCACAACCGGCAGCCTGAAGACCGCCCACAACGCTCCTTTTTTTAATTTTTTAAATATTATTTTACATTTTGGCCTTCACACGAATAAAGTTTTTCCCCACCACCATATCCGAACCGCAATTAATCTTTGCAGCTGGATATCTCGGAGTCCAGACATATCAGAAGAATTCCGCAGAGTGGAGCTGTGCAGAAATACGACTGCCTTGAACTTTTCAACACAAACATTCGCGCTTTCTGCACTCACTAAAATGTTCATTAATCAATTCTAGTTAATTGGGCTGCTCGCAACAATATTTATGAAGTCACTTTGCCCCCCCATGGTCAATTATCTGCAAAGGCGGTGTGCCCGTGCCTACCACCGCTGAAATTTATGAAAAACCATAAAGCCTAGCTTTGAACACATGATATGTAGGAGGTGTCTGGGTGTTCCGATTCCTCCTTTACCTCCGCAAAGAAATATGATATGTGCCCCGTGGCAAGTCGGGATTGTTAACTTGAGGCAGCAAGTTCACCGTGTGACTAACAGCTGCGGCACCCACCTAGCTCACGAAGCGCCTTTCAGTGGTTCGTGATAGCAAGTGGCAATTGGATGCGATTACATCGCAGAGTTTTTAGAGCATAATTTATCAATCAAAACTAAGTTGTTCTTCCACTTCACGCATTTGGCATGATCGCAGCCGTGGGCGATGGTTCCGAGAACGTTTCAGATCATTGTCGAAAGTTAATATAATAATTATATCTGGGGTTTAACGTCCAAAAACCACGGTATGATTATGAGGGACGCCGTAGTGGAGGGCTTCGGAAATATCGACCATCTGGTGTTCTTTAACGTGCCCTCACATCACACAGTACACAGGCCTCTATCATTTCGCCTCCAATGAAATGCGACCGCCACGGCCGGGATCGAACCCACGACCTTCGGGTCAGCAGCCGAGCACCATAACCGCTACACCACCGCGGCGGACCATTGTGGAAAGTTGTAACTGCTTTTGGGTGCGCATCTCAAAAGCCACACGCCGCCGTTAAATTGACAACGGGTGATAACAACGGGCAACCTGTCCCCCGACGACCGGCGAGCACGTTGTTCATCGTCGCCGAAACCGAGGTGTACACTTTTTCTTAGCGGGCGCAAGTCGGCCTAATAAACTGATTCTCTTCCATTTTACGAACTACCCAGTATCTTGTCTTCCGAATGCCGTCACTGCTACGTGACATCTGGTGGAGGTGCTGGGTATCGATCCCAGTATACCTCAGGGTAGGTAAGATGGCGGCGTTGGACCAAATCCATTCGACGCAATGCACGACTTTCTCCGCTGCGAAGCCGTTTGAACATAATAAAACTTTTTGTTGGGCTAGTTGGTACATGCTTACATGCATGTGAGGCTATGTGCGCGTGCATGGTTGCTACGGCTATATATGTCGCTGATGTTCTCAGAATAAAAGTTAGTTGCGAGTGACTCCCTTTCTGTTCTGTCTTTAATTTTCTTCCTTGACGGTAGGCGTCTTTTTGCTTTTCGGTAACCGTTCGAACATGCAGTTAGCGCTTCACTTCACGGAACACAGGCGCTATAGGTGACGGCCGCCATCGGCTCAGTGCTGATTGAAAAGAAGAGTGCGGCACGGTGTGCCTCCCCTTGTGGATTGCCGCCGCGGCCTTTTCGGCACGGAGTCAAAAGCAACGACCGTGGTGTGCGGCTTACTTTGGCGAGGAATGCACGTTTGTTTGGACAGTCCCTGCTTGCGCCGAAGATGCGGAGTTCGGCTGGCCCTTGTTTACGCCCTTTCTTGACAAGGGGAAAGCAGTTCACGGAGGGGCTGTAGGACGTTCTCGTGTGTAGCGGCGAATACACTCTAAAAAAAAAAAAGGTAGTGGTACTTGATAACTTCGAGTAGTAAGCGCTTGTCACATATGATGCTATCCTGCAGTTAGTAACAGCAAGGATAGAAACTCCTATCACCCTTGCCGTTACTAACAGCAATCACTAGTAGAGAGAATAAAACGTTTATTTTATAGAGCGGACGCATGTTTCACTACCTCTGGTTCACGAAACCCCGATCGAAAAAAATCACCGCCCAAGCACTCCGTACAAATGGTTAACCAGCGAAGCTGAAATGTGCGGCCCTGGTGTTTAGCAGTGGGTTCAACCCGACGTTGCACTGAAGCCTTCCACAATTATCGTTGCCAGGTTGGTCGAACCACAGGCGGTCACAGACGTCGCAGCCGAAGCCAAAGTGCCATTGGAGAAACTCTCGCCTAAAGCGGGCGTTAGCCCCGGCGAACGCGCTCCCGCAATCATCACGTCGACGCTGTGCTGCCCGCAACGCCGCTTCTTCGACGCTGTTCTGCCCGCAACGCGCGCCGTTGCTGCAAGCGTTTGACCCTGCAAGCGTCGTACCCAAGCTCGCGCGCCACGACGCTCAGAATGACGTAACTGATAGCACAGCCAATGGAGACCACTCGTGACACAGATGCCGAGCGCTTTTTCGTTTCTCCCAGCCATATACAGCTTTCGCTGTAATATAAAGGAATATAAAGGTGAGAAAATATACCAGAAATTAAAACAAAATATTGATTCGATATGACTGTTCCTTCATTCTCAATGTCATGACTAGAAGGACACACCGAGGGATTGCTGCAGCTAGCGACATAACGCACAACGTCAAATGCACAGAATGAAAAAACATGGGTGAACATGTCAGCATGTAAAATTAAGAGCAATATACATAGTAACCATCGTTTTTACAACTTGGGTTGTTGCATTGCCGTTCACACCACGTCTGCAAGCGATAGGTGCCGCCGAAAAGCAAGGAGTGGGCAAAGGGAGAGAACAGAATCACACTGGCACAGTGTGCAAGTGATTTTCACCAAGTCATCTCCAGCCGATGAACTCACACTTTTATAATTGGCCTAAAAGTAGTGCATAGTGATTCATGTTTAAAGCAAAAGCTTTTTAAGCGCACATGAAACGAGGACAGAAGAACGAAGAATTTGGCAGGACAGCGCTTTCTCACAACTGAATTTTCATTGAACAGCATAACATTTAAAAGCACAAAAGAACCAGTTGCACATGC
This sequence comes from Rhipicephalus appendiculatus, assembly GCA_030522465.1. Taxonomy (NCBI): domain Eukaryota; kingdom Metazoa; phylum Arthropoda; class Arachnida; order Ixodida; family Ixodidae; genus Rhipicephalus; species Rhipicephalus appendiculatus. The sequence goes on along the minus strand of JALIZH010018336.1, from coordinate 401,666 downwards.
GTAGTCGAACAAGAGGCCTAACTGCCTTCAGAACCATGACAATGATAACAGCCTAGTGAAACTAGCAATCTTCACTTATCAAGAAAGTCAAACTCCTTATCATGTAACGTGATGGATGGCATGGCTAACACAGTCACGGCCCCTTTTTCTAATATGAAACGCCTCCACTATTTCAAGTGTTGCCTGATCCTTATGCCGAAACAGTATCTTGGTTTCATGCAACACAGGATAACATCCGCATTTATGGCAATGCATTGCGAGATGCGAATGGGCTGAAGCTTTCAAGGAAGCGTGGTGCCTCGTAAGACGTTCATTTACGCACCTACCAGATTGACCAATGTACACCTTACCGCAAGAAATCGGAATCATATAAACAACTTTCAAGACACACTCCACATATTGGTTCGGTTTTCGATGTTTCACAGGACAGACATTTAACTCCTTCGGTTTATTAACCCTAGGGCACAAGCGTGCCAACTATTTCTCGCTGTGAACTTCACATCCACGCTATATCTGTTTCCTATATGCTTCAAATTGTGTGCCATCCCGTGCACGTAGGGAATGAAAGCCATCCTGCGATATTTTGAAGTGGCTTCTTGCGCTGTGTGTCCCCTCTCCCCTTCTTGAAATCTTTGATTAAACTGTGACATACTGAATTCATCAACTGCTGGAAGTAGCCAGATTCCTGGAATTTCACTTCTTGGCTTCTGAAACTTTCGCTTACTAGATGGACACATGATTTCTGCAAGGCTGCCATGAAACATGCTTTCACGATGCCCTTCTTAACTAATTTCGAATGCCCGGACCTGTAGTCTAGCACTGGTTTGACACTTCTTGGGTGGTAACCCCAGCAAACATGATCATTATTAAAAACTAGCCGTAAATCTAGAAATTGCAGTTCCTTGTTCGAGGGCAGCTCTGAGGTGAAGCAAAGACCCATGCTATTTTCCCTGAAAACCTTCATCACGTTCACCACCTCTCTGGACGAGTCCCTACCCTGTGTGAGTATAAGAAAATCATCCACATACCTAAAGATGTGATTAGCAATACCAGAGAGGCTTCGTTTAATTCCCCTGTCGAATTTGCTCAAAAAGATTTCACTAAGGATGGGTGCGACAGACGACCCTATACATATACCCGATCGTTGGAGGAACGAGCTTCCTTCCCAAGAAACTAAAGTGGACCGTAAATAAAACAAAAGCAACTCCAAGAACGGGGACACGTTAACACGGGCTTTTTCGCAAAATCTCATTTTATCGTTAGTTTTCATCCATGGCAGAAAGATAATGTGAGGTCTGGAACGCGCTTGCTCTCCATCGTCATCAGCCGCAGCACAAAGTGCACATAATGCCTTACAGATATGTAGTGGGTACCTCGCTTATCAGCAGAATAGGTCATAGTGGGTGCTTCCCTACTTCATGAAAGTTACGGTGGGCGTATAGTGGGTACCTTGTATACCTGGACGGACAACAGACAACGGACAAGCCTAGACCCTAAGGTGCTTCACCCCTCAAAATAAAATTGAATTGAAATGAATTGACCTCAGTGTACACTTTCCTACGGTATGACTTTACGCTTAGGAATGACTTAGACCCAAAGCAAATTCTGCGTCGATTTCGCTTCATGGCGATGATCATCTTACGTCGCAGAGGGAACGATGGACGGCATGACAGTCTTAACCTTCACTTGGCATGAAAACTCTTTCCACTTAAAACCAGCAGTGTAGCGTGTAAAGTGGTAAAGTAGACACTGAATCTTGCCATATTTGACCATGCTGAGGAGTTGCTGCGTTCCGTGAAGTAATGGGAAGACAACGAAGGGTTCTCGCGTACACTGCCACAACTTTCCGTCTGATGCTAAACCGCGCGGTCCAAAAACAGTGAGAGTTTCTTTTAAATAAAAGATCTTTGCTGCTGGTGAACATAATGCATCGAGATGAATACTGGGTGTCATTTGCCGTAATACTCCCCAGAACTTCGCGCTTTCCGACAACAGGAGTGAAAGAAAGTTAAGCGTTTTTTTTTAAATATTTTTCTAACACTTTTAAAGGAAGCAATGCACCTTTTTATCTAATCCATTTGTAGTAAAAGATAAACTCGTCTTTTTTTCCCTTGTATTCTTACGCGTACATTGTATCACAGCAAATCACCACATGTCGTCACCCACACTTATGAGCCATTCCATAAATTTAAGCGCATCGTTCGCAGTAAAAAATTAAGACAGATTTCTACCTGAACCTGAAAAAAACTATATTCACTACTAATGAACCAGTCTCGTTGCTAATTAAGGAATTAACAAATGAGATTAATTGCCAGGAAACGCAGTCACACTGGAGGAATCATCATCTTTCCAGAGTGCAAGAACGGCTTATATGGAAATCGTCAAAATTGTTGGGGTGTGAAATGTTTGACAATTGTTTGTTCTATTCAAAGTAGTTAATTGTTGGGGTTTAACGGCCCAAAAGCGCGATGTGATTATGTGGGACGCCGCAGTGGCAGGATCCGGAAATTTCGACAACCTGGGGTTCTTTATCATCGTCATCAGCCACTTCAGGACAGAGGCCTCTCGCATGTTACGCGAATAGAACCGGTTCTGTGCTTGCTGCGCCCACGTTATACACGCAACCTTCATAATCTGATCTGCCCGCCTAACTTTCTGTCTCAACCTTCGCGCGTTTGCCTTCTCTCAGAATCCAGCCTGTCACTCTTGAGGACCAGCGGTTATGTTGCCTAAGCGCTACGTGCCCGGCCCGTGTCCATATCTTCTTGATTTTGACTAGGATGACCTTAAAACCATTTGTTCCGTGACCCACTCTACTGTTTTTTTGTCCCTTAAGGTTTCTTTACCCTGCTCCTGCAAAGTGCTCGGGCCTCAAGCATTTTCGCCTCCATCGAAAATGCGGCCGACGCTGCCGGGATTCGATCCCGCAACCTTCGGGTCAGCAGTCGAGCACCACAACCACTAGACTGCCGTGGCGGGTTTCGACGTAGTTGTGTTTGGAGTAGGCATAACTGGTAAAGTGTGTCGTGCTATGTGACTGCTGAACCGATCTCTTTCTTTCTAACGCGAAGCAGTGTACGGCTACGTTTTGGTGGATCTCATCGCCGGACTGAAGGACGCGGGGAGCGATATCCCGTGTGCGTACAGCACAATGCGTGGAACAGCAATTCACGGCGCTCCTCACGCCCTCGCCGCCTCCGAAGCCTCTTTCTCGAGTGCAGGGGCGGCGCTAGCGGGGTGCACGGGGGGCGCTGGAGCCCCCCCAAAGATTTTCGCCTGCAGGCACGGCTGTGAGTTATTCCAATTAGTGTGGAATTGATTTACCATGACAACGGACACAAAATAAGTGTTTCGGGTTGGTACGGTCCGGCCAGACGTCTGTGCTGCAGGGAAGGGCTTGAAGAGTGCATTGGAGTATGGCTCCCGCATGTGCTATCCCCCCTCGATTAAATATAGAACTTGCGCACTGAAAAACACAGCTGCCACGAAGCCTTTGTCTTTAAGGCGTGGCTTCAGGGTGTCGCGGAGTTTGTTTTCCTGTGACGTCAGTGTGGCCTTGTATACGCCCTGGAGTTTAGTGAAACCACAACACATTGGCGTGGATGAAATTTAGTGGCCCCTTTCTTTCTTTTAATTGTGGAGCATTTTAGGGGAAAGAAAGAGAGAACCAAAGAGAAACAAAGGCTGCCCAGCTCCGCGCTTCCTTCAGGCTTGGCACCACCAGGGCGAAGCTGCCTTGATTTCTTTCTTTCTTACTTACTTTATTTCTTTCTTTCTTTCTGAAAGAGAGGGACAACGTGCCTATGACCACGGCTCACCTCAGTCAGATGGACCGACGTTTAGATAGGTCACCTAACACAGTCAAATGCGACGTTCTCGTCCTCGTCGTGTTTGTCTCAAAGAGTTAAGCTTTTCAGTGTTCTGGAAGCCTACAACAGAATGGGGCTCTGTTATTACTTTTTTTCTGCAGATAGCCACTATACAACGACAGTTACAGCTCATGTATTTATCTACGAAGCCTTTATTGTTAACTTGACAAGGACGGTACGACCGCTTCCTGATAGCGATATGTCCACCATTATGAATGAAATCCATAATATACGAAGCTCGTCTTAAGACGATTTCGATTGGAGTCCGTCAATTTTATTTTGTGGGGTCTTGCGGGCCGAAACCACCATATGGTAATCAGGCACGCCGTAATGGCGGGCTCTGGAAATTTCAACCATCTGGTATTTTGTAACATGCGCTGACATCGCGTAGCACACGATCCTCTAGCATTTCGCCTACACCGAAATGCGACTGTCACGGTCAGGGATCGAACCCGCGTCTTTCTGGTCAGCAGCAGAGCACCGTAACCATTATACCACCGTGCCGGACAATTCCACTGTGTTAAAGCATCCATGAAAGATGCTTTCAAGGACTATGAGAAAACTTCGAAACGCTGGCGCTTCAGGAGCGCCCGTTGCGCACCAGCAAGATAACTGCGCAGAAACGGACGTCGATGACTGAGAATGTGAACTACCGCGTCCGTTCACTCCGTGACTGCGCGCAGTGCTCGGGAGAGCCACGCAACGTCTTCATCGCGTTGGAAGGACCCTCCGCATTCCGTGGCCCTGGACTCCACGGACGCTCGCCTGTCCGCCCGGCGGAGTGACGAGTGCGCCTCGCTGCCCGCAAAGCGGTTTAAACATAGCCGCGGCAACCCCCCGCGCCTATGCGGGCGTGGATCTGTACCCTTTCCCCACACTCTTTCCGGCTCCGACTGCAGGACAGGCGTCAAGCAGTCTGCTGGCCTCGCGGCCCGACAGCCAGCCGCCTTGTGCGCGTGCCTTTCTTTAGACGCTTTCCGGTTCCTTCTCCCCCCTCTTCCACACTTCCGAATGCTCCCTCAGGGACGTCGACGTCACATATTTTCGCCCCGTGAACGAAAGCATGCCGGGTAAAGAGGCAGGCGTCTTCGAAGAGGGAGAGGGTGTCGTGGTGGAGACGGGGAGGTGGGGCTCGCCGAAGATTCCAGAAGCGCCCACTGGAAACTACCGCTTCGAGGACGTTGTGTGGCCGGGCCCAATAAGAAGTGATGGTGGCGAGGATGTGCGTGGCAAGAGGCTTAACCACTAGCTGTTAAGAGCTGTGGGTCGCCTAGCAGCGGTTAGGGAGTGGTTGCGGCGTAATTTAGGTCAGAAGCTGACGCCGCTGCGTGGTTAGGGCCACGTGTCACGGGTCTTGGCACGTTACGAGGAGTGTCTAAATATCTTTAACACACACACACGCGCACGCACGCACGCACGCACGCACACACACAAACACACACACACACATACACACACACACACACACACACACACACACACACAGCACGCACGCGCACACACACACACACACACACACACACACACACACACACACACACACACACACACACACACACACACACACACACACACACACACACACACACACACACACACACACACACACGCACGCACGCACGCACACAAGGATGAGTAATAAGGATCACATATAATAATAAGGAATACTAATAATATTTTTCAACAATAAGGATATAGTTGGTCAAGTACTGGGCTTCAACAAGCCGTGCTAAATTTCAAGCCGTTCTTCACTGCGAATTAAATGCGAAGCATTCCTTTTTTCACAAGATATTTCGATCAAGAGCTCCGGGAAAGAGCTTCCGAGAGAGAGGCCACGATACCTCCACTCCCACTATCGTAACTCACATCTCTGATCAATAAATATAGAGCTGGCGTACGGACGCTAGTTCGTTGAAGTGTTTGTGAGTCGGCGGGAGTATAAACGTGAGCAGACATAAGACCGATGGTAATGCTGTAGTTGGGTAAATAGAACCTAAGATCGACAAAAAGAAGTAGAGGTCACTCAGACTCATCAAGAAATACGTTTTGCGCTTGGGGCTCACATAGGCTCAGACTCAGCAAAATTTTCTTCAACCGGACTCACGCAGACTCAGACTCACGGCTCGAATTAAATGTGAGCTAGTCTGAGTAAATCGACACATGAGTGGGTTCGCCGGCCTGCGCTTGAGACATAACAATATTTGCATACGAGGACACGAGTGTATGTCGAGCATAATTAGCAAGTCATGACATGAATAACGCTGAATGGCTGTTGCGTACTTCATAAAAGCCTTTCGCTTAGCCACATGTGGCGCTATCCGCTTACCATGGCCCTTGTCAAACACATATTTTGCACCATGTCGAATTCTTTCGTATTGCCAAATTCTGTAACGGCGGCATTTTAAGCCAATCAGGGAGGTTGTGCAGTACTGCGAACTAACTGGAGTTGGCCAATGATGGAATTTGACATGGAGGAATTTGATAATGTCCCGAATAGCAGCCCATGTGACATGCCTCTGGCCAATACGAAATCCTTACTGAAAACATCCACGCCCGTCGAAATTACTTCTGTACGTTCCGTCCTTAAGCCGTACATGGTCGGTCGTCAATCTACCTGAGGGACGGCACACCTACTCATTTCACCAACCATGACATTGATAATACGAAAGCAAAGCCGTTGTAAACACTCGTGCGGTTGCATTTCAGGGGTCACAAGGTCACGCGATGAAATACATATATCAGAGGAGCTGCTTGGCGCAGCCATTGACTCCGTGCTGCTGAGTCTGTCATTCATTTCGCGCGCGACGTTGTGGGCATCTCGTAATCTCCGGGAGACGTCAATCACATTTCGCCACGCAGCCGCGCTGTCTGACTGATAAGGCCGGCGTACTTCCTCAATGCGACAGGATAGCTGAGTAGCCCAATACCGTCGCCCTTATCGCATCGAACCTGTGCCGTCATGTTTACGTCGCCGAGGTCTCACGAGTAAGCCCCAAATCGATTCTGCAGCACTTGTCCATGCGAGAAAATCTCCGGTATGTGTTTACAGCTGCGATCGCAGCCACTAAGGTCAGTAAGCAAGCGGCGTACTCTTTCAAGTCTTGGCTGGTGTCAACCACATCTCTGCTTGCGTCCCCGCAAGTGTGCCTCGGGCATCGATCCATCCACACTGAAACATTGGGCGTCTACAGAGCTTTTGACAGGAGTCAAGAAACACCGCCTTTCGGGTCTGTGGCACCAGAGTACAACGGCTGACGTCCCTACCTCGGCAGTGCGTTTCTCTCTCTCTCTCTTTTTTTTGAGGGTGGGGGTGAGGAAGGGGGCCTGGGACGGGTCACGCCCATTTACCACAAGCCAGAGGGTATTATGGCGGCGTACAGGGGAGACATGTGCGAGAAGATGTATGCAAAAGTGGCGCAGAAGGTAATCAAGCAGAGAAGTCTACTAGAGGGGCTTTCACCAAAACAAATGTTTTCTCCCACACAACCCTGGAATAGAGGTGGTGCCGGGAGAGACGTATGGATGATGATGGGTTGATGAGTGATTTAAGACTCTGGGACAGCGCCTCCGGCCGCCATGTCTGCTCCCATCTGACAACGGCACCACGTCCATCGGTTTTAAACCAATTTCTGTGCAGGCAGCGCCTAGCACTGGAGCTTTTTATATACACAAGAAGCGTCAAAACGCCCAGCTGCACGGCCACGCGAGCGTAAGAAGCTAAATTCGTGAGCTGAGACAAACATGTGCCATGACATGGCGAAACTTCTTGCCACGACACTGACGTCCGTAAGAGACTTCTACGTGTCACAGAAAAGTAATCCAATTACAATTACTTCCATTAAAGTGTAATTGTTTACAGCGCTCAATTACAGCAACAGAAAAGTAACTGAGCAATTACAGAAACCTAATCAATTACCTTTTCGTTACTTTCCTTCAAAATTTATTGCCGTAACAAAATAACACAGGTTCACTCAAACTACCACGAACTATATACTGTGTCTTGCACGGTACAGACAGAAGGCTGGGAGGCTTACTGTGGCTTCTGCGGAGTAATGTTACACGTTGTTACACGAGATATGCTCTACTATACTGCGGAATATATGCTATCACCAAGGCAGTAGCCTGCCTTTATTTTGGGAAGAGAAGGGGAGAATCCAGTTTGTTACTCTTGATGACCAGCGGTTATCTTACCTACACGCTATATGCCCTACCCATAGTTTGCGTGTTTGTATCTGTGCGTACATACATACATACATACATACATACATACATACATACATACATACATACATACATACATACATACATACATACATACATACATACATACATACATACATACATACATACATACATACATACATACATACATACATACATACATACATACATACATACATACATACATACATACATACATACATACATAAAACAGTATGATTATCGCCCATAAAACAAAACACTAAAGTGCTTCCTTCAGTATTTCGCGAACAACGTATGGGCCCTGAACAGCAACAAGAGAGAGAGAGCGGTGGGCGGCGGGGCTCCTTAGTGTGCCTGGGCGCTTAGCAACAAGATTTACAATTGCCGTACAGAACTATGCAGGTGTATATGTTTTATGAACAGGAATATGGGCCTCGGACAGGCAGGCCAACGTTACGATGGGCGGACCAATCTTTGTCATGGACGCCTTGCCATCCATGGCCTCTATAGCACATTGTGTATTCATCCATTGGCTCCTAGCTTCGCATTGGTATTTTTCATGCAAAACTAACGTCAGTGACAGCCTAAGAATAAATATAGGCTCCGCCCACGAATCCGCGTTGCCCTTATTTTTCATGCTTCCGCCGTGTTGCTACAGTACGCTGCGGAAACGACGGAACGCGAAAAAGCGTTGCAAAACACTCGGAGCTGCTGCCGTTTCCGTGCATGTCAAACGTGACACGATCACAAACTTCAACTGCATCGAATGACGACCAGCGAGGATGACGCTGAGTACGTGTGGATAACAGTTGAACTTTTTATTGGTTCGTCCAACCATTACGTCATAGCAATAGGGCTGCTCTATTTAGACACGCATAACACAAGTGGATAGTGGTACACTTTAGTTTTTATTCCTAGCTTCTCACCGACTATAGTTGTTCGTAGGCGAGCTAAGGTGATTTCTATCGTAGCCCTCGCATGTCATTTGAAGCTTGACTCGCGTCTCGTTTAATCCTGCCGTCAGCACTCGAAGCAAAGCCATGGTCCCTTTTATGTTCGCTGTCTTCGCCATCTTTCTGCATCGTGCGATGCCGTTGCGGAGAAGGCACTCGGCAGGCCAGTATCTCTTCGCGAAATGGACCGAGAAGTGTGCACACCACTCTGTGCAGTGCTCAGCCTTATATTTGCTTTCGTACGCATTATTGACAATCCGTGGCGTGCAGGATATATCGTGAGTGTAGTAACTTTGCCATTCTACTTGAAGTGATACGTGGAAAAGGAGTCAAGCCGTTGTATCTTCTGGGGCGGTTGTCCGATTCTAAATTTGAACTTCGTGCCCAACGAAGGTGCTTCGGCAAAAGTTTTCCGTCCACTCAGACTCGCAAACTGCTTGCAGCGGCGCTGATACACGACTAGCTTCTGGCCCCAGTGCAGTGGTGAGGCATACGTCGGTCTTGGTTTATCGCTTCTGCTCTTGGCCTGTTGCTCGGATGCGACGCCTGACAACGACAAACAGTAGTTTAGCATCTTCGGTATTCTATTAGCATGGCGAGGGGCTGACAAAATGGTGGTGATGGTGATCTCTTTATGACGCCCGCAAACAGGGGGACTAGTCCGTAAACCGCTTGCGCTGGAGGTCGGCGGGGACCCGTTGGGATGCCGCGGTCTCTACCGCGCGCTCGATGAGCCGGCGTTGGCCTGCTGGCTCGAAGGCACGTAAGAGTAAGTTCCACGACTCTGAGGTGGCTAACTGGGGATTCATACTGCACTGTAAGCAGCGCTAGTCCCGTGCGTCTGCTTTTGATGTCCGTGTTCCTTTTAACGCGTGAGCGTGAACGCTCAATTTGTCAAATCACTGTCGCGGGAGTGTGTATCCACAAGCAGCGCCACCTAGAAGAAAGCGGAGAAGAAGAAAGACGAAGTGTCGCGAAAAAGGTACCTGTGAGGCAAGAACAACGACGCGGTTCGGCGGCGGTGGTGGTGGCGGTAAGGCATTTATTGTAAAAACAAGGGAGGTATGCAGCGACCACCCCTTAAGGATTGCGCACCTACAAATAGTAGGTGGGGATCCCTAGTACCGGGACCCCACTGGCGTCGGATGCTGCCTGGGCTCGTCGGACCAAGGCCCTTTTAGCCTGAAGGACAGAACAGCCAAACAGGGTCACCTCCCACTCCTCCCCGGTTGGGTTGGGGATAGGGGGTATAACAGGGTTGGAGGGGCAGGCCCACACCATGTGGTACATGTCCGAAGACTTTTCCCCACAGTACCAGCAACTGCCGGGAAAAGGCGCGGGATCGAAGTGTTTGAGTGCTGTCAGGCACAGCTAAGTGTTTGCGAAGAGTCGGTGCAAAAGCCGCTCATCCGCTTTGTTTAAGCTGTACACGGGCATGGATAAATGCTCTGGTCGGATTGGCAGTGCTGAAAAATTTTGCGGAAAAAAATACACAAGGATTGAATTCTAGGTCATCCTGATCGGGGGTGGCGAGTGAAAATGCCCGGTAAGAGAGCGCGCAGGCGGCAGCGTCGGCTGCCTCGTTCCCTTCTAGTCCCGATGTGAGCAGGAGCCGAGACTATACGGTGGGGTGCGGGGATTCCCTGATAGTCACAGCGTTTCAATAGTCGATAGGCAAAGGTACGCGACAGAGTCGTTTTGTCGATGTTCCGACAGACCCCTCGCGAGTAGGAGATGAGTGTTTGGGATGTGGGGTGACAAGCTGTCAATACAATGACAACTTTCTCCGCGTGTATTATGTTCCGGGCTCGGAAAGTGAGCCCGTTAAGTGTTCCTTTCTCGTGGACGACAGCGGCCGCATACCATCCCTCATGGTGTGGGCCAGAGGCGTCCACCCTCCTCTCTCTCTCTCATCTTTCTGTTCCCCTTCCCTAATCCCCCCAATGTAGGGTAGATACCAGAAGTCTTTCTGATTAACCTCTCTGCCTTCTCCCTTTCTGTTTGCTTCCTCCTCCTTCCATGCTCAAGTTCATCATAGGCGCAGATTGGCAACGACTTCATCTAATTCTCGGTGCCCCTACACCTAATATTATCCTGATCTCTTTTAGCACCACCTCATTCTCCGGTAGGAAACAGCCTACGAGTGTGCAGGAGTATTTATGGAATGACTTCATACCGATTTATATCATATAATATCAACTTCATATCATGCCACTTTTGTCGATTCTTGCTTTATCGACAAAAGGGGCATTGCATGGAGGGGTGGGTCCATAACTTAAAGATGTAAACTGTACATAAATGTTGCTACCATGATGTAGTGTTAATGTGAAGTGGTTTCTACATTTGGTCGGTCGCTTGGCTAGTTTCCGCATGAGCCCTTCACTAATACTTGTATGTAAATGACATATATGCAAGTGAGAAGCCATTCTTGGGCGAGTTGGTATCCCTCTTGAACTTAAGAGTGCAAAAAAGAAAAGAAGAATACGAGTAAAGAATGCAAAAAATACGTGCTCCCTATTATGAAATGATCATCTGTAGTTACGCTGCATTGGGTATGGAAATTCCTAATCATCGGCAAAAAAGACGATGGCTTTCGCCGGCGAGTCGTCTTAGGCAAAATGCATAAAGGACCTTGTAAGTTCTTATATAACACATATTCGGAAGGATGATTAGTGTTTTAACGATAATGTGTGAAGAATGTTGAATGACATTGGCGTGACGCACCTAAGACGGAACGAAGCGGCTTCGCGAAACATACACACGGCGCTAACATTCAACATTTCAATAGCGTTGGCGTTCAATACGCACCAACGAGCAGTGCAAGCATAACATCACGAGGCTTTTGACTCACTACGAACCCTGACATTGATACTCGTACCATTTCAGAATGAAAGTCAATTAATGAAGTTTGCTACACACTTGAGCCATACGCTGCACATTTCGTTCCGCATTACGAACTGCCAACTTCAGAAGTAACATTTCCAGTCATTTTCAATCCACTGCGATGCTCATAATCATCCATCTATGGCGCGGCAAGAAGGGAGCTCTACAAACTCGCTCTATTGGTGCAATGTCAGTGCAACGCCAGCGCTGTCACGTCCGCGCGTGTCGGAACAGTATCACTCGCCTGCGGCCAGATAAAACCGGTCTGCACGACCCAATTTCGAGCGCGACTCGATCAACGTTTGCACGTCCGCATTTTTTCAACCTTGAATCCCCCCGGTTGGTCTCTGTCACTCTGCGCGAGGGTTTTTCTTCACGAGAGTGCTAGTCCGGGTCGACCGGGTTTTTTCACCCTTTTAGGAGCTGCCCGCGTATCTCTCCTGCCGTTCTTATCTGGCCCTTCGCTTCACCGAGGCATTCCACCACGATCTCTCCGGTCAACACTTTCTTTCGAGTGGGCATCCCTCGGTATCGAGTGGCTGAGAACGGACAAGTACTTCTTTTGTGTAAACAAGCCCGCAGCACCTGCGCTAAAAAAGAAGAAGAAATGTTCGCTCAAAGCGAGTGCTTGACACGTCTAGTTTTTCAGATGCGCTTGCCCTCGTGGCTCTTGTTAATGTCACGTGCTTCCGAACGCTATAAAACCGCGGCTCCGACAGGCAGTACTTGGTTTTTTGGCACCATTAGTATCAGCGATCGGGAAGTCTATCGCGCTATAGCAATATGTAACTATGGGAGTTATCCTGACGACTTCTTCTTTTGGAACACAACCGCCAGCCAGGACCTTTCTTCGATTTCACCATCCACTGCCTAATCCCACAGACTTCAAGAGCCCGCTCGGTAGTAAGCCTGTCTAACCCCTCCCCCCCGCTCCCCACCTATACTATCATCATCATCATCCGCTTCTGCTGGAAGCCAAGTGTGGCCACGGGTGTGAGCAAGCCCATGTATAGAATGCGGTACATGTACCTTTCTCCACCGGGAGGGAATGTTTGTGCCTTTGAAAAACCTGGCTACAGCTAGATTACACCGCTCTTGTACCGCTAATTAGGCGTCCTAAACCTGGACATACCCTCAAAATACTTGTGTGTTGGACAAGTCGATAGTGAGTTGTACACCACCTGGCATATCAGTGCAGATATATGCGTCCTTGCCCTCTTTGATGAACCCGAAAGCAGCCGCTCATAATCGAGGCCCCGGCAATACCTAGACTGCTGCGCAGATACAACTTTGCATGCCGAAAGCCGTTCATGTCATAGATGTGGTTCGACCGGGCGTGAATTCGATCTAATTATCTTCTGCACGGAGGCTGTCTGATTCAGCGCGTTACACCAGGACCCTCACTTCACTGTCACTAAGGGTCCGTGCACCGACCGCGGAGGCAAAATTCAGGGAGCGAAGGACTGGGTGGTCTTAGAGCGACGTCCCGGGTGATGCAGACGACCGCGACTACGTCATCGACAAGCGGGCGAGGAGGCACGTGCCCGAAGACGTGCGCCGCGCATCGGGCCGCGGCCGGCCGCTTCTCGAAGCCGGGCTGCCATGGCCGGAGCTGCCAGGCCCGTCGTCCAAGCGCTGCAGCCGCCGGCGCTGCGTCAACAAACAAAGCGGCCCACCGGGCGAGCGGCCCTAAACGCCAGCAGCAGCGACGCACCCGAATCGGCTCATTCCGCCCGCTACACCGAGCATCGACGCAGCAGCAGCAGCGCCGGTGACGCAGTCAACTCGCCTGGTGTGGTGCGACTCGCGTGAACCGAGGCGAGAGTTGCCGCGCTTTTCAGACTCCCACCCACCCTTCGTCTTGCTTTTACTCGATAGTGTGCGTGTGTTGCAGGGGTGTTGTTGGAGAGAAGAGTGACGAACGGCGTTTGTGTGTGTGTGTGTGTGTGTGTGTGCGGGGAGCGTTTGTTTTGGCTGCGAGCCTCCTTGCTGTTGGTGCGTTGGACGAGACACCCGGTGGAGGGGAAGGGTAACGGGACCAGAGGGTGCGCGGGGGTTGGTGCCCACCCTGTCTTTTCCAGCCGCCTTTCGTCGGTGTGCGCCGCCAAATTGAACCCTCGTGAGTGTCCCGACACGACGCGCCTCTTCCTTCCTCCGTCTGTGACTGCGACTCGTTGGAAGGGAGCTTTTGATATCTGCGAGGACCATTGTACGAACATACGCCGAATCGTCGCGGAACTTGTCGTTTCCGATGAGGCGATCTGACGGGAACGCGGGCCTGTAGAGCCGGCGTGAGTCGACGGACGTCGGCCGGTGCGCTGTTACTGCTTTGTGGATACCTGGCGGCGTCGATCGTGCTAGGTGAGTACAGCTTGAAGTCGCCTCGACCCGAACTTCTTCGAGAGCAGCCTCGCACGAAAGTAATAATCGGCGAAGAATGTGTTTACGAAACAGGGAGTCAGACAGATAGACCATAAGCGCTAAATGCCAGGTCAGAAGGGGTCAGTTTCGGAACTATAGCGTTTGCAGAGCTGCGTGAGGGTATAGATGGTCCTATTCCTGGCGTGTTTATGTGGCGGCGTTCTTTTCGAACGTATCGTAACTTTTGACTCGTGCTACGGCAACAGGGGCGAAGACGGTTTGTTTCTTTTGCGAGGGAATTGAAGATGCCCTAGCCAACCTTTTTCTTATTTAAACGAATGAAGAGGTAGGTGAGTACGCTGTCACGTTTTGGAGGGAGTACAAGAGTTAGCATGCGACCATGCGCTCGCGTTAGCTCGGAAAAGCATGCTTTGCTTTCTAGGCTTTGTATTGAATGGGGCATCGACTCTGTTTAATGTTTATTGTCTGTATTTAAAATTTTTTTATTCCCTTCATATAAAATAAGTTAGCAACGCAGTTAATAAGCAACAACGATATTACATTGTAGTATACACACATTCACAATGAATTATGTATGACCTCTTTAGAGCCATTCTACATATATCCGTGGTAATTCACTGGTCGTTGGCGACTCAGGGATGCACACGGATATCGGAGCTCTTTGAACACTACTGGCCATCGGGCCACTGTCGTAACCAATATTGCTATCTTTAATTACACCGATAGACCCGCACTTGCACGTACAATATGGGCGTTCTCAAATGATCCCCTGCCTAGAACGAATCGAGCCGAACCAATTTCGCGACGTACATTTGGCGCCAGCCCTACACGTGATTGTGCGCGGTGCCGGTTTAAAAAAATGCACCTCTGACGAGGTGCGCGGGATTAATATAGTAAAGTGATTGACACTTATAGAGGGTTAATATTGTTTAATTAGATTATTGGATAGAAAGTTGGGAAGGTGCAGGCTTGCGCCTTCACCCTTTTTACTGTTCCGGAATGTAGAATATCACACCCTCGCCTACAGGCTGTACACCACAAGGAACGCACAAACACGAAATCTACAACAATGCTTTGAACTTATTTTAAAGGTACAGGTTGAGTTAAGAGATAGTATGGAGAAGACAATTTCAATTTGACCTATCAGGATATGGGAATCCAACACACCATCGCACGTGGTGCGCGCGATATGTAGTTAAGACACAGGAAAGGACACGTCTACAGACAACCTTTCATTCAAATATTACAGCACAAGAAACTGACCTTAATAAGGAGCACAGATACGACATGTTCTATTGTGCCGCGAACCAGAAGGGCAACAGAGATTGTTCTGGAAAATGTATGTGACTATTCATTGAAGCTCTGAAGTAAAATTTTGGCGCCGGGATGTACAACTTGTTTCATTGTTGTATTTTTAATATGTCTGGTAGACTGGTACGCTCTTCGAACAAATTGAAATCGACAAAAAAATAGCGCCCTACTTACAACTTGGCACATGCAGTAAGTTTCTTGTACTTGCAAGCGTCTCTTCACCATCGGGACATTACCAAATGAGTACCAACACCTCCTTGGGGAGGTGTTGCATATTTGAGACGACCAGCGCTAGAGATTTACATTTAGAAAGGTCCTTCTCGCAACGAAGTTCAACTTCATAAAAGAAATATAATAAATAAGCACTTATTACACCAATACATGCATTAAATGAAAGAATGCGAAGCGCAAGATACAATGGGAGCATGCAAAAAGCAAGAGGGCCTCAGATTCTAAACAAACCCCTCGTTCAGTACGTCGTGATGTAGAGCCATAAAAATTTTACTCAACATGATCAACAAGTCATATCGCAAGTACAGCGCACGTCTGTGTCCCTTCTGTACTCTTCAGTCGTCGTCGTTCTCGCGCTGTACCCAAACATACTTTGCTTACCCTTGGCCAAACTTTACTCTACGCGCAACTTCCACAAACTTAATCTTGCTACGTTTCTTGTGCGCACTGATACATTTATGTATAGTTTCTTTCGCCGCATTTTAGAATTGTGGAAATGCACACCTGGCTGCATTGATTCACTCCCACTGAATGATTTTGACTATCCTTGTTGAAAATCATTATGTATAACAAAAGCTTAACTCCTCTATTGTTCTAATGGTTTTTGTTGTTACTTTTGTATCTTTTGTCAGTTTCGACCCTTTCTGCATTGTGCAACCCCACTCCTGCAATATCCCTTTCACAGGGCTGCAGTATGTAAAATAAATACATAAGTAAATGAGGCTAGTGGTATATTGAAACGAAATGACTGAGGTAATGCAAATTTAAGTTCCATTATCTGAGATTTACCATTGACATGGCCGGTTAAAACTGATGCGGATGAGCAGAAGCAAT